>OZ038476.1:154127868-154552868 GCA_964036315.1 Acanthosepion esculentum
ATTTTATTTTGTGGTAGCTTCACGAATTAGTTTAATTTATAAAGAAAAATCTTGTAACTTCGTTCCTCAGTGTGTACTTCATAATTGTACCAAACATACGTAAATATTTTCCCCTTATGTGAATATCAAAGAAATTACGGTGATGAACATTGTTATGTCAGCCTGGCCACACATATGTGAGTGACAGACACAGAATTGAAATAATGCTATTACAAAAAATATCTCTTCCATTGCACAACAATCAGTCAACAGCTTTTGAATTACTTGTGACGATATGTTGACACCCTCATCGTTATGTGTTGCTCGCACCGGAGACAAAATATTTTCAACGCCGTTGGCTTCGGATAAATCAGGAGAACGGAAAGAGAACATTGGCGTTGATGAGTTGCTTATCACCTTAATTAATTTACTCGGCTGAAAAAAAAATATAAGAAGGTCCATTTCTTCATTCTTCCCTGCTGGGTGGAGTGTTCTTTTGCGTGTAATCTGCCATCTTAGATTGGGCTCCCCACAGCTAATAGCACGAAGGTTCATCATCAACATCAGATTCAATGGCTAACACATCGTCTCACCTGTCCATTTGATGAGATAACTTTTAATGGAAAGTATGCACTTGCCGAAGTGTGCTGGTTAACAAGTTAATATCGAAAACGATAGTTTAGTGAGTAAGATCGCTATGTTGTTGTAGTCTTGAGTCGAACTAAGTTAAACTTAATATATATATATAAGTAATTTTTTCAAATAGTGTAAAAGTAAAAACTGAAAACCTAGCGAAGAGTGTTTCATGCCTTATTGTGTGTTTTAAGAATGTGGCCTTATACCAATCTTGATTTTTTTTTACACAGAAATGAAGACTCTCGGGTAATAAACTTTTTTGTAAACTGCGTTTTCTACAATTTATAATATAACACTATATTTATTAGGTCTTGTGTGTATAAGATTTATTAGGCAAGCAAGTCCTTTCCCTTAAGAAGATTGGCGCAACATAATCTTCCTATTTGCCCATGAGTTGGACTAAGCAAAAGTTACTGAATTATTTTTTGTGTTTGCATTAGTACAAACTTACAATTCAATTTTTTGAGTTGGGGCTGACTTAAAAAATAATTTTTGTGGGGTTGACTTAAAAAAAGAAGGTAGGGGCTGACTTAAAAAAGAATTTGGTGGGAGCTAACATAAAAAGAATTTGAGGTGGGGCTGTCTTAAAATGAATTCTGGGGGGCTGATTTAAAATGAATTCTGGGGGGCTGATTTAAAAAGAATTTTTTGGGGAGGCTGATTTAAAAAAAGAATTTGTGCGGTGGGGAGCAGACTTAAAAAAGAATTGGGGGGGGCGACTTAAATTTGTGGGGGCTGACTTAAAAAAAAGAATTTTCATGAAAAAGAAAAAGTATGTGCGAATGTTTTGGAGATAATTATCGTGTTTTTCGGAATATAATTGTATCGGCATAAAAGACGCACCCTTATTTTGAAGTCTAAGATTTTAGAGAAAAAAACGCTACAGTGATATTTAAAAGATTTTTATTGAATAAAACTTCAATCTGATACCTTAAAAATTAGCATACATTGTCCTAAACCCGAGCAGAAAAGAGATGAAAACAAGAAAGTAATGTTAAAAAAAGAAAGAAAAAGGTTGATTGTTATTTAGCTTGGTTTAAAAAACCTAAAAATTCTTTATTGCTTTCGTCACAATTTTATCGAAGATTGAAATTCTGATTAGGCGATAAGCGACACCAATTGCATTTTGCCCTCTGGTCAAGTGCACGACACATTTGAAATCCATACTATTGTTATATATGCCACATTCAAATGAACAAAACTATGCATACCTATTTAAATATATTTACACCTGGATTGTGTATGTCACGTCATATATATATATATATATATATATATATATATATATATATATATATATATATATATATATATATATATATATATATATATATGTGTGTGTGTGTGTGTGTGTGTGTGTGTGAGTTAAAGATCAAATGCACATCAAATATGGATCGGAATCCGACAGGATGATAAGATAAAGAACAAGTCGGAAACATATTTCACTTTTATTAAAGCTTTGTCAGAGATTTTGAGAAAACAGACAAAAAGACAGAACTTTGGTATTTTCAATTTTGTTTTGGATTGGTTATCATTGGTCAGTCTTGTAACACGTGCATTAAAACCGTCGATAATTCTATGTGTATGTAAGTTTATAAAGATTCTAGTATGTCTAAGCCTGCATCGGGTGGTTATGTGTATTTGTAAAATGAGAATCGAACCAAACAAAATTAAAAATACGAAAGTTCTGACTTTTTATCAATCATACAGGCCTTGTTCAGACTGAAGATCATACCAGATAAGGCGCTCTTTCTCATAAAATGTAACTAAGGTCCGCTCAGCTGGGACTAGCTAGCCTCTCTAGTAGACTAACATACTCGTATACGAGCGGACAGCCACCATATCATATATATATATATATATATATATATATATATATATATATATATATATATATCCGATGCGATGAGAACGAAAGTAATATATAAATTCCAACGTTCGCAGCGTTAATTCAAAAAAGAGCTCGATACAGATAGTAGAGCGATAATTATTTATTTATTATAATTTTATCATATAGACAAAACCATTTTACTCACTACAAACATGCAACTTGGTTTCAGTGCATTTCAACTGCACATCGACGGGTGAGGTTGTTCATAACCATTTTCGACCCTCACCCGTCGATGTACAGTTGAAATGCACTGAAACCAAGTTGCATCTTTGTAGTGAGTAAAATGGTTTTGTCTATATGATAAAATTATAATATATATATATATATATATATATATATATGTATATATATATATATATATATATATATATATATACATACATATATATATATATATATATACATATATATATATATATATATATATAAAAGTGAACATTGAAGTCAATACTCAGAGGCGACAGGTTGTTTCATGCTAGATGCAATCGTCAGGACGCCATATATTTTTTATCACTTTAAACGTTATATTTTAGTGGATACCCATATTTGAGTAGACGTTCAGTATATTTATTTTCGATCTAATGTGTGTGTGTGTGTGTGTGCGCGCGCACGCACGCGTGTGTGTGTGTGTTCATAGTTCTTCAAATGAAAGAGTGCGTGACCGACTGGCTAGAACGTTCGTTTTTCGAATCTCACAATGTTCAATTTGTCAGACCATGTTATCGGTTTGGAGAGGCGTTTCAAGCGTGTGGTACAATAATCTGGACATATGTCTATGTATATTTTTATTTTAAGCCTAGAAATAAATCCACAACTATTAATTACACCAATTTTTGTCTTAGCAATTTACCCCTGAAGATAATCTTGAATGAGATTGAAAGTACTTGGGGGAAAAAAGAAATAAAAAAACAACGTCTTCCTTAATGAATTTAAGATCAACATTAAGAAGTTGATCGGAGAATTCGAGAGGATTAAAATAAAAGTAAATAGACATAATATGTCCAGATTATTCAACCGAAAATACTTGAAGGAGGATGTGCTTCCTAAATATACATATATTATTCCTACCTTCGGTGAATAGATAGCAAGAGGGTTTTGATATTAAATTTTTGAGTAATAAAGGATGCGTCTTATACACCGAAAATACGGTTCAGGTTAGGGTCAGGGGTGAAATGATAAAAACTGCTGCAAAATTATTTTGTTTGTCGTACAGCAGGATCTTTTTTCTGAATTGAAGTCGTCAATGGAAAATCTCTCCGGATTTTTTCTTTTGTAATTCGATTGGGTTAGAAATTTGGGATGAATTTGCAGAGGAAAATAAAATGAAATAAATTAAACAACTGAAAGCTTATGTGATGTTTTCAGTATTTTGATTGAAATTTCGTTGTTATTTGATATTTATTCTTATAAAACCACGCTGTAGGGAAACAGTTTCAGCACACAGATGTTGAATCTTGTAACAAACCAACAAATCAAGGACGACGACGACGATGGTGATGGTGTTGATGTTGATCTTTTTGGTGACACTAATTTGATCCTTAAGCATGTGATCAAAAAAAAAAAAAAAAAAAAAGAAGAAACTGCCTCAAGTCGGGCGTCCGATTGCCGACATGCCGAAACAATTATCCTTCTTCTCAAAAGGAATTCTCTCGTTATTTCATTCTTCGGATGTGTTTGCGTTTATGTCAAGAAGATAATTCTCCAAAGAAGGGCCCCACTTGGGCAGAAACTGTTGCATTTTTTTTCTCTTCACTGGTTTTCCATGAGTGATCTTTGCTTTGTTAAGTGGAGTCGGCCTCGTACACACCAAACCACAATTCATTGGTGATGACGGATGGACAACAAAAATAAGTCAAACCTTTTCAACAATCTTCCATTAGCAAAATGTTCCATGCAGGCAAACAAGTTGAAAACATACTCATCAACTGAGATGAACATTTGAAGAAAGCAAATGAATTTTGAAAAATAATAAAATCCTGATCATTCTGTAGGTTAGTAAAGATTTAATTAACTTATACTTAGTTTAAAGCCATTTTATCGTTGACGACTTCTTGAATGGTGAATAAGATGTCGTTAATTTAAAGGTTTGAGACTTCATTTTCCAATTACGTTATTTGTCTTAGATTTATTTTATAGAACATGATATTGATTTTTCCCTTTAAATTTACACAAATGCCACAATAAAAATATTTCGCTATAGTGTATATATATATATATATATATATATATATATTAATATATATATATATATATATATATATATATATATATATATATATATATATATATATATATATATATATATATATGAAGAAATACAGTTTTAAGGTGTGCTATATTTTTGAGATAAGAGCTCAATATCAGAGATAGAGCGTATGTAAATGTAAATATAAAAGTTAACACTGAAGTCAACACTCAGAGGCGACAGGCTGTTTCATGCTGGACGCAATCGTCAGGCGGCCTGATGATTGCGTCCAACCTCTGAGTGTTGTCTTCAATGTTCACTTTTATATTTACATATATATATACATATATATATATATATTGTATATATATATATATTGTATATATATATATATTGTATATATATACATATTATATATATATATATATATATTGTATATATATATATTGTATATATATGTATATATATATATTGTATATATATGTATATATATATATTGTATATATATGTATATATATATAATGTATATATATGTATATATATATATTGTATATATATGTATATATATATATTGTATATATATATATATATATATATATATATTATATATATATAGTATATATATATATATTGTATATATATATATATTATCATTGCTTCCAACCTCTGAGTGTTTTCTTCAATGTTCACTTTTATATTTACATATATATATATATATATATATATATATATATATATATATATTATATATATTGTGTATATATATATATATATATATATATATATATATATTATATATATTGTGTATATATATATATATATATATATATATATATATATATATTATATATATTGTGTATATATATATATATATATATACATTATATATATTGTGTATATATATATACATATTGTATATATATATATTATATATATATATATTGTATATATATATATTGTATATATATATATTATATATATATATATATTGTATATATATATTATATATATATATATACATATTGTATATATATATATTATATATATATATATTGTATATATATATATTATATATATATATATTGTATATATATATATTATATATATATATATATATTGTATATATATATATTATATATATATATATATATTGTATATATATATAGTATATATATTGTATATATATATATTATATATATATATTGTATATATATATATTATATATATATATTATATATATATTATATATATATATATATTGTATATATATATATATTATATATATATATTATATATATATATTATATATATATATTGTATATATATATATTGTGTATATATATATATATCTTGTAATATTGTATATATATATATTGTATATATATTATATATATATATTGTATATATATATTATATATATATATAGTATATATATATTGTATATATATATATATATATTGTATATATATATATATATCTTGTAATATTGTATATATATATATTGTATATATATTATATATATATATTGTATATATATATATTATATATATATAGTATATATATATTGTATATATATATATATATATATATATAGTATATATATATTGTATATATATATATATATATATATAGTATATATATATTGTATATATATATATATATATATATAGTATATATATATTGTATATATATATATATATATATTATATATATATTGTATATATATATATATATATATTATATATATATATTGTACATATATATTATATATTTTGTATATATATATTATATATATATATTTTGTATATATATATTATATATATATATATTATATATATATATTGTATATATATATATTGTGTATATATATATATATATATCTTGTAATATTGTATATATATATATATATATATATATATATATATATATATATATATATATATATATATATAATAAAAAGACTTAAACACTAATATTAATATTAATATTAATAAGTCTTTTTATTATATCCTTACTCTATCCTGGACATCGAGTTCTACCTGGATCATATCCTCTTGGAATTATTTTTATACATATATGTATGTGTATATTTAATTGCATATGTATGTGTATATTTAATTGCATATGTATGTGTATATTTACCACTAATATTGTCTCTCTCTCTCTCTATATATATATATATATATATATATATATATATATATATATATATATTTTAAACATGTTGTGTTGAATGTCAAATACAACATCGTCCTGCATATTCTCTTTTGAATTTTCTCATGTTTTCATACAAAATGATTTTAATTTCAAAAGACGCGATGATCACGTGCATGGCGAAGATTTTTAATCATGTGAAAGCGTAATTTTGTAACGTTTATTTAGTTTGTAAAATATAAAATAATAAAAATAACGTATAAACAGCAAATAGATTAAAATACGTGTCGCACTTAGTCCGTTCCTAATATGTATAGTATATATACAAACATCCATAGACGGACTGTTTCGCTCTATCACAACTCATCAGTGCGGCTAGACATACGATTTTTTTCAAGCCGTGATCGAAACCCGAGCCATTTGACATCAGTCGTAATCACACACTCTTAGGCTATCAGCGTACGCAGCGTTGAACGGGAATCTTTTAACTCATTATATAAGGAATATAATCATAACTGTCTACCAGAGAGCAGGGTTTTATATATATATATATATATATATATATATATATATATATATATATATATATATATATATATATATATATATATATATTATGAAATGGACTAAGTCCGACAATTATTTTAATATATTTAATGTTTATACTCTATTTTTATATATACAAATATTTAAATAAAAGCTCTATTTATAATAAACAGTTTTAACAACATTTACCAGCCTTAAAGTCCGAGAAATTTCATAGAAAATATGTATCCTCCGATAGGAATCGCAACTGTATTCTACACGGAACCGTCATATAGCCTGACGTGCTATACCATTTAGCTGCAGAGAAAGCGTCTGATTAGCAAGATCGAATTACTGCTTTTAAACTACAAATTTCCCACGATTTCTCTCGAACGCTCATATCTGCTCGAAGCGTATCTTAACGTAAACAAATGACGTCTTTACGCTAAGATACTTTAAGATTTTTTGTTACATTTAAAAACAGCTAATGAGTACACCACCCAGCTTTCTTTACGAGAAATGAAACATATTTTTTATAAATGGATTTCTCCAAACAAGAAATGGCAAATAGACGAGAATTACATTATTTGAGAATTTTATTAGAATAAACAATCTTCAAAAAATAATAATGGCAGACAGTTTCTTTCATCTTAATTTCGGTTGCTTTTTATTGTAAATACCCAATCCGTCACTTTACAACCACGAGTGAACAGTGAATTACAGATTATTAGATGTGAGCAGCTCTTGGATTGAATCTCAAACATGCGGCTACCACAAAAGATAGACGACTTGTTAGTAACTTCTATGTGAATTCAAATCGTACCAAGTTCTCATTGTTCTTTTTCTAAAATTTCATTTCCGATTTGCGATATTTAGCATCAGTTGTTGTTTGATGGTCTGAGAGTTATAATAAAAGAAATAAAAAAACAAACTGAAATCAAGATGAAAGAAATGTAATTAAAAATGAACGAAAGTAGACAAAAGTATTTTATATTTTGAGTTGTGTACAAAATTTGTTTGGAATCTGAAAAGAAGAAATTTTGAAAAAGAATATTGAGTTCGTTTTAAAAACGCCTTCATCTTCGGAGCATGATACAAAGTTTTTTTTTTAAATGATAGTAAAACATCAATTCTTAAAAAAAAAGACTTGCACCAACAAGAACAAAGCGAAATTTAGTTTTACATGCAAATATTGTGATATTCAAAACCATTCACAGAGAAAACGACATCAGACGCTGTGAACAAATTTGACTCCTGATGGAACCAATTCATGCCACTAGTCATTCTCTTCATCGCTGCAAAATTCGATAAAACTAAATAAATCAAAGATATAATAAAAAATCTAATAATAATAATAATAATAATAATAATAATAGGCACCAAAATGAAAAACAATTTTGTTGAATTTAGAATTTGCAAAGAAATGCTTATTTTAATAGAAGTGCGTAAAAATGAACACAAATTTTATAGGAAAGAAAAGTTTTAAAAAAAGAAGGCAAAATATAACAAAGGCCAAAGAAAATGTCGCTTGTGTTGAGAGAAGGGAGAAACAAATAATTTAATTACTGAACGTAACAAATAAGCTCAGAATGAATAGAAATATACAACTGATTGGGTAGGAGTGGACCATCGCTAAGAATTGTGAAAGCGATTTGAATCAAAACGCCAGAGTTGTCCTGGAGAGAAGAGAAACAATAAAATTATTTGGTATTTTAACATTGAAACGGATCAGTCAATAGAGAGCAGAAAGTCAGATCTAAACATAAAAACAAAAACATCTGTCAAATAATAGATGCCGGCTTCCTAACAGACGACAGTGAAATTGAAAAAGAGTGAAAAGCTGGAGAAAATTCGAGAGAAAACTAAAAACAGTTGCGAAATAAATAAATAAATAAATAAAAACAAAAAAATAAAAAACATAGTGATGACTGAAACCCAAATTCTTGCAACGCTTGGAACGGTGCTGGCGATCATTGCAAGTTTCTTTGGAATCACTGGAAAAGCTCGAAGAAATAAAAATCCAAGTAAGACTTGAAATCATTTAGATGGCATTAGTACTAAAATGAACGAGAATACAGTTGAGGAGACTTACTGTCTCTTGATGGACTGCAAAAAACGTCAGCTACTACGAGTGTGATAATTCAGGTAATAATAATAATATTAATAATGATCGTTTACATAGCATGAAACACACAGCGATTTTATGTATTTATCGGTTAGGCAGCCTGATCTCCTCCTCTTAGTAATGAAATATTCAAATGTTATCTTAACAGGAGGATGTGTGCATAGTGTAACGGATATTGGCGCTGAAGATGGAGTCGGCTCAAATTCCGGGTTACTTTGTTCAGTGCGTGATTCATAATTATGGCTCCATGCCAAACTTTGCATTGACTTTCTCCCCACTGCTCTTGGGAAATGCATAAATTTGTCTCTTCTCAGTTACATTTTAAATATCAGGTTAGACTGGACTCTTTGGCCCTGGGTGGCAGCTAACCTAAGAGAAGGAAAACTAAATTCAAAATTGTGAAGATGTGAGCCCACGCAACTATCTTTCCCAAGAGGGTATAACAATTCACATATAATAATGAGGGGAATCTGTGGAGAGTCATGATCGATCTGAAGAGAGATGGAATTAAATAAATGTTAACAGGAAGCATTAAGCGAATATCTGATTAATATAAGGGGGGGATCAGACTGCTAATACACTGCCTTTATTTTGTTACATGTTAACTTTTTTTCAGAGATTATTATTATTTTTATTTTAATGATTTAAAAAGAAGAATTACATTTGATATTTGAGTAAAGTTTATAGATAAAAACCATAGTTTATTCATGCAGAAAAATAACCAATGTAACCGCAAAAATGACTTGAATAGCACTGTCATTGGCGGTAAGCTGAAACTCAAAATTATCAAACGCTTTACTCCTATATAATTAGTTCATACTAAATGACTACTCGACTAGATAACATTTCATCTTCAAAACTGATTGTCCTATTTTTTAATTCCGAAAGTCGAAGCTGTTGTCATGGAGATCAGTCGTTTGAGCAAATGGAGACAACAACTTTTGGCTACAGGTGTCGTCAAAATCGGCGACGCTAGATAAACAGAAAAGAATCAAATTATTGCCTCGTCGATTTCTAAAGTGCGCTTGTACATAGAAATGATTGATGAAATGCTCTTCAGCCATTGATGATTAATAACATCAAATTTTCTTCATTTCTTTCTGATGTCAAGCGACCAAAATTCCTATAAAAAATTGGAATCGCACCATCACACAGAAAACTACGTCTTTATTATTATTTTTATTATTTAATGTCTTCTCCGACTCTTAGATGTTTCAAACGGACGATGAAAGTCATATCTTATCTCCTACCAGCAGCTTAGAGACACAACACTTTCTTCAACACATAAACTTTCTTCTTCTTCTTCTTCTTCTTCTTCTTCTTCTTCTTCTTCTTCTTCTTCTTCTTCTTCTTCTTCTTCTTATTATTATTATTATTATTATTATTATTATTGTTATTATTATTGTTATTATTATTATTATTTGTGTATATTATGTTTCCTGATTTGTATCCTGTAGAGCTGGATCCAAACAATAGTTCTTGGGTTCTATAAGAGAATTGTCATTTAATTGATAGCACTTTCCTTAGTATATGAGATGTTCCTAGTAGGGCGATCTTCTGGAACACTGTTAGAAAAATTGTCCATTCCTTTTCTCACGAGGTCCAGTACTCCGATTACTATTGGTATAACTTTAGTCTTTGTTCTTCACATCCTATTAATCTCGATCTCCCGGTCTTTGTATTTGGGCAATTTCTCGATAATTTTCATGGAAGTGTTTCTCTCAGATGGTAGAGCTATGTCAATAAGCATGCAATTCCTGGATTTCTTGTCTTTTATGATAATATCAAGTCTTCTGTTGGCTTTCATCATCATCATCATCATCATCATCATCATCATCGTCGTCGTCGTCGTCGTTGTTGTTTATTTATTTGTTTTTTTTACGACTACTATATTTCGATTGGTAAGCTCTCTGGTCATATTAGTATTGTTTGAAGTTTTGAGGTGAACTATATTTATTCTCTGGAAATCTTCCTGGCTTCGATGGGACACGTTAAATACTTTCAAGTGAAAACTCATTTTTGCATCACTTTTACCAAATAATAGTTTGGAAAAACTTTTCGTGGAAATGATTCGATTGAATATCCAATAAAGAACTCTTCTTTGTATCTTTTTGCTTAATTTTATAACATAATATAAAAAAATAGTATCTCGTTATTAACAATCAGCGAGTTCGATCCTATTTCGCTGCTTCCCTTTCGTGGTTTCATGCCTAACTGAATTAAATTGGGTCAACATTTCTGCTGTGACTCGCCAAGAACAATTAGTGCCATATTTATATAATTCATCTGGTCTCCTGCTTTTTTGGCGAATTTAACTTTTTCGTTCTCAACTGGATGGAATTAAGGTAAATATCGAGTTTCTGCCGAAAAAAAAAAATCTTTATTTCTAAAATCTGCTGAGGAGCTGAGAAAGGAACGTTTTTCCTATTGGTGCCAAAAGTCGGTGTTTGAACCCAGGTCAGAATTTGGAATGATAATTTTCAAGGTACGCAAGCGACCTTCTTATGGAATACAATCTTCCTACTTTCATTTTACCACATTTGGCATTACACTGTTCTTAATTCAGTAGAATCATATAATCTATAATCGTGTGTTTCAGAAAAAGTTTATCTCTCTCTCTATCTGTTAATCTTTTATTTTACACCTAAACTAATATTTCGTATCCTTTTTTTCACAGCAGTAATGTATTTTTTAAAACTTAAAAAGAAAACTAAGAAATTTCCTGGGCCTTCTGCATAAACAAAGCAGTTAACGACAGAGAAATAAAAGAAAATGAAAGAATGGCTTATTTTAAGATTAAAAATCGTTTAACTAAAAAAATATAATCTCTGACAATTTCGGTTGATTGAAGCCATTCAAAATAAGAACGAACATGTATTAATTCTCTGAGTTGCAGAATATTTTGCTTTATGTAATTATCTTCGAAATTTGTTTAGTCATTTATCAAGACTCGCTTTTCATCAACAACATTTGAATCTTTTATTGGAAAAATGCTTTATATATAATTGGAGTAACAAATAAATACATATCCACTTAAATGATTCACACCATTGGAGATATCTATGAATTTACTTGCTTGTCAATATATTTGAGAGCACACGCACATACATACACACTATACAGTGTAACCCGGATATAAGAGAGTTGTCGGGGCCGGAGAAGTAATCTCTTATATCCGGGTTTCTCTTATATCCGGGTTTGGTCTATTTTGTTTAGGTAAGTATGGCTCTAATTTGGGGCCAGAGAAAATCTCTCTTATATCCGGGTCTCTTATATCCGGGTTACACTGTATAATAATAATAATAATAATAATTATCCCTGATCACTTTTTTGTCAGTGGAAAATGTCATGATGCCATTTCTAACCTTAGGTCCCTGGGCGGGACCCGGAAAGAAATGCGTAAACGCCAGATATCAAAGAAAATAAAAATAATAATAATACATAATACATAACGCATAACAAAAGAAGTCAGCCAGTAAATTATTGGAGTTTAACGCATTTACGGACAAGAAGATTTTGGTAAACGAATTGCTCAATACTGAAAAATAAACCAATAGGTAATGGATAAGTAAAAGCTCAAAAGACTTATCTTTCCGATTTCAAGTTTCGCAGATACACCACTCATCAGGCTAAGATGGATATATGGAATTCATTAACAAATATATAAACATGCAACTTGAAGTGGGAAGACAAGTCTTTTGAACTTTATACACACACACACAGACACACACACACACACACATATATATATATATATATATATATATTATGAAATGGACAAAGTCCGACAATTATTTTAAGACATTTTTATGTTTATACATTCTTTTTATAGATATAAATATTTAAGTAAATGCTCTGTTTATAATAAACAATATTAATAACATTTACCGGCCTGAATGTCCGAGAAATATATATATATATATATATTTTATATTTACACACACTCTATCTCTGATATTGAGCACTTTATCCCATAAATATAGCACACTTTAAGACTATATTTCCTCATATATATATATATATATATATATATATATATATATATATATATATATATATATATATATATATATCACACATTGTTTGCTGGTGTTAATAAAATACTGGTCGATGTCTCTACTTAGCACCTGAAGACTACGCTGTGCATAAAACTCCGAGTCGTGTTACCGGTGGGGAAAATGTATATTTATTAATATTTATATATATGTATGTGTGTGTGTGTGTGTGTGTGTGTGTGTGTGTGTGCGTGTGTGCGCATGTGTGTGTGTTTGTGTGTGTTAAGTTGTTAAGCTTTAATATTTAACGATGTGATAGGGGAATTTCTACAGATATTTTATTGACATAAAACTCGCCCTGAGTTTATTCAATTAGGAACTGAAAAAGTAAGACCCAGCAGAGAAAAATGTAGCAGGGATAAAAAGAAAAGGAATCATTTTTAACAAGAAAGACCTGGTTTCACAGGTTTCCTATTTGAATTTTTATGAAAAATCTTAATTATTAAGTTAATGATTGAATAAGCTCAGGGTTAGTTCTATGACGATAAAATATCCGTAGATATTCCCACCACATCCTTATATATATATATATATATATATATATATATGAAGAAATATAGTCTTACGGTGTGCTATATTTATGGGATAAAGTGCTCAATATCAGAGATAGAGCGTGTGTAAATATAAAAGTGAACATTGAAGGTAAGACTTAGAGGCGATAGGTTGTTTCATTGCGTCTAGCATGAAACAGCCTGTCGCCTCTAAATATTTATACACACACACACACACACACACACACACACACACACACACACACACACACACATATATATATATATATATATATATAAATATAAAAGTGGACATGGAAGTCAGCACTTAGAGGCGACAGTCTGTTTCATGCTAGTGCAATCGTCAGGAGTCGCCTGACGATTGCACTAGCATGAAACAGACTGTCGCCTCTAAGTGCTGACTTCCATGTCCACTTTTATATTTACACACGCTCTATCTCTGATATTGAGCACTTTACCCCATAAATATATATATGCATCCGTATCCACAATTATTTCCATCCCATAGCTCCTAGAAAAATTCGAAATATATCCGTTACCGCCCAACAAAACCGTAATTACAATACAATGCATTACGCAAAATATAGCACTCACAATGCATCACTGACCTGTATATATAAAGAGTCGAGCAAAAACAAAAC
Organism: Acanthosepion esculentum; assembly: GCA_964036315.1. Classification (NCBI taxonomy): domain Eukaryota; kingdom Metazoa; phylum Mollusca; class Cephalopoda; order Sepiida; family Sepiidae; genus Acanthosepion; species Acanthosepion esculentum. Next base: position 154,142,572 of record OZ038476.1, read on the forward strand.
ATATGGCCTGGCATGAAACAGACTGTTGCCGTTTGGCGTTGACTTCACTGTCCACTAATATATATATATATATATATATATATAATGTATGTTTGTGTGTATATATATATTTTAATTTATTTGTTTAAACGTTATTTTAAAAAAAAATGTAAACTTATATATGAGTAGATTCTCTGTTTTGATTTATTTATTCAACAGTAGATTTATTTACATCTACAGGCCTTCTGAATATTCGAGAAATTTTGTAAGAAAAAATTATTTCTAACAAAATTTCTCGAATATTAAGGCCGGTAGATGTAAATAAATCTACTGTTGAATAAATAAATCAAAACAGAGAATCTATTCATGTATGAGTTTACATTTAATATTAAAAAGATAACGTTTATCAACTAAATTGAAAATCTGTCGTATTTTATCCATTTTCCTAATACACACACACACACACACACACACACACATATATATATATATATCTATATATATATAAAGAATAAATAAACAAAATTAAATATATCAAATGAAAATAATTTAAGTCAAAAGACAAAGAGACAACTAACATTATTACAGTTCAACACTGATTATTTTCACCTTTGGTGTTTTTAATTTAGAGAAAATGCTATTAGTAAATACAAATTGTTTTACTATTCTCAGCGGTAGTTTGGTAAGCAATTATTAAGGGATATAGAAATTCTCTAAGCAGTTTACTCCTCCGCCCCCACCCAGATAAGTTCGTTTATTTTAATTCTGGAAAAAATGGATATTTCGTTTTATCAGGTTTATTTAATTTTGAACAATTTTTAAAATTCTTTAATTAGGATGGTTTGTTTCCCATTTTCTAGTTTGCGCGAAAAAAAAGAAGAAAGAATCTGTTTTCTATTTTTCTCTTCGAAATGTGCATTTTTATTCCTTTGTTTTAAAAGAATCATTTGTTTTAATTCATCTCCGATTTTCCCTTTTCGGCACGCCGGTATCCTGACTGTAATTGGAGATTAATTGTATCAAGTTCTATTTGCTTTTATTGATAAACTGATCATAAATCCAGTGTGTCATCTCGACTGGAGACATCACTTTACAATTCGGTCCCAGGCAGGGTTTAAAGTGCCCCCCGAGGACTTGGTTTGGGGTCAGAGAAAATGAAAGATTAAAAAAGTTGGTAGGAACCCTACAATGTATGCGACGAGGGGAAAAAGAAAGAAAGAAAGAAAAAGCGAGGTAAAAGCAATTTGGGGAGTGCAGGCCTTTAAAAAGAGCAGAGAAGAGGAGAAGAAGAAAGGGTTAAGTTTCCCTGATTATGATTTCGTGGCATCATTTTTTTTTTAAATGAGCAAAAGCCAGAAATGCGGAACAAATTATATTAACGCTTATTAGACGCATTTTTGATTGTTTATTTTTTAAAGTTTACTCACCATATAATCATCCCGACTCATTCGCTGTATTCTTCAAATCCTTTGTAATGCTCAGCCTCCTATTCATGATCGTTTTCTTCTATGTATCGTGTCCTTTCAGGACATGAATGATCATGACTCTCCACAACTTCCTGTCCTTTGTAGCTCTTCGCTGTGATTTCACCTAATCCCTGTTCTGTCAACCATTTACACAAGCTCGTTATTTACACAAGCTCCGCTTTACTTCTTAACTTCAACAATATCCTGTAGGTGTTAAATTTTCTCATCCCTCTTTCCTCATTAAGTGCCCTAGAATTTTCAATTGTCTCTTTCTGATTCTAAGTATAAGTGTTCTTTTTGTTTCCATTTTCTCATGTTCAATCGATAGTATTCTCAGCATCCTTCTGTAGAAACACATTTCTGTTGCCTCTTCTTCATCTATTAGGAGACTGTCCAGCATTCGCTGCCATTATAGGAGAACCGATAGCAGATATTAGATTAATTATGTTTCTTTTTCTTTCAAGGAAAAAAGTGCGTCTTATGCACTAATACTTTGATGACATAAACTTTACGCATGTTTTTAAACAGTAACTTATAACTTAGTATATCTTTAGTTCTGATAGCGATTGTTTTATGCGCACAGGTCCATATTAAAGTGGAATAAAAGGAATGGATTTATGTTGTTATTTTTGTATATGTGTTCGTGTGTGTGTTTATATATATATATATATATATATATATATATATATATATATATATATATATATACCAAGTATAGGATTGGTGTATACGGAATAAATTCCAATAACCAAAAAATACTATTCTTAAAAGAGTGCTCAATACGGAGTAAAGCAAATATAATTATTTATTCGAAAATTATAACATAAAAATGTTATAAAATCACTACAAAAATAGCCATTTTGTTTCAACACTTCTGGTGTCTTATCATGTGATGGTGTTGAACATAGAATAAAGGGTTTTCAAATTTTTTTGAATTTTATAGTCTAATTCAATATTAATTAGTTAGAATGAATTCTATTTTAGTCTACGCCTAACATTAACGCGTTAAATAATTATTATAACCAAAGTTCGTTGTCAAGTTTTTTGAATTCTCATATACTTGTATTTTGATTGGTCATTCCAGCCTATGTAACAGCGTTTCCCCTAGCGAGAGGTGTTTGATTGATTTGAATCTTTTAAAACCTTTTATTATACATTCAACACCATCAATTGATAAGATACCAAAAGTGTTGAAACAAAATGGCTATTTTTGTATTGATTTTATAACTTATTTATGTTATAATTTTCGAATATATATATATATATATATATATATATATATATATATATATATATATATATATATATATCAGGGGATTATAGTGGTTCCAACGAGAGAAAAGTGTATATATAAACAGACACCGCAAACGTTTTTGGTAATGATATGGATTTTTTAAAAATATATAGTATACATTATTTTCCATAGTTTTTGCTACACGCGTTTCGGGTCTTGTGACCTTCATCAGATAAACAATAGTTTTTTCTACATATTATTTAAAGGAAAATAATTTTTTTAGTTATGTTTTATCATGTTTAACCATTGTCTTATATGTGTAGCACTAATCCAAATTCTTCTTGAACTTGTGGAGAAAATGTTCTTCAACTTAAGGCGTCATAAAATAATTAGGATTGGTCAAATAAGTGAATAAGTCAACACCTAGAGGCGACAATCTGTTTTATCTTTAAACGCAATCGATGGCCTGACGATTGCGTTTAAGCATGAAACATTCTGTCGCATCTGAGTGTTGACTTCAATGTTCATTTTTATATTTACACACACTCTGTCCTTAATAATGAGCACTTTAACCCATAAATATAGCATATGTGTGTGTGTGTGTGTGTGTGTGTGTGTGTGTGTGTGTGTGTGTGTGTGTGTGTGTAAAAGTGGACATTGAAATCAACACCCAAGTTTTTATTTTCTTGTGTTTTTCTTGTGTACGAATAACAATTTATTTTGGTGGATTTAGTGTTTCATAATCTATTAGACATTTTAGAGGATTTGGGTTGTGTTATTGTAAAGGATGTGCAACTTAACGAGTGGTAAATATACTTTTTATTTCGGAATACGGTCAGAAAATAAGGAATCTGCTCATAGTTGATGTTGTTGAGGTTTGGTATTTTTCATGATGAGAACTTCTATTACGTTTTACTTTTTTTTACAGTTAAAGTTGTGCATTATATTTGCGATTTTGACGAGTATGTTGTGTATCCGCAAACGAATGTTGACAATCAGCCTAATGAGCCACAAAACAAAACTCATCATCCGAATTCTGATGAATAGAGCGCGCAGCAGAATCAGACCAGAGATAGGACAAGAACAGTGCGGGTTCGTCAAAGACCCCGAAACAAGGAACGCGATATTCATGCTCAGAATGTTACCAGAAAGGGCAATACAAATGCAGAAGGACGTGTACCTGTGTTTTATAGCCTACACAAACGCGTTCGACAAAGTACACCACAAAGATCCTGTCAGAGCTGCTCAGCAACCTTGATATATTCGAGAAAGACATTAAAATAATCAAAAATCTCTACTGGTAACAAACCACCTGCATAAATATAAAAAAATGAGCTCAGCAGAGATACAAAAATAGAAAGGTGTGTAAGGCAAGGATGTGCCTTCTCACCGGACTTATTTAACCTATACAGCGAGGCAATTCTGAGAGAATTGGAAACCCTACCATGATTTATCATTGGTGGCCACAATCTTAACAATATAAAATACGCAGATGACACAGTGCTGATAGCAGACACAGAAAGGAAACTACAAAACCGCCTGGTAGCAAAGGAGAGCGAGGAGAAAGGACGGAGTATAAACTACACGAAGACAGAATGCATGGTCATCAGCTAAAAAGATGAGCCCAAAATGCAAATTACAAGTCGGGGATACTAAATTCAAACAGGTACAGAAATTTAAATATCTGGGAAGTGTCCTAACAGAAGACGGAAGTACGACAGTGAGATCCGAAGATATATTGGATGGTCAAAGACGCATTCCAAAAACTAAGCAGAATATCAAGAGACAGGGAAGTTTCGTTGGAAACAAAGAAAAGAGTATTGAACTGCTACGTGATATCTCTCCTCCAGTGTGGCAGCGAATGCTGGACAATTTTCTTAAATATGAAGAAGAGACTCGAAGCAACAGAAATGTCGTTCTACAGAAGGATGCTGAGGATAACATATACCGAACATGTGAGCAACACTGAGGTTTTAGAAAGAATGGAAACAAAGAGGAAACTTATATTAAACATCAGGAAAAAGCAGCTGAAATTTCTGAGACACGTAATGAGAAAGGAGGGCTTGGAAAATCTGATACTCACAGGACGGATAAAGGGAAAGAGAGACATGGATAAGGAACGCGTGACATACTTAATAGGTTTGAAAAATTGTATGGCAGAACAGGGTCTGGCAGAAATAACAAAAAGATAAAACTTATTAAGAGCTACAAGGGACAGGAAGAGGTGGAGGGCCATGATCGCCTAGGGACAACACACATAAAAGAAAATGTTGCGTATCGAAGTTGGTAAGTTTTCAAGTTGGTTTAAAAGGACGTTTATGGAACCATGGTCCGAGAGATGTAAGGTCAGCCACCTTGATAAGCGACGGGTGGCATGTCCGATGCAATTATTCATGAAGTTGTTTACCCCAGGGACACAATTCCTTACGGAGCATTTAAATTCATAAATAATGTCGGTCTAATTGATTAGTCAAAAGAGCTCGGAACGAACGATCAATTTGGCAAATTTCTGCACACAAAAAAAAGTTAAAAAAAAGCCCAAAAACCTCAAAGAAATCGCTTGTTCGCACACAAGCAAAATACAATAAAAACTTAACAGAAGTACCTTGTCAGTCATTATATATATATATATATATATATATATATATATGTTGTCATCCACAGACAGACTGTTTCGCTGTATCACAGCTCCTCAGTGTAGCTAGACGTCCTGTTGCTTCAAGCCGGGATCGAATTTTTGAGGATCCTCGTATTTGAGTAGGCGCTTCATTTATTTATTTTCGTCTACCGTCCTGAATATTCGAGAAAACTTATGAGAGAAAAATATGGCCTCCTATAGAATTCGAACCCGCGTTATATATGGAGATTTATTAAAATTTTCTGAAGACTTTCAACACATGAAATATTGATCGCACACTAACTCGGTCAGTCATTCACTCTTTCTTTCTCTCTCTCTCTCTCTCTCTCTCTCTCACACACACACACACACTAGGGCCAGTTGGGTACTGTCTGTGAGAAAAACAAACACCATAACGCAATTCCCTCTGTCAGAAATTTGGAAACGGCATACTGTACTGCTTTTCAGAGTGTTTAGGTCACAATCTGAGGACAGTGCAGAGGATTCGGAAAGAGTTGGATGAGTCTAATGGTGATTACGAAGGCGCGCCAACTCAGAAAGCTCACTCTGATCGTTCTGATAAGAAAAGAACTCCTGAATTTATTGGTGAGGGTTTCAGACTCAGCACGGAGGCCTGCATCAAGTGCCTTTAGGACTTAGTACTTCCCTGAGTCAAGAAGGTGGCTGCTGGAAGACCCTGTGTCTGGTAACAGGACTCCGCACCATGTCACACAAGTAGAACCCAGTCATGGCTGTCAGACAATTTCTGCCTCCATATCATCCCTTACATCTGGCCGCCTAACTCCCCAGACGGCAAACACCTTTATTATATGTGGGGCGCAGTTGAGCGAGAGACCAACAAAACTCCTTGTAACACCAAAGATGAACTGAAGGCAAGGATTATGCCAGCATTAACCAACTTAAACAAAGGAACTGTCCAGAAGAGTTGCAAGAGATTCCGAAGTCGTCTGAAGGCCGTGGTTGAAGTCTATGGCGATTTTATTGAATAAATTTACTGTTTAGCAATTCAAGATAATTTTTTGTATTTTTGGTAAACATATCTGTTAAAATAAGATGTCAGTGTTACTTTTATTTCTGCGTAATTTACACGACAATTTATCCATCGCACCCTGTATGTGTGTGTGTGTGTGTGTGTGTGTGTTTGCCATAATTTTCAAGCTTCAAACCGAGATAGGTATCATTTTTTAAAAAATAAGTTTAGTTTCTAGTATAATAAAGTATTTTCATGATCCCAAATCACTTAAGGTTCAGAACTGGTGCGCAGAAACTCAAGGGCAAAGATTGATTACTTCTTCGCGGAACACCGGGTCAGACTTGCAAACCGGGATGACATGTGGCAAGCTTAACTATTTTAAGTTCAGCTTGTTATAGAACCAAAATATAATCTAGTGAGAAATAAAGATAGGAAGATTGTGTTTGCAACTACCTCGGCCACCAAGCAAAATTTGCTAAAAGTCCTGAACGAAAAATAAAATCAAACTGACTGAAATGAACTCTTTGGTTTATGAACCAAAAAACAAGAAAGAAAGAAAGAAAGAAAGAAAGAAAGAAAGAAAGTAAGAAAGAGAGTAAGAAAGAAAGTAAGAAAGAGAGTAAGAAAGAAAGATAGAAAGAAAGAGAGTAAGAAAGAAAGAAAGAATGCAACGATAGAATGAAAAACTAAAAAGTTATTCATTCATAAAAAACGAGAAATATTTTGGAAATCTATATATAAATGAGCTGATTCTCTGTCCAACACACAGCGTCTGCTTAGGACATTTGCGTATGTTATTTATGTACTCGAGATTGCGTAGGCTTTCAGCAGAAGAAATGAGTGATGCGACAATGTTCCAAGAGGGGAGAGCATATTTATCTTGAAAATCAGGAATTCTGGTTTTTCCCAGGACTCGAACACCGACTACTTGAATTGGTGGAAGATATTATTCAACTGTCTCAACCACTAAGTAAACCGCAAATCATTGAGTGTATATTTATAATAAAGTAGATACTTGCCTACATATATTCTCTAGATCTACATATACCCTCACTGGATGAGCGTTTCAATGGTTATTTGATGCGCGTTACTTCGTTGTTTGAAGCCTCAAATTTATTTGTTCTCTTTGCATAGAAAAATGAATTTCAGATTTGCATCAGGAATTGTTAAAAGGATGTCTGGGATGCAGTTCAGAAGAATCAGTGTATTGTTGATGATAGAACCATTTATGACACACGATGGTGTAACACTTTATCAATCTGTTCGTTATGCATTTTACTTGATTCTGACAAGCAGTCAGGTTTGAATTAATGTGTTGAGGCACCAGTCTAACAAATGCGTCTCGTGTTTACGCTTCATTTCGGGCCTGAATGCTATCTGATCGCTCATCTTCGCTTTCCAAACTTTTTATAGTATATATGTTCAATTCTCAGCGGGAAATTCGTAGCCATAACCGGACTGTGGTAATCCGAAGAGATTCGACAAAAATCTCATTCTCGATGTTGGCTATCCATTAAGGAACAAACGAAATATCAATAAAATTTGTTTCTACTTTGTTAAAAATGACAAAGTCGTGAGACATTCGTTTATTCCAACGGTAACATTAGCCCGAGCAAATAATCAGCCACTAAAATTTGTTCGAATCTATCAAAGAATCGATGGCTGTTGAATCAGAAACAGTCCAATCAGAATGAATTCCAATCGACATTTCTTTATCATCGAACTGAGGAAGGGCGGCTGAAAATGGGACCATATATTATTTATTAACATTTTTATTGTTTATTGTCGATATTTCTGAAAGTAAAACAAAAACCTGAACGTGATTTTTTTTTCTTGAGAAAAAAAATCTGAGAGAAGGAAATCAAAATTATTTATTTAAGATTTCACAGTTTGTTAGAAATTGTCAATTTCCTAAATACACTACTGAATCCTCACTCATATATAAATAAAAAAACAAGACAAACATTATACAATCCCAGCAAATGATTTCAATTTTGCTTAAAAGGTTTATACTATCAGCAAGAGGGTAACATTCTTCGCAACAAAAAAACAAACAAAACAAAAAAATAAAACCCCAAACAGAAAAAATGAAAACAAGGCAGATGGTGACAGAGTTTAATTTTCTCTTATGATAACGAACCTTATCAACCAAGAACTTTGAATAAAAACCCAGACATGAATGAGCCGAACATCTTTGATTTGTATGCTAACAGCTGCAAAAAGCTTTCTTGAATTCATTAGCCATAGAAATGGCGCGTTAGCCAATTTAATTTGAATTCAATAGATACAAATATGAGAAAAATCTTATTGTTTTCTATAAACGTAGAGTCACGAATAAATTAGAACGAAAAAGTTTATGTGCACCCCCCCCCCAAAAAAAAAAGATACAATTACGAACTGACATTACCAATTCCACAAGACGTCGATAAGGATTATTTTCAGCGTTTCAAGAAGCGGGATCTCAAAGGCTAAACCCTTATAATCTTTTTAAAGCATTGCTTTTAAAACAAGTCCTTCACTTATTTATGCAACAAAGTACAACTAGTCACTGATTCATCAGCCATTAGATAATCCTTTATTTTGAGCAAAATGAGAATGTGCGAATTCTATTGTCATTGTGATGTTGGATGTAACGTGTCCACTCAGTTATAAAATACAATGTACTAATGTTCCTTGCTATTTACTATAGTACTAATATTTTTGCTATTTACTTTAAATTAATGGAGCCACTCTCTCGAAATATTTGTAAGATAAACGAAGAAAACAAAAAATTGCTTGACCAACTGATAAAAAGCGTTAGTCTTAGCAGAAGCTCACCCTTAAACCTTGATAAGCAGTGAAGTCCCGTTTTAAAAACATTAGCAGATTGATGTTTTTTTTAGCGGAAATGAATGATAAAAGATATGAACGTCTGTTTTGCAATTGGCCAAAATAAAAAAAAAGAGAGTTTTACTGAAGATTCCGAAAGAAAAGAAATATGAAATATAATACCGAGGGAAACGGCCAAGATGGCGACTGATAGAGCTGCTGTCTAAATAATGGCTCATCTTGGGAAATGACAGTGTCGGCGGGAACAGAAGGCGCCGATACCGCCCTTCCATTGTTAGGCTCCCGATTTCTTCCGTGACCGACCAACAATAACTTCCCTCCCGTCTCCTCGCTACTTTCGTGACATTGATTCGTAATTTTGTAGCCTAATCGAATCAGTGTTATTAGCCTAATTGATAAATACTTGAACATTCACAGACGACCGAGTCAGGTCTCTGATGTGTGTGACCAAGCGTCTCACCCCAGTTAACCACACATTGAACACCAAACGCCATTCACTCACGCTATGAACAAGACCCAATCTGCCCCGCAGTGAATAAAGCAGCTCAATTAACTGGTTCTATCGTACATCTTTTATTAAACAAGAGTAGGGTTGACCTTCGACCCCTGATTATTGTTAATAGACATGACTGTTAAGTTGGCTGACATAACATCTTCATGGACAGTTAATGCTAATGCTTCTTTTCACATGAACCAACGAGGAGACAATGACTTAATCACAAATAAGATATTTTCTCTTGTCTTCTCTTTCAAATACGAATGCTGAGCGTTTGTTGTGAAAATAATAATGAGGCAGAAAAATAGTTTAACACTTTATTTGATTGTGTTCTCATGTCGGAGTTGGTCGGGGGTGCATGTTGCGTCCGCAACCCCTTCAAAGAATATAAGATCGGTAGTATTCGGTTAGAGTTACCAATTAATGGCAAGAATTCCCGACATCACTGCATTATTGTGTACAAAACATCCATAGAATTGCGCTTTCTCAGTCGAAAATGACATCTGTAAAAATTGTCTTGCCTAAACATTTACACATGAATCTTTGAAAAATGTGTAAAAGGGAATATTTTAGTCAAGCAGACATTTAGAGAGGTGTTCAGGAGCTTAATATAGAGACGTGTTCAGGAGCTTAATTTAGAGACGTGTTCAGGAAATTGATTTAAAGAGGTGTCCAGGAGCTTAATTTAGAGAGGCGATCAGGAGCTTTAATTAGAGAGGTGTTCAGTAACTTAATTTAGAGAGGTTTTCAGGAGCTTAATTTAGAGACATGTTCAGGAACTTAATTTAAAGAGGCGTTCAGGAGCTTAATTTAGAGAGGTGTTCAGGAACTTAATTTAAAGAGGCGTTCAGGAGCTTAATTTAGAGAGGCGTTCAGGAATTTGATTTAGAGAGGCGATTAGGAGCTTTAATTAGAGAGGTGTTCAGTAACTTAATTTAGAGAGGTTTTCAGGTGCTTAATTTAGAGACGTGTTCAGGAACTTAATTTAGAGAGGCGTTCAGGAGCTTAATTTAAAGAGGTGTTCAGGAGCTTAATTTAGAGACGTGTTCAGGAACTTAATTTAGAGAGGCGTTCAGGAGCTTAATTTAGAGAGGCGTTCAGGTGCTTAATTTAGAGAGGTGTTCAGGAGCTTAATTTAGAGAGGTGTTCAGGAACTTAATTTAGCGACGTGTTCAGGAGCTTAATTTAGAGAGGCGTTCAGGTGCTTAATTTAGAGAGGTGTTCAGGAGCTTAATTTAGAGAGGTGTTCAGGAGCTTAATTTAGAGAGGTGTTCAGGAACTTAATTTAGAGAGGTGTTCAGGAGCTTAATTTAGAGAGGTGTTCAGGAGCTTAATTTAGAGAGGTGTTCAGGAGCTTAATTTAGAGACGTGTTCAGGAGCTTAATTTAGAGACGTGTTCAGGAGCTTAATTTAGAGACGTGTTCAGGAGCTTAATTTAGAGACGTGTTCAGGAGTTTAAATTTTTCATGGTTTCATGGCATCATTTACAAGAAATAGAAGATATAACATGGTTTCGAAATTTTAAATAATTTTTAGGCAAACAATCGTGAAAAAAATAAAAATTAATTTTATAATTCATAGATTCCTAAATTCTTTTAGTCCAAAAACAGAAAATTGAATATTTGTGTGCAAGGCAAACTGTTTTTTGATACGTTTGACTGATTGTTTTTCATTGTGGAAACAAGCAATGAAAAAGAAAAACGTTCTTAAATTTCTATCTGAAAAAATATATTTGGAAGAAAATTTTATTTCTTTACTCTTGAAAATAATTTAGAGAATAGTTTAAACAAAATATTTTTTCTATTTTAAATTCGTTTGACTAGATTTCCGGGACAAAATTTAATTCCTTCATTTCCAAAAAATTGCTTCTGAAAGTTTTTTATTTTCTACTTTTGCTTCTTTTTATTTAGCGATTTGATATTTAATCTTCCGTCATTTGCAGGAAAATTTTAAAAAAATATCCTCACAGGTATATCAAAAATTGAACTGTTGCATCAACTTGTATCAGAGAACAATTTTCTTTTATCATTCAATGTTTTTCTTATAATTATTTTTATTTATAAAAAAACAAACATTACTTTTGTAGTTGCCAAAGACTAAAGAGTCTCTCGATGAAACAATATCAAAGTTAAGTTAGCATCGTAGGAAAATTCAGAGAAAAAGACGAGTAAATATAAAACTTATAACATAAACCAGCGTTTATTTTTAATGGAATTGTTATTTGTCAATTAAATATCGACAACTATAAATGTTTGATAAAAGGCTTGTTTATTTTCTTCAAATTTATTTTACTTTTTTCTTTCTAATTTCTATTATAAACTCAAAGAAATAAAATCGTAATTTCGCGTTTGTTGAAGTAAATTATATTTTTTTTAAAATAACGCTTTATAACGAACGAATTAAAAACTTTAGTGGATTTCGTTTTTGAAAAGATAAATCCTATGTTTAATTGTAACCGTAAAAAGACTAAAACACTAACTTCTTGTTTTGATATTTAAAGAGAGGGTATGAAAACAAAGTGGGGAGGCAATCGTTGCTATTTTTTCTATAAATCTTTTAATAATATTGTTAAATTCATTCGAATATTAAATGAATTAGAAAGAATATTGATACGATGGTCATTTTTATGAAATTAGAAAATAAATCATCATTAATCTCTATTTAAAGTTAAAAACAAAGTCCGCTTGTGGAAAATTTAAAAAAATACCTGAAATTGTTAACAATTATTAAGAATGCTTTTGTATATTTATAAAGATGGCGGGCTGGAGCGAAATCGAGTACAATTAGTTTTTCATGTAATTTGAACTTTAATTTGAATTTTAAAAAATGAAAAAAATATTAGATTAAATCTGAGCAAATATCTTTATCATTTTTGTATAACCTTTCGACCAATGTTTTTTTTTCAAACTCCTTCTTTTATATCTTGCATTTGATTTCCCATAAAAGTTGTTTAATAGTACATTTCTAAATAACAATGAGTACTCGATACCTTGCATATATCAACGGATGAAATATGTTTTTGGTTTAAAAATGGAAATTTTGAAAATTATGCGATGACTGATGTTGACGATCAATAAGAAAGTGAAAAATAAACTTAATCCAAATGAATTTAGAATTTAATCAACTTTTATGAAATTTGATTTTGTTTCTCAGACAATTCGGACAAACAGCGGATTGATTTTTTTACGTTATTAACACACGGACTATTGCCGTCGTCTTCATTGTTGTTTTTAATAATCTTAACGCCTCATCCCCAAAATCCAAGCAGAGTGCATTTAGATGATAAAAAAACTTGTAATCTAATCACACACACACACACACACTCTCTCTCTCTCCCTCTCTCTCTCTCTCTCTCTTTCTCTACTTTAAGTGAACGAATAAATAAATGTACTCTTCTGAACTTATTACCAATTATATTCTCTTCCCAATAATAACATAAATCGAATCCGGTTTCAAATGGATTTTTTAAAACAGCCATTAACCCTGGCATAATGGTTAAACAAAACAATTTTGTTCAAACAATGGATTCCTGCTTTGCAGAATTTTACGATGTTTATTCTAATTGGGGAAACTAATAAAACCAAATTTTTTATAATTTATTGATTTTATGTAATTTATTTTTTCAGTGTTTGTTGAAAAGCAAATTGATTTAAATTCATGCATTTTATAACCACACATACACGCACACATGTGTAGATAATTAAAATTACGAAAGAATAAGTTTAAAAAAAAAATCTCTTTCCGAGGAGAGGAGTGGAGTGCCTAAAACAAACTTCCTCGGAGATTTCCATTCTTAACAAAAAGGACTTTTTTTTTTTACTGGAACGGACTTCAAACGACTAAAATTAAAATTATATTAATTGTAATCTAAAATTAATAAAAAATAAACAAAAATATATACAACAATGCGATGAATTAAATGAATAAATTAATATAATTTCAAATATACAAATACATATTTTTATGAAAAAACCGACATTATTTCATCTCAAATTTCTAATGAAATAAAAAAAAATAAAAATATAACTGGCATTAAAATTATTCTATGATAAATGCTATTTTTATTTCAAGAATAACATTGTTAAAAATTGTAAGATTTTTCGAAAATACGTTAATATGCCTTTAGGAAAGCCTATGTTGTGGCCGAGAGAGTTGCTTATTTACCACCAGTGTCAGTTGTCATTTTTCGAGTCGGGAAAATGGATTTCTGTTAGTTATTCTCCAAGACATTGAAAGATTGTCGCAACACAATCTTCTAATTATTGTGTTTCCCATTCTTTGGCCTTGGGTCTTAAGCGATATTCTTTGGAACAAAAAATATCCGAAAAAATAAAATTGTTTTTTAAAAATTGCATTGAATTTAGAACCTGAACGAATTTAATTTCAGGAAATATCTTTATTATTTAAAGTCTTCACTTTGCAAAAGATTGATTTCGACAAAAATATCGCCATATTTTTCTGAAACATAATTCCGGTTTGTCATTGATCAACGTTTGAATGTAAATATTTCTTATTTCGAAAGAGAAGAGGATATATATTAGGAAACTGGCGCTAAATGATCTTTTTCATTTAAAAATTTGATACTTTTATATGCATATAAAAATACATGTAGATTTTGATGGAAATATCATTTTGAGTTCACAAAAATATTTGGACTGGATGCAAATAAATCACTTCTCAGAATTTTTGTAATTATATTTTAATTTCACACAAATCAACCAAAAGTAAATATTTAAAGAAAAAATCGTGAAAGAAAAGCTTTTATTTATAAAATAAACCCATCAATTAAGCAACGCATTTCATAGATATAAAGATCGGATCTCTTTCTCTTGTATTAGAATAGATAACTTATTTTTAGGAATTTATACTTCATTTGAATTGGATTTATTTTATATATCTTTCTATTTAGACGATAATCTTGGTTGGATTTATTTCATTTGAACTACCCCCAAATCCTCATAAAGATAATTTATACAAATCTACACACTGACTATTTATAAAGTTTAAACAGTAAATATTTATTTATTTACAGAATGGAGTCTATCCAAAAAATTTTAATATCCTCTACAATTGTATATTTTATTTTAATGGTTTAATACAAATTTGTTTATTTAAAAATGATCATATTGGAAGTAAAGAACAACACAATTAAAATTCTCACAAATATTTGATGTCATTTTTTCCAGGTGAAAAAAAAGTAATCGATTTTTTCAAATTTCTCTGGAGATTATTTGATGATGTCTAGACATTGTGATAAAAACAATAAAATTAGGATGTTCTTCCTAGAAAGTTTCATTGATTGGAAACAATCGCAACCCAAAATTCAATTCCGGTTTGAAATCGTTTATAAATATCTTAATCGTTTAACAATGGTATTTTCATATATGAACGGCAATTAAAAGCAAAAAAATGTTAATAGATTTTGTCTTGATAGAATTCTAAATGATTGAGTGTTTTTTTTTATAATAAATCGATAACCACGATTTTCAAACAAGTTCGTCGGGCGTGCACGCCTGCCACTGGAGTTTACGATAATTTTTTTAAATAAACCTTTTGAAATCCATAATGGACATAAGTTTTAGAATAAGTACAACGATTAAAATTTTTGATGTTGAATTTTCAAATATAATTTTAATATCTATTTTATATACGATAGTGTCTTTGTTTTTCAACAAAGTTATTGGTTTGGTTGAACAATTTTAGAGTCCTGACCATGAGTTGCAAAATTGCTTCATTCGACGTTACAGAAAAAGATGAATGAAATCTAAACCAATGGGTTGAATTATTTTATCATAGAAAAAAAAATGAAGAATAAAAATAATTCAAAAGATCTAATAAAAATGAAATAAATTTTATTTTATTTTGATGTTTTCTCAATGAAAAGTTCTTTATTAATTCGTCTTTAGAAAAACTCAGAGATTTAAGATCTTTCTCGCCTCATGCCAAATGTCGACAGTTCATTGTAGAAATTATGTTTTCATATTTTCCAAAATTTACTCATTTTTGAGGTTGAAGAGTATAACTTTTTAGCAAAATATTCCAAATAATTTTAAAAATATATACAGCGGCTGAGTATTTCTATAAAACAAGTTATTTTAAATAAATTTTATCAATTGAATTATTTTTATCGACATAAGGGATTTTTTAAATTGCAGAGCATTTTTAAGAAAGTCAGATAATTTGTTGAGTGAATTAAAAGAAGCGTTTATATAAATGTTTTCACAAAATGCGTAACCAGTCATAAAATTCACAATTCTTCAAATTAAAGATCGAAATCAATTCATTGCGAAATGTAAAATATTTAAAAAAAATAATTTACATGTATTCGTTATAAAATAAAACAACGACAAAAAAAACAGAACAAAAAATGTTCGTTTAAATCCTTTTTGTTGGTAGCAGAATAAGATAGGGAGTTTGTTTTTTTCACTTGAGTTTTAGACACAAGCTACCTATGTTCATCGATTGAATTTCCTTTATTTTCTATCAAACAGGGAAAAAATAAAATTACGTTCACAGTAAAAAAATATTTTGACGAAAGCAAGAAAAAAAGAAAAAACAGCAAAAATGTTCGTCGTTCGAAAACCTTCCATCTTTTCGTTTCAATGAAAGGAAAAAATAATTTTTAAATCCTTTTACGGTATTTATAAAATGAAAAGATGTTCATATTGTAACACCTTTAATTTTCTGCAGTTAATTTTTTACGAATATTCGATAAAAGAATTTCAACTAAAATCAAAATAATTTCAAATTCTAACTTCTTCAGATAACTTAAAAAGTAGTTCGGAGGGGAAAATAATGGCAGGTTTTGCAAAGATAGAATAAGAAATGTAGCTTTATAAAAACTTCCTCTTATACGCGAATAACAATAGTCGTTATATATATATATATATATATATATATATATATATATATATATATATATATATATATATATATATATATATATATATATATATATATATATAGTTTCAGTGGGAATTTGGATTCACCAGCCAGACTTATATACACTTTTAGGAGAGTGCGATCCGATTTGAATTCAGAGTTTCCTTCTTCTAAACTAGTTGCCACCCAAGGCTATAGGATTCACGTTGTTTGTTATTTTACCCATATATATATATATATATATATATATATATATATATATATATATATATATATATATGTGTATGTATGTGAGTGTGTGTGTGTGCGTGTGTGTGTGTGTGTGTGTATGTATGTTTTGAAACCACAAGGTCTGACAAAGCGAAACCGAATTTTATCGGTCTCGTGAAATATAAAATATTACCATGGCTTTATGAAGTCTCCGATTTGTTAATTATATATATATATATATATATATATATATATATATATATGTATATATATATATATATATATATATATATATATATATATATAACGACTATTGTTATTCGCGTATAAGAGGAAGTTTTTATAAAGCTACATTTCTTATTCTATCTTTGCAAAACCTGCCATTATTTTCCCCTCCGAACTACTTTTTAAGTTATCTGAAGAAGTTAGAATTTGAAATTATTTTGATTTTAGTTGAAATTCTTTTATCGAATATTCGTAAAAAATTAACTGCAAAAAATTAAAGGTGTTACAATATGAACATCTTTTCATTTGAAATGAAGTGGTTATAATGGTTCCAACGAAAGAAAAGTGTGTATATTAAAAAGAAGAGAGGTACCGCAAACTTTTTTGGTTGTAATGTGGGTTTTTAAAAAAAAATATTATTCTTTATTTTTCATAGTTTTACAACACGTGTTTCTGGTCTTACGACTGTCTTCAGGTAAAGGTTGGAGATTTCCACATATTATTAAAAATAATTATTAAAAATAATTAATTTTTTTCCTTTATGTTTTTCAATGTTACATCTTCTCTATATGAGACATTCTCTGTTTTTATTGGAATGACCAACACAAAAACAGAGAATGTCTCATATAGAGAAGATGTAACATTGAAAAACATAAAGGAAAAAAATTAATTATTTTTAATAATTATTTTTAATAATATGTGGAAATCTCCACCCTTTACCTGAAGACGGTCGTAAGACCAGAAACACGTGTTGTAAAACTATGAAAAATAAAGAATAATATTTTTTTTTAAAAACCCACATTACAACCAATAAAGTTTGCGGTACCTCTCTTCTTTTTAATATATATATATATATATATATATATATATATATATATATATATATAATTGTATATTTCGGCAGCAAACTCTTTTTTTAAAAACGACTGACAAGGTACTGCGATTAAACATTTTATTTAATTTTTCTTGTGCTCGTATAAGAGTTTTCTTTTCTGTACATAAAGTGTGTAAAAATTGTTAAAATGTTTTGCATATCCGAGAGTTTTCGGCCATTTTTGTCGCCATTATCGAGGATCATTTTTTTAATTATTTTTTTAACTGACAGTATGATTATATACACACACACACACACACACACATACATATATATATATATATATATATATATATATATATATATATATATATATATATATATATATATATATATATATATATAAAATGACATTACCGTGTAGGATATAGGTTTCAATCTTGTCGCAGAACACATATTTTCTAGGAAATTTCACGGATATTCAGGCCGGTCAATGAAATTAATAGTGATTATTATAAACACAACATTTAATTAAATAATTGTATCTATAAAAATAACATATAAACAGATTGATAGATAGATAGATAGATAGATAGAGAGAGAGAGAGAGAGAGAGATAGATAGAGTTAATTTCCTCTAAAAATACATAATTTCCGATAATTTATTCGAACTAGCATCCTCACCTGTGTTGCTTCGATGCCTAAATTTCAGCCAACGATCTCCCCGTCGTTCCTCAGACCGAAGTGGCGCATTTAATATGAGGAACTAATGAAAATCAAAATCATCAAATCCTTGGAAAAGTAAGGACGAGTCAGAAACTTTTCAGCACCTCCTCAAACTGAATATAGAATCTTAATCTTTTTTTCTCTTCACTGTTCCGCAAGATTATCTTTAGAGTGATAGGAAGTGGATGTTGAAGAGAAAAAATTGAATTATATATATAGCCTACTACTGAGGAAGATCGGAAAGCCATCCGGTTGAAATAAAGTAATGGAAACAAAGGTATGGATGTTAGACATAATAATTACGCAAATATTGATAACCCCTTGAAAACTTGAAAACTTCAGACAAGAAATGACAAGCATTTAAAAATAATTCCTGTGTTATTGATTCAATTTTGTCACGTTCACAGACCGAAATTTCATAAACTATGAGATGTCTTTCGATCGAAGCGGAAACCGACAACAGAAAGTTTGTCCAACGATTGTCCAAAATTAAGGTTTACAAATTTTGGTGTTTTTGAATAAAATAATTCTATATATTTTAGAAGGTTTGTCGATCTTTATAATTTTGTCTTTCAATAGGACCCAATTCTTTAGTTCGCTATGATATTCCAGAGCAAATAGTCTGCTTCTAATGAGATTCGATCTTGATCTTAATATATCGGAATTTCGTTTTATTAGGTTGGTGCAAAAATAATGTCGTTTTTTGACGTTCAACTTCATGTGAGAAAACGACATTATTTTTGCACCAACCTAATACATGGACAATATCATGAGCACCACTCAAGTATAACAAATTAACTTGCCAAGGGACTCATCTATTCATCTCGAAAGTTGTGTGTGTGTGTGGGGGGCGTTTCTAATTGACACTAGTCTGGAAACAGAAATCATTTATTTATAAAAAGACAATTATGAGTTCTCTCGTATGAAATCAGAAATTGTTGGAGGCAAGGGCAACAAATGCAAAGTGAATTCGTAGTATAATAATAATTTTGATTGCTTTCTTGATCGACGTTGCTGGAATTCAAGTATTTTCTGTTTCTCCTTCTATAAATTAAGATATTAAACAAAAATATAAAATGTACACACGAAGTGGATGCCGAAAAGTTCTAGAACTGTCTAAAAGAATGATCTAGGGTCAGGAATCATATTTTCGAAGATCAGCACACACAGATTTTCCAAAGTTTCTTTAATACTTGCCTATATATAAATATATATATATATATATATATATATATATATATATATATATATATATATATATATATATATATAGTAAAGGTAATAAATCTGTTCACAGTGAATCCTAGTTATATAAAATATTAAAACTGATCCGCAAAAAGAGCTCAATGTATTTTTTATTACAGATCAAATAATTAGTATACAATAAAATCCAAAATTACCTCATATGGGGATTGGATAGGTTTATTTCAACTTATTCAAGGCATGCTATATTTATGAGTTAAATTCTCAATATCAAGAGCGTATGAAAACATAAAAGTTGACATTGTAATCAACCCCCAGAAGCGACAATCTGTTTTAAGCTAAACGCAATCCTCAGGCCATGTCTATATTTAGCCTGAAGATTGCGTTAAGCATGAAACAGACTGTTACTCCTGGGTGTTGTCTTCAATGTCCACTTGATATATATATATATATATATATATATATATATATATATATATATATATATATATATATATATATATATAATAAAATGACTGGTATGAAATGAAATATCATAGCAATTATTTATCATAAATCATCTAGAAGAATTATTGAATCAGCTATGATATCACAATTCACTTCGATGAATCAAAAAGAAGATATTATCCCATATCACCTTTTCTAAGATAATGCATAAAATATTATTAAAATAGTTACTGGTTAGACGTCTTAATGAAATTCTTAATTATAAATTTTAATTAAATTCTATTTTTTTCTTAAGACCTAAATAATATTTTCAGGAATTAGAATTTCAATTATTAGTATTTACTATTTTCTTTGGATTTATTTTTCATACCATAACTTTCATTTGATTTCCTGATGTCAAATGACTGTATTTACATTTTACTTTAACAGATTTCCTATGTACAAACCGTAATTTTGAAATTTTATTAACTATCAAAATTTCTCAAATTAACCATTGTGTTACTAAGTCGTGAGGTTGCTATGGTAACGATTTTGCCTTAAATTTTTTAAGTTGTTTTGATGAGGCTTGTACAGAGCGAAACGCTGACACCAAATTAAGAAAATGTTAAAAATCCACCTGATTTTTACAAATTTTCTTCTCAGAACATATATCATAGTCGAATGACACACACGCACCCCCACAGGCACGCGCATATATATATATATATATATATATATATATATATATATATATATATATATATACACATACAACAGCTGGCCACTCCTATTCGAAGATAGCCATCTACTAGGGCGTATCCCTATTGCAGACGCTCGCCCAGGCACATTTGTATTTGTTCAACCTGTAGTTTATACTGGAACTATGCTGAGCAGACCTTAGTTACAGTTTCTGAGAGAGAGCGTGATATCTAGCGTGATCAACAGTCAGAACACTCAGCCCCTTGACTTGTGACTTCGTACTAGCACAGATATCGACGGCCCCCAAGTGTTCCGTCTACCCATTTTCACTCACATGGTTTTGGTCAACATACCATGGTATGATGCTTTTCAGGCACGCTGGGATCGTCCCCTTCCAAACCAATAACGTCAGAAAGTATCCTTCCTGACAAATCAACCGTGATAAGATTCGAACCCGGATCTCATGCGGCTACGCGCCCATATACATATATATATATATATATATATATATATATATATATATATATATATATATATATATATATATATGCGGCTACGTGCCCATATATATATATATATATATATATATATATATATATATATATATATATATATATATATATAAAAGTGAACATAGAAGTCAACACTTAGAGGCGACAGTCTGTTTCATGATAGTGCAATCGTCAGGCAACTGATATATATATATATATATATATAGGATTAGTGTGGACGGAATAAAATTCTAATAACCAAACATACTATTCTTAAAAGAGTGCTCAATACAGAGTAGAGCAAACATTATATTATTCATTATAATAAATAATTATATATATATATATATATATATATATATATATATATATATATATATATATATATATATATATATATATATATAAAAGTGAACATTGAAGTCAACATTTAGAGGCCTAACGATTGCATTTAGCATGAAACAGCCTGTCCACTTTTATATTTACACACGCTCTATTTCTGATATTGAGCACATTATCCCATAAATATAGCACACCTACCTTAGGAGTATATTTCTTCATATATATATATATATATATATATATATATATATATATATATATATATATATATATATGCAAGTTTCATTAAAAACGACTGACAAGGTACTGCGATTAAGATGTTTATTCATTTTTTCTTGTGTTCGTATAAATGAATAAAATGTTTGTCAGTCGTTTGTAATTAAACTTGCATAAAAGAGGGATTGCTACCCAAATACACCACATATGTATATATGTACGTATAAATGTCATTCGACTTTAATATATATTCTTATGTTTAGTCATTGAAATGCTGATTTTTGGAAGTCGGTTGAGCCAAGAACATTTCATCGCCCCTATTATATATTAATAAATATCATATACTATCCATTTCACTACACAAAATTGTAAACTCAACTGAAAATCTTACATAATTTTCATATTTGTCCGGAATAGATTTATTACTGTTTGTGATTTTTGTTTTAGCTTCGTCATAAATGGAATCTGAATTATCGAAAATTTTCAATTATCAGTTATCATGGCTAAACCTCAACCCGTTCATGGCTCGTCAGTAAGCAGAAACAGGCATTAAAATTTAGCTTATTTTGGGCAATATGGCTATAAGTATGGGGTACCCAGTGGGGAAAGAATTCAATGGTCAGTATGAATGGTCAACCAGTAGGCTCCTAGAAAGAACGGTCCAAGTTTACAAAAAGACCATCTGGTGAACAATAAATTCAAAAACAGAAGAAAGATTACAGTCTTCAGTTTTATAAACAGCGCAGACTGGAATTTACAACACTTCATCAGATAATTAAAAGATTAGAATAATAAATTAATTGAAATTTTCGCCTGAGTTTAAAGTTTTGTGCTAGGTTGTATTTCAACTCTCTTGAGCAAACAAAGCATGAGCGTGTTTTTTGTCTTCAAGGATGTGCCGCAACACAACCCAATCATGTTAGAATTCACAATATTTGCGATTGAATAACTTGATAATCGAAACTAAGCCATTAAAAAGTTCTGTACCCATTGACACTTCCCGAAGTTTAATATTGGTATTATTAATTAAACTCGGGATATACAAAAACTGAGTGAAAACGTTTTTGCTGTTACGCTGTTTTGTCATTTTCTAGGAAATTTTATACAGAAAATTGATTGAAGCCCGTGGAAGTATAATCATTTATACATTTGACACTCTAGAGATCCGTGGGAAAACGTATTTAATTTCGTTTTGTGCATTTCGGAAAGTAACGAATATGCCTCTTGATGCCTGAATGAAACATGAAATTCTATCTATGGATAAATATTTAAATTTTGTCAAATATACATACACCAGATGATATAGCTTCTATTCTTGTTTCTTATCGATTCCAGTGGTCAGTATTCGTGCCCAGGTAAAAGCCAGCCATTTCATCACGTTAACATACCATTCATCACATATCTTCATTTGCCCTTTACCAGATCGAAGAGAGCTAAATAAATATTTATATAACAATCAATACTTTATCCAAGATGGGCATGGCAGGAAGATTTTTCCTCAGTTAAAACTAAAGATATCAACAAACCTTCAGTTCTTTTAATCTGTTTGCATCATATAAACTATGAAAAAAAGAAAAATTATTGGTACTTTTTACACTTTGAAGTAATATGAAACCTGAGGTTTTGTTTATAGAATTCTGGAAGGATGTGACAACCTTGTGTTCACGGATCCGCCCATTGGTCTGAATAATGGTTCCTTCCTCTACATAAAATATTAGTAAAAGGAACATCTTGGTGGTCCAGTTTGGTGCGAACAATCTTTCAACGGGAAGATATAAAACCGACATATTCCGAGAAATGTCAAATTACCACAGCAGGAATTCTGAAGGAAAAGTAGAAGCTGATTGGTTGGTTTGGTGGCTGGCTGCATACTTGCACGCGCATGCGCGGAAATATAAAAATAAATTAAGCCAAGTATCACAAAACAGGAAAATTTCGTTAGGAACAAAGAACAGAGTATTAAGATCTTATATAATACAAGTCCTCCTCAATGGTAGTAAATGCAGGAGAATCTCCTCAGATGAAAAAGAGGCTTCAGACAACAGAAATGTAGTTCTGTAACAGGATGCTGAGAATACCAAGGACAGAACATGTGAGTCATGAGGAAGATTTAAGAAGAATAGAAATAAAGGATACTTATACTTAGAATCGAAAAGAGACAATTGAAATTTCTAGAGCACATAATGAGGAAAGAGGGCTCGGAAAATCTGATACTCACAGGATATATTGAAAGCAGGAAGGACAGGGGAAAGCAGCGCATAAGTTTTCTAAAGAGCTTGTGTGAATGGATGTCAGAACAGGGGATTGTGATAGATAGCGAAATAAACCTTTTACTATTAGCTACAAAGGATAAGAAGATGTACAAAACCATGACAGCCCACATACTGAAGGAACATGGCACAAAGAAGAAGAAGAAGAAGAAGAAGAAGAAGAAGAATGTTAATTTTTTTTTCAATCAAATGGAATTTCTTTAGATATCTTATGCCTGATATCTTATGCCTGATATCTTTCGATGACTTCTAAAAGTTTACGAGGTTGTCGGGGTTGCTTACGTTTAAAGCATCATAATCAACAACTGATGATCATCTAATCCTGGACATTAATTCAAGAGACAGGTCATCAGCCTTGAAATGTTTAAATCAGTTTTAGGAAGAGAAGTCAGATATTAAATTATTTTCTTCCACTTCTCGAATTCTGCGAACAGCTTCAGAATCTTTGAGGTCAAATTGAAACATTGCATCAATATTGCCAGGACATCATTACTTCCTCCGCTATTACACTGAAAATTTTACCAACATCAGCTGGTTAGTATCAATTTTATTGTGAAAACATTGACTTGCACTATAAAATCTGATAGTGTAGTAACTCTATGGGTGATCAGTTTATTACTTATTAACAATAAAAAAACAAAATCCCACTTTATGTCTAGTAGAAACGTAATGTAACAAATTTATCCTGAAAGTTTGACCAACATGAATTGATTAATGTCAATTTCATGATGAAAAGATGGACAGGCATAATAAAATCTGACAATGCATAACATTTAAAAGAAAACATATGCTGAATAATAATAATAATAATAATAATAATAATAATAATAATAATAATAATAATAATAACTGTAATAAAAGGACTTATAATAATTTTATGGGACTTTACAATACAAACAGAACAATCAAAGGTAATCACCCACACATCGTGATCAAAGTCCACAGAAAGAGAATGTGTTTTCTTATTGACATGGCAAGCCCCTGTATATTGGAATGCATCTTTGAAAGTCTTAAAAAAAAATATCAAAATACAAAGATCTTGATGTGGAAATCTCAAACATGGCGTATGAGAATATCAATAATTCCAGTTGTAGTTGGAGCCTTCGGATTGACTTGAAAATGTTTCTATAGACTCATTGAAGTGATTCATGGTAGCCCATGCCTTAAAGAAATACAAAAAATTGTACTCACAAGAACAGCACACACATTGCAAAGAGTCTTTTCTATGTAAAATGTGTGGAATTTTTTTTGTTTTTTTTTTTTGTTTTTTACAAAAAAAAAATGATCCATTTTTTACCTTAGGTCTTTGGTTGGAACCTGAAAGGAAATGCGTATACAACAGAAATCAAAGAAAATAATAATAATAATAATAATAATAATAATAATAATAATAATAATAATAATAATAATAATAATAATAATAATAATAAAAGTGTAGACGTAAATCTAGATGTATTCCTGAAATAAGCTTTGGTGCAATGGTTTGTACAAATGAAAATATGCTTGACACGTCTTCCTAATGTCGAGAAGTTTATTCTGACTGTGAGACATGCGTAGAGAATTAAAATCGCCATCTAACAAAGGCAAATCGCCAATTGCAAGCTAAGAAATGATTCTACAACTTGCGATCGAATCTTTTGACATCGAATCTTCAACGTCAGTTTTAAACTTCAAATAAATTTTTTTTTAAATAGTTGATTTTGGTCAAAATTTAAAAAAGTGAATGAAAGACAAAAATAGCGAACAGCAACATTTTCTTAGGAATAAAGAAAATGATCGCTTCACACAAAAAAATTTCAAATCGTTCACCATTTCCTGCTGGTATTTATCGTCACGCTCTTTTCGTCCAAAGACTTTAATAGTCTCATTAACTTATCTTTTTTCCTGAAGAATTGTGTTGCTTTATAACTTAGTCAAGTATGTTTCTATTCATTCTATTCACGTGTCGTGTATTTTATTAACCGAATTCTTACCCTATTTGGGATTCGGATTTTACAAGTACTTGAATGTATTACATTTTGATTAGATTATTACAGAACTTCATCGTTGAAAAGGTCAAATAATAGCAACTACATTCATTAGTTGGAGCGAGGAACATCAATATATTTATTTATTGAGCATAGGTTAGTTTGGCACAAGGTCAATAGCATGGAGCACCTAAAAAGGATCTTAGCAACAGTGAGCAACAATGATAGCTTGTTAGCCCGTGACAAGAAACCCAAGAACCTCAATGTAATTTTTCCCATTAGAAATTCAGAATAGGGTGCTTACCATATAGCGATAGGTAATTAACATGTTAATGATGTGAGCTCGAACCTAACTGGAGAGGCCACTATTATTGTTCTGTGTCGAAATAAACAAAGATTATAAAATATGGATTAATCAAAAAAGCCAAAATTAAATTGTCAAAAGACCAGATTAAATTTTAAAATTGTAACGTTTCCTAAAATGATGTCCGATTTTGGAACTGAAGTGCGAGGCAAAATACAACTGCAGAGAATTTTATCACTTCTCATTTTTAGATTCGTAAGCGCGGCTATTAATTTGTTTCCTCAAATTCCTGATCTTTCAACCTATCTTAATTTTCTAACTGT
The DNA here is from genome assembly GCA_964036315.1 of Acanthosepion esculentum. Taxonomy (NCBI): domain Eukaryota; kingdom Metazoa; phylum Mollusca; class Cephalopoda; order Sepiida; family Sepiidae; genus Acanthosepion; species Acanthosepion esculentum. The sequence continues at coordinate 154,169,284 of OZ038476.1, forward strand.
ATGAAAGGATGACGTCATATTTATTCCAGAACCCGTGGCAGAAAACTAAAAGACGCCTTTGGAGAAAAGGTACAAAATTTCTTGTCCAGCAAATATTTGAAAACCTATGACACGAGTTTCCTGATGCTCTGGGCTAAAACTTTCATCTCGAAACATGGCACTTATGCTTCAGCACTCATTTATGTCGGCTGGTAATTTTACAGTTCGTCCATTTTGCTTTGAAGCTAATCATTAACAAATCTGATCAATAACGTAATATAATTTTTATTGGAAAATCATGTCATTCGTTCCCTTTTTTAAGTTTATCAAACAATGAAAAATCACACGGATTTCTTTCTTGAAATTCAAAGATTCATTTGAAAAATTCTGAAACCATAAACTTACTCGCCAATTTAATCTGCTTTATCAAACCCAACGGTTAACCAAGTCAGTGTCGGCGACTCTGTTAATGCTACAATCTTTAAACTTTTATGGAAACTAACAAATTTTGAATTATACAAAATAACCTAAATAATAATATTTTAAACGAACTCTCAAGAATCATATCGATCTCTTTCCAAGCGATTGATTAGTTTGACTAAGCAATCAAAATTATTTACTATTTTCGGGGACAAATCAATTTAGGAAGATGAACAGTAATAACTGCAATTGAAAACATCTTTTAATGTCTTCTATAAGTTCGGTTTAGAAATTTTCAATTAATCTTCAAGATATTTAAGTAATTTAGTCTGATACAAAGTTACTATAACAAGGCCGTTAGCTAAGATCGAATTCACTACAATCTGAATGATAAGGCATTTTATACTAAAGTTCATCCAACACAAGGTTCATTGTTAGAAGGTTACTGTAAAAACGCTTATAATCAATGTGGTGATATAAATGAAAGAAGGGGTGGTGAAGATTAGGAGGATTAGGAGGATATATAAATAGTGACTCTTAAGGTGAAGAGTTTAAGAGTAGACTGTTCAGGGAAGTATCCACACGAGATTCTGCTCTGCAACGTAGCATTTCTTGGGTAAAAGCTGTCTGATGGGATCTTTCTTCTAACATTTGAAAGGCGGAAGAAATGGAGGTTATTCGATTCAAGAGATGTAGCATGGCGCGTCCTAGTTGTAAAGGTCTGAAGTGGTGGAACTAAATAATACAGCACTCATCTGAACATTTGCCAATGAAATAGTGATGGAGTAGCGATAGTTGTGGGTGAGTAAAGGAAACGATTTCCCCCACAAAACCGAGTAAAAGATTCTAAACTCTATCAAGGCTGGAGAGTGTGGATTGGGTAGCTGCAGCCTACGTATGGCTGCAGTAGTTTATTTTATTCGTCATCTCGTTATAGCGGACATGTTAATTGTACATGTTCTGGCGTTGAAAAGACATCGACATAAGCCATATTTTGTCCTCGATAACGCAAATGACTTTAGCACAAAGCCTCATAAAGTTTTGTAATATAGATGTTTATTAGTTTAGCGTTTAAAATAAGAAACGTAAAGAAAGATTAGTGACAGTGTCTCAGTTATCTGACTTGAAAATCAAGATTCGACTTAGGGACTTTAATTTGGTCTCGAACACAGATGACGAGCGTAGGTTGGAAATACGCAACCTACCTTATTTACGAAACTTAGCTTAGATTTGGTACATGTCAACAAGAACGAAACGCTTTATGAAGACTAAATTCTCAACCGTAACGAATGGACTGGTGACTGGCTTAACCCGTTACCTGCCATGAGCCCCAATTGGGGATCTGTTAAAATTAAACTCACTACATCTTATTTACTTGTATTTACATTGAATTGCTTGCATACATTACATTAGCAGAGGTATATTTTACAACACTAAGTTTTTATTAGCCGTAAGAAGACACTTTCTCTCGTAATTTTACATTTCACGAGTAGAAAAATAATGACTATATTGAAAAGTATTTTTTTTTATTTCTAATCAATATTATTTTTTGATGTTTTATACACATATATATTTGATGTTCTAGTTTCTATAAAAACGACAATGGTAACTACTGAAATTAAACATAAGGAATAAATAAACTCCTAAGACACCTGTCTGGGCCAAAAATGCGCATTAATAAAAATTTGGCAGTTAATGGGTTAAGTAAAGTTTTACAGTAGGCGTTCTAATGTTTATGACATATTTATAAAAACAATTGTTGTGGTTCACCAATTGATAGCTTCAATTGATTACTTTTTTAAAAAGACATAATAGAAGCATGACGGTGAAAGATTCGAACCATTGAAAGGGCAGCTTTGCGTCAAATTCTAATGTCAATTCTAATGTGGGTTCGAGTTATATCATTCCATTGTTTGTTTGTGTTTTTTACAATGTCAGTTCAGAATATCTGCAAGTGAAATTGACTATCGAAAAATATATCAGGTGAAGCAATAAAAATGTGTTGGGAATACTGTTACCCGTTGATGGCAAAATAACTGTGATGACCCTATTTCGATATTGAAGATTGGGAACTGTCGACACTTTTACGGAATCATTAAATTTGGCGATTTGACAAAAATGACGAGTTACAAATCTATTAGTACTTCTTCATAGAATCAGAATATCTATGTGCCTTGGATCAAAGTCTCATTTTCCAGCTCACTGCCTCGGATCAGAATGTAGTATCTGTAAGCTCTGTGACAAGAGTCACACACACACACACACACACACACACACACACACACACACACACACACACACTAGCAAATATATATTGCTTTTTCCATGTGTAGATCACTTTTATTTTTATTTTTTTCTAAATGAAGCCTCGTTTGATTCGAGTGCTGTTTACTTAGAATCCGGTCATCAAAGTAGTAGACACACACATATGCCACCCACCGAGTTTTCTATTGATTAGTCTGGTTGTCAATTAATCCTTTGAATAAATGACGATTCTTCTATCTGACAGAAGAAAGGAATTTGGGTAATAGACTCGTTAATAGACAAAATCAACCCGCATGCCAATGCTTCAGGAACACGCGTATACGGCACCCTGTCCTTGTCACCCGGCTTGTTTGACAGAACTTTATAAATATAGCTGGCCTCTTAGGATTTATCTAAATACCACTGACCCTTTGTATTCTAGTTGCAAACGGCAAAATAAATCGTCGGACACCAAACCTGTTTTTTCTCCTTCCTAACGAATTGCTTCATTTGACATTAGAGCCGCCGCTACTCGATTAGGGGCAGGGGTGGGAAACTAAACGCGTATTCAGCGCAATAGTTCATTTTGACACTGCTTGTATCGTTCGAAGAATACTTTGGATATTCGATCTAAAAATAGGAATGGATCCTCTAAAAAGATTCGACTTTAGAGTAAGAGAAAAGTTAGAAAAAGAGGGGAAAACGGACAATGCCCATAAGAGAATGGAGCGTAATTATTCAGAAATAAACCCTCCAAAATAGACGGCAACTCCTTGGAATTTCTTTCGGATTTTTGTAAAAAAAAAAAAAAAAGAAAAGAAAAGAAAAGCTCAGGCGCAAATACAGGTCTTCAATTATGAATGATATTAATGAGAAAATTATTAATAATTAAATCAACCAGATAATTACTAAGCTTAGTTTAATTTGATAAAAAGAAAATTAAAAAGTACGAAGATTATGCGACACCTGAATTTCAGGAGGTATGAGCTTATTTGTCTTTTAGACTCGGTCAATAGGTTTCAAAAGAAATTTTAAACTGGATCGACTGCTTTTGTTGAATTAGAGTTATGTCTGTCTCGTTTTGTATTGTTTTGATATGTGTAAATATATATGAACAAAATACAATGAACCTGTTAATCTGCTATATTGTTCACAAGCGTAGTGACATTGACTTTCATTGAAATTATCTTATCAAAAGTTTATATCACCAATTACAACGATACGATTTTGCGATAAAGTAAATTTTATCTTGATTTCTAAAAGAATAAATTATCATTACAAAAACATTGATTTATTCGAACTGTTGTCCTCATCTTGATTGTTATAGTCACAACGTTTCGGCCATTATATTTTTCGTGCCTATCATATTTGGCGATATTCTTGGAATTTCGATTCACGGAAGTAGAGTGTTCTGATTCCGCAGTTCATTCCTGGGTCAACAATCAAGATAGAGAACAGAATCAATGTATATTGGAATAACATATACATCGAATATATTGGCGTATAGGTTGGTCTGATGTGGTGGTCATAATTAAAATTTAAACTCCTACTCGCCGGAGAATCAGAGAATCTTTCTTCTAAAAAAGGTGGCTTCCATCAATCGCTATTAAAAGAATTTTATATTTTTTTAAAATCTGTTTATGCCTGCAGAATGGAATGTATTTTTTTTTCTTGTAATATTTATTTTCTCTTCTTACACAACACAATTCGAAAGAAATTAAATCAGCCATTATTAGAACCTCCAATCTGAAGATAGGTAATCAAGCAACATACACACATTTAGCCAGCGTATCATTGTTCGTATATCCGCTCAAATGAATTTGTAAATACCTATCAAGCTTGAGTAAATGGATGTCCGAACAGGGTTTAGGAAAAATAACAGACAACATTTATTAAGAGCTACAAAGGACAGGAGATTGTGAAGAGCCATGATCACCAACGTCCTGAACAGACACGGCTCATAGAAGAAGAAAAAGAAGAAGAAGAAGAAGACGAAGAAGAAGACGAAAAAGAAGAAGACGAAAAAGAAGAAGAAGAAAAAGACGAAGAAGAAGACGAAGACTAAGAACAAGAACAAGAAGACGAAGACGAAGAAAAAGAAGAAGATGACGAAGAAGAAGACGAAAAGAGAAGACGAAAAAGAAGGAGACGAAGAAGAAAAAGAAGATGAAGACGAAGAAGAAGAAGAAGACGAAGACGAAGAAGAAGACAAAGACGAAGAAGAAACAGACGAAGAAGAAGATGACAAGGACGAAGAAGGAGAAAACAAAGAAAAAGAAGAAGAAGAAGATAATTTTATTGGTAGTTCTTTAAATTAGCCATTCATATTTATTTTTACAAATATTATCAATGCTGAACGTATTGATAATATTTGTAAAAATAAAAAATAAATTCATTTAAAACACCGAAAACCAAATCTACCATTTTCTTTTAATTTTTTCTCCATTTCAACAACAGTCGTTGCTTTAAAGTTTAAGATCTATCTTTTTTCAAATAATAGTAATTAATTTGGGAAGTAATGAAAAATAATAATAAAAAAAACAAACTTTGAACTAAAATACTTGTATTCACGAGGTTAAGATTTACTGCCAAGGAATATTAAGAAGCACTTGAAAGAGCTCGAACTGACATTTTGCACTGAATGTATACATTTTATGAATAATTGGATCTGTTTCTCTGTCGTGCTAACAGGCATTTTTGGACTGCGAAACAAATTCCTAATATTGGCTTTCGTTCCTATTAGTTTGTTAGACGATAATTTTCGTCTATTAAAATTTCTTAGCGTGTTTGTATAAATGGATGAAAGAACAGAGACCGGGGGGATAGTAAGGGGACAAACACTGCTTACAGCTACAAAGAATAGGAAGTGGTGGAGAGCCATCATCGTTAACATTTTGAAGGAAAGTCAGTCAAGTGATATACGTTATATACGCTTAGGTGATCATGCCTCTTTCAATTCCTCACTGACTGCAGTTTCTTTCTGTGGTGGATTGATTGCCCTCCAAAAGCAGAAGGTTCAGTCTGGCCTGTTATTCAACCCATACTTTTCCCAACAGTATTTGCGCGTAAGTAAGTACAACGAACCCAACTAGAAATCGAACTCGGCTCCCGATTTTTCATTTGGAGCCGTTATCTATTACACCATCTGCACATTCTGAAGGAAAGCGACACATGAAGTAAGAAGTTCTTTTTTTTTTTTTAAGCAATTCACCCCAAGCAAAGTAGGAGTGCCACTAGCACGCAAGGGTTGAGAACAAGAGTAAAGAGGCGTGTTTGAGGAAAGGACACAGAGAAGAACAGGGAACAAGATCAAGGTATCAGAAGATGTCGATTGACATTACATTTGAATATTTGAAGATTATAGTTATCAGGGAAGCAAGCAAGAGGAAGAGAGTTCCACTGTCGGGATGTTCGAGAGAAGAAGCTGTTTGAGTAGAAGAGACGTTTCGTCAGTGAAAGGGTGGGACCGAGATGCCAGCCTAGTAGCTCGCTTAAATTCATGCAGTCTGGGAACCAGCGAAAGTAGATGGTCGAAGCCACGCATTACTTTAAATGATTAACTTCTTACTTTTGCATTCTTAGTGTGCATTTTTAAAATTATTTAAGCGTAATTAGTATTTCATAATGTAAGATAAGATAATTAATATTATTTTTACCGTTATTATATTACTCCTAAATATCTATATCTTTATATATATAAGTTATTAATGTATGTAGATATCTTCATAAATATTTTTTTCTGTAAGCAGGAAACATAAGGTATTTCGGAAAATACTTACAAAATTGTAAATCGAAAATTATAACTTTTGTGTTCTTCAGATTGCATAAAATACATTATTTAATAATGACTAAAATCTAAGGACAACAAATTCAGAGAGAGAGAGAGAGAGAGAGAGAGAGAGAGAGAGAGAGAGAGAGAGAGCTGAAAGGTGAGTTTTTCAGAAAGTCTGTTGGCGTGGGAACTGCCTTTTGACTTGTTGTTCCTATAGAGTTTAAAAGGTCGATTTAACCTTGAAGAAAGAATATTAGGCGGATACTCTACTGTCAATGGCATATAAAAGTTAGGAAATTATCTACCAGCATTTAGTTGTTCTTTTCTTTTCATTCTAAGATGTCGTTCATTTCTGATGCCAATAAAACGGAGTCAATACAGATGTCTTGTGGCAACGCCCCTGGATAAAAAACAGAATCGACCTTTACTGACCTCGACACTTAACAATGAATTCTTAAGAGACTTTCAATTATATATATATATATATATATATATGTATGTATGTATGTATGTATGTGTGTGTGTGTGTGTGTGTGTGTGTGTGTGTGTGTGCTAGTGAATTCTGTCTTACAGGAAGTAATTGGATGTAATAATAAAATCAAATTGTACCTTCTTAATATAATTTATTTCGAATAAAATTTATTTTGCTTTTCTTAAACCTTTCGACATTTCGTTGTCAGTTATCAGTAAAAGTAAATCACTCACACACACGCAAACACGCACATCAAAACCATTCTGTCTGCAATTCATAAAATATTCTTTGACGTAATATATCACTTGACCTCATCAATTGTAAACACAAAATCTAGGCGTGCGAAAAGTTGTGAAAAACATCATAATAAAGTGAATGTGTATGCAGCGATATGAAGGTTGAATTAAATCGCATTTTAGAACCAATACTTCATCTTCAGTAACTATATTTTGGTCAGTTATTAACATCTCTCTCTCTCTCTCTCTCTCTCTCTCTCTCTTGATGGAACCAAAGAACAGCATGCCAAATCCTTAAACACTTATCCAGATAAAGTTTCGAACAAAAACCATAATACTGGAAAAAAAGAAAAAGAAAAAGAAAATAAGCCAAAGGTAAACCTACCTACTCAGTAAAGTACCCGCCACCTAAATTGCCTAGACAGAGGAAAAAAGCATTCATGTCGTCTGAAGAACGTGCGAGCGTGAAGTTCGGGTTACGACTAGGGCCATTCTTTCATAGTATATAACGCTCTTAAGCAAGTATATATATATATATATATATATATATATATATATATATGTGTGTGTGTGTGTATGTGTGTGTGTGTGTGTCTCTCTCTCTCTCTCTCTATATATATATATATGTGTGTGTTGTATATATATATATATATATATATATATATATATATATATATATATATATATGTATGTATGCATGTATGTATGTATGTATGTATGTATGTATATATGTATGTATTAATCGGTATCACCCCAGGCAAGGCAGTACATCCACTAGCATGCAAGGGGTTACAGGGCGTGGAAGAATTATGGACAGAAACAATAGTAATGAGGAGAAAATGAAAAGAGCAGTCAAGGGGACAATTGATAGCGATTGACATTGCATTTAATTTGTTGCAGATTAAAGTTCGTTGGAAAGTATGGAGCCAAAAGGGAGTTCCACAAGTGAGAAGTGCGAAAAAAGAAACTATTAACATAGAAATTATAGTTAAATCTAGCCTGCTTATCTGTATACTGGTGAGATCTCAGTGCCAGTCTAGTACTGCGCTTAGATTCATACAGTCTAGGTACCATAACAAAGAGCTCATCCGAACAGTTACCATGAAAGTATTTATAAAAAGGGCACAGAGAGTGCGCAAGTGACTGAAGCCGAGCTGCCAGGTCAGGACCAACAAAATTGCTGATTCTTCTTTGGATCTTATCAACGACCTCCAGGAAAATAGCAGGGTGATAGGACCATATATGGCAGTTATATTCTAAGCATGAACGAATGACAGACTTATAGATATGCAAGATAGATTCTGGAGAGAAAAATTCTCTCACCCGACACAGTGAACCGCATTTCTTAGCAGCTGATCTAGCGATGGATTCAATGTAGTCTTTGCACCTCATGTCAGCTGAGAACGTTAACCCGAGAAGACAATGAATCAATTTCTTGGAAGATAGCATCAGCCATGCAGATGGAAGGCCGAGAGGGGTCTCTCAGATGATCAGTGGAGAGAGGTTTTGAGGCGTTAAAATTGACAAGCCATCTTTTGCCCGAGTTTACGACGGTCTAGAGGTCGTTTTGTACATCAGCTGCCATTTTGACCTCATTTGATTGATCAGCCTTACCATTGAGACATGAGTAAATGGTAGCGTCGTCAGCGTAGATAACAAGTTGAGAGTTGATGTCATTGGGAAGGTCGCTAATGAAGATTAAAAACGGCGTAGGGCCAAGGATAGAGCCCCGAGGAACACCCGCGTTAGTACGAAAGGATGTAGAAGAGGGGCCGTTCACGACAACTTCAATTCACGACTGGATCTGCTCACAAACATGCCCGGAGTTACCATAGCTTTTCAGCTTGCGGAGAAGACGTGAATGCCAGACCCTGTCAAAGGCTTTTGAGATGTCCACTGCTACAGCCCGGGTTTCACCGATTTTATTTAAAGCATAATAGACTCTTTCCGCAATTATCGTTAGTACATCAGCAGTTGTTTTGAAGAAACGAAAATCATATTGCTTGTCTGAGAAAAGGTCCTGTGATGAGAGATGACGAACCAATCCAGCATTGATTAGGGTCTTTAGAAGTTTCTCAAAATGTGGCAGAAGGTCGATAGTTGGATGGATCGGATGGTTCACTAGAGTCCTTATAAACTGGAACAACAGACGATGACTTCCAGTAAACAGGAAAGCAGATGGCAGTGAAGCATTTATTATACAGTTTAGAGAGAACAGGAACCAGTTCGAGAGCACACTTCTTAATGACTATTGCAGGGATTCCATCGGGTCTACATGCTTTGTGAGGATCCAGTTTAGAGATGATAACAGAAACCATGGAAGGGATCATATGCATATCACTCAATAGAAATTCAGTTCTAAGTGGGAAGTTAGGCAGGGATAATCCAAATGAGGCATGAGTAGAATTTGAAAAGAATTTATGGGCAAATCATTCGGCTTTATCAGCAAAGGATGATAACCTCTCAATTCGATTGAAGAGGTGGGGATAGAGACCTTGCCCTTATTAAGTCCCCTATTACAGAGACACCAGTAGTCACAAGAGCCAAAGTTTTTAGAGGCTATGCGGTGCCTCATTCTCGACGATTCGCTTACATTTGTTACGAGCAGCAGCAAATATACACCTGTTATGATGAGAGCTGTTCCGCTGGTATAGCCGGAAATAGTGGTTCCTGTGTTGCTATGGCGACCGAGCATGCTGGTGTGAACCATGGAGAGGATTGCGGTTTCACCTGGTATTTCCAAGAAAGAATGAAAGCATCCATGCCGTCTTTAACCGAAGAAGAAACCTCAGTGGCACTATTTTCATTTGGGAGGGTGTCCAGGGGGGGATCATGAAGAAAATCCCGAAATGACTTCCAATCAGCATGCTGGTACCGAAAAGATATCTTATGGATAGGGGGTTCCTGTTTAATTCGTGCTTGGGAGGAGTTATCAATAGCTACCACATAGTGGTACGATTTAGCAAGAGGTTTGTATTGTGAAGCTTGTCAAGAGAGGGAAGAGAAGGTAAAAAATAGATCCAATAAAGAAGCATGTTGCGAGGTTTGGCTATGGAAAGGAGTAAGGAATTCTGCGATTTGGATGAGGGGTTGGGCAATGGGAAAATTTAATGTCTGCAGACCGACAACATCAGTACCTTTAGAATGTTTCCGTCACGTATCTTGGTGAGCATTAAAGTCACCGAAATATAGACAGATACTGAAGACAAAGATGTTCGCAGATGGATAAAGAGAAAGTGCATTTTCTGTGCTGTCAGCTGTTGCGTCCAATATACTGCAATCTTGGGAAGAGGGGGGGCATAAAAGGAAAAGAGATAGCTGACAAAGATATCTGGAAACTTTTCCATGAGAAAAAAATCTACGCTGCAGAGGTTGGAATGGATACTACGAATATTGCAGAAGGAAAGACTGAGGCGGGCGTAGGTGGGGGTTTTGTTAGCTGCTTTAGTTTTATTTCTTTTTGTTGTGATTTGCATCTGATATATTTTGAGGAGAGAGGTAGAAGACCAGCATAATTGTCACTATTTGTTTTCAATGGCAATACAAGCCAGCCAGCGTGTAGCTGAGAGCAAGGCATAATGTGGCCTCAGAATTGTCCACCGGAAATACATGCAGGTACACCTACCCATGCGCAACATGGCACTACAGGTACCTCGATATTATGCGACTGTTGATCTAAGCGCTACCAAAGAGTTCGGGTTCCTACCGACCAGTCGGAAGTAGCAACTGGCAAACTCCCAACCCGGTACCCTCATAATGGAAAGTCACAGTCATTTGTTAGTCTGATCACCAAGAAGTAGAGACAGTTAAATCATTGTGGCACTGGTAGGAGAAAGAAAGAGAACCGGTAAATCATAGTGGTTATACGGACATTTAAACAAAGATATTCACCATCGAAGAAGATATTTTGTTATGTTGACATAGAAGTTGACATATTTAGTTATGTAAACGATAACTGTCGCGGAATAGGAGACGCAAATTCAAGATGCAGTTCTATGATGTCATACCACAAGAGGCCGAAAGGGAAATCATTGTGGTTCTGGTAGGAGAATGAAAGAGAACCGGTAAATCATATGCTGAACAGGGAATGAACCTCTACTCCTGTTCAATAGACATGGAAGGAGTGCTAACCTGACAATAAGTGAGCCTATCTATTCCTATTAACCCGTAAAAAATACAAATTGTGAAAGAATTCATGTTAAGCATTGACTTAGTATAAGTTCTGATGTCTACTACAAATAAAAAAATTATTTAACACCGATAAGCAACATTCTAAGTAAACGCATTCTAAATTGAACGAGTTAAGGGGAGGGGCTGAAGTAGTAATTTTGATAATTAATAGGAATGGTGGGTGGGGGGAGACAAAATACACACGTCACAATGAGGGGTAGGTGAAAAGCTCACAGTCTAAACCAACAAACAAAAGAGAAGAAAAAATACAAAAATAAAATAAGATTCAAAGATTGACACAGATATTTATACAACAAAAAGATGACACAAGGCAATGTATCTTCCATCCGGATTCTACAAATGCTTCGTCCCAACCTGTAACTTTTACTTTTTTTATATGGACACTGTAGACGGACTTATTTTCAATGTTGGGTTTTGAAAAAATTATGGCTGTCCTTAAATAGATCCCGACTTGGGATCTTTTAACAAGGGGATGGATGGGTGAGCAAGGGGGTGGATGGGTAGAGTTCAAGTCATAGAATCTCGCTTCGTACGGATAGTGAAGGAGGTAGTTGAAGAGAGGGGGGTACTTCTCATAAAATATCCTTCCCTTAATAGCACCTCGTATGAACAAGGTCAAAAAGTCTTGGTCATGTTCAGAAAATAAGCAAAACTCTATCAGAATTAAATTACTTCTACAAAAATGTCTAGCATGCAAAACAACGTGGAAAACAAAAGAAAATGTATTAACATTCCTTGTTACCTCCCTTGAAAATGGTTAAAGCATTATCCGTAAGCACACTCGGGAAAATAAACACTATAGACAATTTCTTAGTCCTCCACGCCCCCCAAAATTGTAAGGACCCAAGAAAATTTAGATAAAATCTTTCAGAATATTCCTTGTCCGTTATATTTCACCAAATATTCATAAAAGAAGAGTTAGTGCTCATATATATATATATATATATATATATATATATATATATATATATATATATATATATATATATCAGAAAAGAGAACATTTAGTAAAAAAAACAGCACTATATATATATATATATATATGTATATATATATATATATATATATATATATATATATATATATATATATATATATATATATATATATAGTGCTGTTTGATAAAAGTGACTCACCTGTTTTTTTTACTAAATGTTCTCTTTTCCGATGAAACGAAAGTTGAGCTAAATTCAAAGGATAAGCGATCTAAAATCCAAAGAAGCTTTGAAAGCTCTTTGAATTTAGCAGTAAGTACTGTCAAGCATCCGTTCAGTATAATGTTCTGGGAATGCTTTTCTTTTCATGGAACTGGTTTCTTAAAGCCTATTGAAAAGACCATCAAGAGCGAGCAGTACAAGAGAATGTTAGAGTCTTGTCTGCTCCCTTCTGCTGAAAGGGTGCAAATCGACCCCACCAAGCTCATTTTTATGCAGGATAATGCTCCTTGTCACAAATCAAATTCATAAAGGAATACTTTGATGTGAAGCAGGTGAGTTTTATGACATGGCTGCCCCAATCTCCTGACCTCAACCCCATAGAAAACTTATGGAGCATTATAAAGTACAGGCTCTCGAGAAAGCAGTTGAGCAAAAGAGAGGATTTGATTGTGAATTTCATATCCGAATGGAATTCAATGCCTGGAGATGAGATTTACCAGAACCTAATCAAGTCAATGCCAAAAAGGGTTGAAAAGGTTATTCAAAATAAAGGAGGACCCATAGATTATTAAATATTTCGAACTATATTACCTATTATAAATAAATTATACCTCTGTTATTCTTTATTTAAAGCTGTTCGGTTATATTTCTATTGATTACTAGTTGCAGGAAATAAGTGAGTCACTTTTTTGCACAGAGTTTTTCCCTAAATCTCATTTATATACAAAATTATAATTATCAATAGAATACCTTAGGATGATTAAACTTTTTTTACTAGGTAGTCGGGAAGGGGTCTTTATATTAGTAAGATTAAAAATTATTTTGACTTCAAAAACAATAGGCGAAAATTTTTTTAAGTTAAATAATCAGGTGAGTCACTTTTATCGAACAACACTGTATATATATATATTCTCTTTTAATTAAAAGCAAATTTTAAGTCGAAATATTACGATCAACGAGTAGTACATTTATTTGATTTATTTTTTGAAAGATCCCTTTTGTTTCATCTTCTTATCTTTCAATCTTGTATTTCTTGAGACAATTTGTAGTAAATACCTGCTACGGGTTAAATGTTTTCGTTATTTTGTTTTGTGTTAATGAAATCTCTTATTAAATTCAAAATTATCCATCCCAGGCATGGAAGTCTTCAGCTTTGGACCAAAATTTGCTATAAAACAATTATTAAAACCTGGAAGCATGGCGAGATTTCAACAAAGGTTACACACAAAGAATAATCACTGGCGCTTTAGGAAGAGACAACGAAACTATGGTAGCACAAAGGCACATAAAATCACAGGAAAAATTAGTCAGAAATAAAGCAATTTCCATCAGTACGTCTGATAAAAGAGATGGCATTGTTATCATGGACATGAATAACTACAAGGAAAAAATAAAACTTTTAGCCAATGATACAAAAAACGTTTATCAAAAAATTGATGAACACGATGATGAGGACAAAAAACATGGTGAAAAGTGATCGAATATTTATCTAAAATAATCAAACTTTATGGCCTACAAAAACACATAAAGCAGATATTCCTGTGCGATCTGTTATGTCTGGGATTCTAAATGTTCTCTATAGACGAGCTAAATCTATAGCAAAGATTATAATTTCTTGGAACAATTGATTTTTACAGATTAAAAATTCCGGTAACCATGTCGAAAGACGAAAAGAAAGAAATATGAAAACTAAACTCATGGCTAATTTCAATATTAAATCCCTATACACTAACGTATCAGTTAACAAATGCCTAAATCTTCTAAAAACATATTATAAAATAAGAAAATAGCCTCTCCTTACCAACAGACAAAAGTATAAGTATTTGCCCACCTATTACATACCAAGGGAGTTTCGCTATCTATAATTTTTTATAGACAAAAAATTAGATTAGAGATAGGATCATTCCTTAGGGGTTTATCAACTTGTCTTTTCTTAGAAATTCGAGAAACTAGTAATTTTCAACATCTTTCTGATATTTCGATTATGCTTTATGAATATATCCCATCAAATCAATATTACGTGATATTGTAAATAAACAACATTGAACATATAATCGAATTTACTTATGAAAAATAAACAATACATTACCTTTTTTGATATCATGATATATCTCATTGATATCATGTTATATCTTATTGATATCATGTTATATCTTATTGATATCATGTTATATCTTATTGATAATGATCTAAAAGTAAACGTCTCTCGAACATTTACTAACAAATATGATCTCAAGACTCTATTCACACGACAACAAAATGAAATACAGAATAATTAAAAGTTTCTACTTAAGAGCACTTAGAATTTGTAGTCCTTATTATTTACAAGATTAAGAAAAATACATTGAAAATACATTTCAACTCCTCAATATCCTTTCAATCACGACTACAAATGAAAAGAATTTATCTAAATTTAATATCAAACTTGTCACAATACGTCAAAAACAATAAAAAAATTAATGAACACAAAATAAAATAATAACAACCTAAAACCTGAAGCAGAAATTTATAAAATAGACTTTAAAAGTTTCTCAAGGAATACATATGAGAATCTTCTAGGGAGTTAAATATTAATGCAAAAGGGTCTTTTACAAAAAAATACTAAATATATAATACTGCAAAATGCCCCAAGAAATACACAGGTGAAACATCTAGTGATTTAAATAAAAGGCTACATGAATAGAAAACGTGTCTTTTGCATAACAATACGCTCTATCCATTAGTCGTCCATTGTAATAGTTTTGAGCATAATTTCGACTTAAAGAATGTAGTTTTGATTAACAGAGAGAGAGAGAGAGAGAGAGAGAGAGAGAGAGAGAGACAGAGACAGAGACAGAGACAGAGAGTAAATTATTAAGGCGAAAATTTACGCGCGCACACACATACATATATACAAACAGATCTATCTATCTATCTATCTATCTATCTATCTATATATCTATATCTATATCTATATCTATATATATATATATATATATATATATATACACACACACACAAAAGATGAAAAACTATTCATGCTATAATATTCGGGACTTTTAGCAATTATAAATCTCTGTTGGAGTCATTTCCATACCTTAATTAGCATATTTTGTAACAGGGGTCCTGAATGGGAGGTTAAAATATATGACGATCTCCCAAAAATGGCCGCGCACATTGCTCCAGTCGCCTCAAATATGCCAAAACAAACAAATGCAGTATTTTAAAAGAAATATATATTTTTTATTTTCTACATTTGCTCATTGCTTGAAATCATGGTAAAAATTTGCAAAGGAACTAGGATGATGACAGAGGAGTTGGCGAAGATTATGAGCCAGCGAGCAATGGCTAAAGAACACGGAATATCAAGAAGCGAATGTGTATAGGATTAGCTCAAAAGCTGCAGCATCTGATGATGATGGTTACTGATTAGGGCAGCTAAGGCTCACCCAAGGAAGGCTGCAAGACAAGTGGTAGGTGAATGTGAATTTTCCAAATTGGTGTCAGTAGATTAAGCGCGTCCTTCAAGAACTTCATAAACTAAAAGAGCGGATTTCAGCTAAGAAATCAGCCTGAAACGAAACACATTTGGAAGCAAGAGTAACAAAAATGGTTGCATTATTGGATGTTGATGTTTGCAATAAGATCGGATTTAGTGATGAAACTAAGTTGGAGTTACATTCTAATAAGCGAGAATTTGTCAGACGTATATGAAGGCAAAACGACGAAAGCATTACAAGACGAAACCAGTGAAGTTTGAGGATAAGAGTATTATGATTTCTTGATTCATAAAATGTGATGCCTCAAGAGATTTATTTAAAATTACGTTAACTCGAATCGTTCCAAATGTATCCAATTACTGAAGAACAATTTCATACCTGGAAGGTGAGATTTTTCCACATGGCGAAGATATTTGCCACAGATCAAGTGCAACACATCAGAGTTTGACTGATGAGGATGTCGTATTGAAAGATTGTTCAACTTAGAACTATGACTTAAATAACATCAAGAAAATGTGTAAATAACTAAGGAAAAGGTTTATAAGAAGAACCCCCGAAATATTGAAGAGTTGTGGGCTTTAGTCACAAACAATAGCATCTCATACCTGTTAAGATAGTAAAGAATTTGTTCACATTTAAGCAAGTCGTAATTCTTTTTCTTTTTGCACTTAGTTTATATTTACCGCCAGAGTGTTTTGTAATTAATTTAGACAATTCAAAAAGCAATTTTCAGTCAAAACACAGGAAATTTGCCTGCGGTAATAAAAAGGACAAGTCAATATTTTAGAACTGATTTCTTCGATTTTTCTCTGTGTTTTTTCTTCTTCAGCTGTCACCATGCCTTTTGTCGTCTGTTTTATTTGCTTCCTGTTGTTGTAATTTCATATACTTAAATGTTTTCTTACTTTTTCTTCATTATTATCTTTGCCTAAAAAACGTGACAGCCAGTCTAAATTATTTGCTTCTAAAATCGACTAGATCTGTTCAAATTATATCTGAATGTTTAGGGATGTATTTGTCATATTTTTGTGATAAGGATTACTTTTTATAATTTTTTGACTGAATTCGATCAGTAGCAACATCTTTTCACTTTTTTATTACAGTATATCGGCCGATGTATTCTTCAGTCTTCTAGCTGTGAGTTCAATCTCGAAAGAAAACTCTCGACCTGACAACAACGTAAACAACATAATTAAAAAACATAGTCGGGTATGATGCTATATTAAACCCCTCCATGGTCCCTGCATTGCAGAGTTCATTAGCGTGCTTGGAATGTCAAAGGAGAGAGACTTATCATGGAAAAAAGATTTATCATGAGAAAGAAACTTATCGTTAAAGATTGTGCAAATCAGTTCTATCAATACAAAAAATGAAACATTTACTTAACCTTCAATCAAATACCGTCATTCAACTGCTTTTCTAATAACGCCTGTAGAAGACGAAGAGGTTGAGACAGTGTTTTATCACCTCGTATCTCCTTTGATAATAGATTCTGTAAAGTGTGTGTCTCTCAGAAAGTGAAGTTCGACATAAGAATTCTATTTACTTTTTAACTTGTAAGAGTTGACTTGCGGCTGGTGTAAAAACAAATCCTTAATATATAAAGCAGTTTCTGGTGGCGAAGCAGATACGACGAAAGCATTTTTTCCCTTCTCAGACGATATTTTTTTTATATAAAGCTTCCAGCTGAATGAAATCAAGTTAAGGATCCGAGTAAAAAAAAAAAGAGCCGAAAGTCAACGATATCATGGTTTTATCTGCTTAAAATTCCGCAATTTATCTTAAATGATCCAGAAGAAGCATTTATAATATGCAACAATGCATATACGAATTGACCAAGTTATTAAATTATATTAGAAAATATTCACCCCAGGTGCAGAAATAAATTCAGTGGTGTGGACGAGGCTTAAAAGGACTTAGATGAGTAAATAAACGCTGAAAAACGGTGACAAAAATATTAAAATATTTGGAAAAAAAAAAAACTGCTTGTTGGCGCGTGTTCACTTATGTAGTATAATTTTAAAATCAATAAATTAAAAATAGAAACAGGAAAATTATCAGTTTTACATCATAAAAATATGGCCGGTGTTGAGCGGCACTGTTTAAAAACCTAGTCTATTAGCGTAGTAAATTAAATTGGCGAAAATTATTCATTAAATTTTTTTCTTTTTTAAATGTCAGTCATTACTTAAATCTTTACAGGACTTACAAGAGACATAAATTTGCATTACTTGTTTAGAATTTTTTATGAAATGTTTTATGACAAAACATCGTTTTCATCATAATATTCAGCGAAAATGAAAACCAGCAAAAATAGCCATACTTTCGATAAAGTATTTCAGAAAGCACAAACATCTCTTTGTTCGAAATTTTTCTCAGATTTCCATGGTTCATGACCCATTTAAATCAATCAATTAAGATTTATGGTTACAAAATGAACCTAAAAAAAATGAGATTAAAAAAAAAATTAATCCGACATTGCCGTACTAGGAAAAGCTAAAAATGTATAAAATTCGATTTTTCGATACATATATTAGAATTGTTGATACTGAAGATTCCTTTATCGTTATTGAACACAACTGGAATAAATGGAGAATTATTGTGTTGTTCCTCATTTCTGACAAAATTCCAATTCCAAGTTATTCCAATAAGCAAGAACATTTAACATTTCATTAAAACACAAAACATTTTAAAATGTCGTTCAATGACTGAATGAAAGTTTTTGTCCACGACATGATTAGGTACATTTGAAAGTGAGGCAGCAAAGTGTTATTATTACATTTACAGACGCCGACTTCTTTGGATGGGTCACATTATACGGCTTTGATAAAAAAAAATGTCGGATTCTTAAGCAGCTGCTCTATAGGTCGCACCAACGTAACGAATTTAGTCTGAAATTTGTTTTCTAGAATATTATTGTGTGATTCCCAAGGGACTGCCTTATATTATTAGAAGTTTTATATCTCAGTATTTTTTGTAATTGTATAGACATTTGGTCAGAATGATGACATGTGAATATACGCGATATTGTTATGGTTGTATATCTTATATGTTATTATTTCTTTTTTGTTATTATTTTCATCGATACAATCTCCAATAGGTCAAGTGAAGTTGTAAACATCATTGGTCTCATATGGAGTATTTGATTTTAATGTGGTTCTTTTAGTGACTTTTAAGTTAATAGTTTGAAAACATTTTTAACAGATAACAAATCACAACCGTTTATTATTATCCGTGGGCTTTATGTATCCTTTTTATGTTACTTTTATTTCATTCTGTTTTTAGTGCACCTGATTAGGATAAAAAAATTGATGGTGTTGTTGTTGTTTTTCGTAATTTTTTCGGAACTTTTCTAAGTTTTACTGATCTTTCTTAGATAAAAATTGATTTGTTCATCAACAATATGAAAAACGATTTATGATGACGATTTGTTTAATGTTACTAAATTCATTATAAAAAGTTGTTTTAAAAGACGTGATTAATTAAATTTCTTTTTATAACAGTCATTTCATATTGATGAGGTTTTATAGTAAAGAAGACGGGAGTTAGCGTTGGAAAGGTATTTCTTTATACCAAGAGGTAATCAAATTATTATTATTCTAGTTAATAATAACATGCAGCGAAGAGGATTTTAATTAATGTTTAGTTCATATGTAAAAGTAACAGAATTACTTTCCAATATAATTGTAGTGTAATCATTTTAAACAAACGATACAGCTCAGTTCAATAACATTGTCACAGACTGAACGCTAAGAAGTAAGATTTAGTTTTCCGTTTTGTTCTTAGTTCCAGGAAAAGTGGAAACTATATCGATTGTTTCGTTTTCTACGGATTATCAACCCTTTGTAGGTTTGCCAAGATATATTTTTTGATTGTTAAATGTTTTTGAGATAATAATGATTTAGTGATCTAAGTCTTACTAATTGACCAATAGCTGGGGAGAGGAGAAGTGGATTCATGCCTTTACCAAAGAGTATTTTCACTTAAGTGAATATAAGGAACCCAACTGAAATTCGGCTCTCCGATTAATATTCCGAACCATTACCCATTAACACCACCCGCATATCCAAACTTACAGCACTTGATATACCCAATTGGTCACCCATTTAGTTGCTGACCAAGTTTGATGTTCCTTAACTTCGGTGATCGTACGGGAATTTCAACGTGACATGTAGTGATGGAGATGATAATGATACTCAACAAAACAAATCGTAAAGAAAGATGACAAATTTCAGACGTTATCTATTGATTAAGCCAAAACGACAGCAGTTAACAAAAATCACCTCTGATTGTGGTAGAGGCTATAAAAATAGATTTAAATTTTCAGAAGGCATTCTATATCATGGTCACTCTATAACATAGAATTTCGAACACATCAAATAATATCAGGCTCAGTTGACAACGCCAAAACCCCCAAATTTAAATTCAAAATCATACCAAAGATGCATACTATCACACGGACTTTGAATTTTATCTAATTTCTTTCTTTCTTTCTTTCTTTCTTTCTTTCTTTCTTCTGTCTGTCTGTCTGTCTTTCTTTCTTTCTTTCTGTCTGTCTGTCTGTCTGTATTTCTTTCTGTCTGTCTTTCTTTCTTTCTAATGACTGAGGACAATAGAAAACTCCTCGGAACCTTAACAAAAACTAATATAAGTTGTGTAAACTTTCTTTACACTATCAACACAAAAATACTAAAATTAATTCGCCGTAAGGAAAAGCATATTAAAAATATGATGGATATAACTTGCCTATCTAATAAAACTTTTTTAATATATAATAACGTATATTTAGGCAATAAGGATTTTATTAAAATCAGTTTACCAAATCTGCTTAATTTTTTAGTTATATTTTTTTTTTAATTTGCGTATAAGTTGTCGCATAAGAAATTTGTAGAAAAACTATCCAAAGTTCATAATGTTTTCTTCTAGATATTATCTGCAGGAACGTTAATGTTATCAATGCAATAAAGTGATTTTTTTTTATCAACGTCACGTTTACGACGGTCAAAAACTGTGCGGAGGTGTAAATTTTAAATTAAAAAAATAATCCATTAGAATTCATTAAATTTGACAGAACTTGAAAACGAAAATACTAGATTTTTTTAGAACACATTTTCAAGTATCGTTCACTAGAGTGAAAGATTTTATTTAATGCGATTTTTTTTTTCAATTTTTGGATAGTCTTGCGTATTTTGTTTATTTCTTGACAGTGAGTGATCGATTTTCTGTTATTCTTTTCTGTTATTTTTCTTTTATTAATAATCCTATTTTGGTTGATTGGGATATCACGTTCAACATGTAACGAATTGCATTTTTAATAAGTTGCAAGTTAACTTACGAGAGAGTGTTGTTATTGTTTGATCAATGTAAGAATGTAATGTTAGCTTTTTATTATTATTGGAGATGTAATCTTCTAAAAGACCAAAGAATTCATAAAAGACATTATTTTTGTTAATTAAAGTTGATTTCTGAGGTTCCATGTTATTGGTAATAATAAGATTAGGTATTTTATATTAAATCTTAGGTATTTATTATAATCACAAATGATATGTACGATGAATTATATTTTAAATGGCTTTTTCACTTTGTTTATATTTAAGGTACATCTGGTTATATTCGAATAAAGGGAATATGTTCTTATTTTTGTTCATAGAATGATTTTTTGAATTTTTTTTTTCTAAAATTCATTAAATTAATTTTATTTGCTTATCGACGACCTAATCTGGGAAACAATCCGGAAATTTTCTCTGTGTTTACTAGTGATTTTCTCATGAAGCTATAAGAGTTTTTTGTTCTATATTCCGTTCCCCTTCAAGACGTGGACGATTATGGCTCTCAACAACTTCCTATCCTTTGAAGATCTTAGTAAGGTTTGTCCCTTCCAGTCCCTGTTCTGAAATTTATTTGCGTCAACTCGTTAGATCGGCTATTTGTTGCTTTCCTCTGTACCTTTTGCTTTCAAGATGTCGTGCTAGGGTCAAATTCTTTAAGTCCTCTTCATCCATTATGTAGCCTAGAAATTTCAACAAAAGTTACATCCGCCCAATCTGCATCATCCGGTGCAATTTCTTGTACGATTTATTTGAACCTCTGCACATACCCAGGCATAGTAGCTTTGTCGACCTCACCAACCCTACAACGGTGAGGCGATCAGTGGCATTAGCCGCTTGCGTGCATTTTCCCACTTTTTCATGGAAGCAATAAGAAATCATATAAAGTAAGGGCGAATAAAAATATTTTCCCGGGCGACCGATTAAAGAAATCTGGACCAATGAAGATTATTTTTTCATCATCAACATAAACAGAATTGGAATTCGTATATTTTATTTATTTATTTTTATCCTGTATCGTTGTGAAATGAAACTGCACATGCCAATGTTCGTCGTATATATTTTTTAAAACAATTAAAAATAGAAACTTCATCAATGCAATGATTATTGAATGGAAACTAATTATATATGTATCATGGCACTATATGTTTCATTTTAGGCTAAATAACAATCAATTTCCAGTATAAAACAACACCAAAAGAAATGACTTCATTTGAACGTAAAAATAAAAATCGAAATTCAGTTAGGCTTTAATTCAGTTGTTTTCCAAAGAAACAAGTCCTGGAAACGGTCTAAAAATATAAGTTCAAATTCTCGAATTGAAACATTTTTAATGACTTAATTTCCAGTCAATAAATAAACCGTATTAAATTTCCTTCGTAAATTCCCTATTCTCTAAATAAAATTCGATGGAAAATCTGGATTCTTTGAATGAGGTAAGCCAGCGATATAGAGCGTAATCGAACCTAAATAATACGACAATCAATCAATATTAATAAAATTCGAGATTTTCATCGAGTTACCGTTAAAATATTTCCATTAGATTTGCCTGTCATTTAATGTGAACATAAATCGAAGAATAACGCAGCCAATAAAACAAGAAAAAGGCGTAAAATAAACGCGACTCCTGTCAGCGGGCTGTAAATTTGAATTACATCAAAACTCGACTTTTAAAAATTAATACGTGGTTATTTAAATTAAAAACGTCAGTCACGTGATTTTTATACTTTGTAAATATTATATAATAAGAAAAATCGAAGGCCACTCAATTTCTAATCATGGTATTCATTGCAAGATAAAGGTTATGGCAAGTGTCTTGAGATTTTAATTAATTCAGAATTTTTTCTTCGTTTAATGTTGAATAAATGACGCAATCGAAGATAATTCGTGATTTATTTAAGAAAACTCGGAATGCAAAGGTCTTATCTAAGAACAAAAATGTCATGGTTTTGGTCTGATGATTAAAATTAGGCGAAATAAAGATTTAAGTCAGCTATAGCATTGGCATAGATTGAAGCCAAGAAGGCAAAAGACTTCTGAGTAGTGTTCAGTTCGAGCAAAACGTGTACTAAGGCGCACGCGCGTGCACACACACGCGCGCGCATACACACACACACACACACACACACACACATGTATATATATGTATATATGTATGTATGGGCGAGTGATTAGAACTTTCGCTTTTTGACCATGAGACTCGGGTTCGAATGTCACCACTGCTGATTTGTCAGGAAGGAGACTTCCTGATATTATCGGGCGGGAGGGGGAACGATCCCAGCCTGCGACACCCTTGAAAAGTGCCTGAAAAACCATACCACGGGTTGACCCAAGCCTTGTGAGTGAAATTGGGTAGACGGAATACTTGCTAGCACGAAGCCATAAATCATCGTGGACGAGGGCGTGAGTGTGCTGGCCTTGTTCAAATTGTTGACCACGCTAGATAACACGCTCTCTCCATCTATGTGTGTGTATGTGTGTATGCGCGCGTGTGTATTTTGAACAATAAAAATATTAAAAAATTAAAATTTTCAGACACACTGGATTGTATATTAATATTTTTTTGTTTTATTATTTCAATTAGGTTCCTCGACTAGTTTCGGCGAACATAGCCATCATCAGGAGAAGTAAATTCCTGCTTGTTAGTAACAGTGAACTACAGGAATATATATATATATATATATATATATATATATATATATATATATATATATATATATATATATATATATATAAACCTCGTCTGAAGAATACATTAAAGCGAAAAACTGACAGTTATCACACAGTGTTGATTCTTATGTCCACACTATCTATATTTATGAACTTTCTATTTCCGATATTAGGAGCTTTTCTTCTGTAAATATAGCGAATTTTAAGCACAGAAAAAAAAATCCCAAACTGCATTTTAATTTGAGGCGAATCGAAAAAGATTTGCAAAATTGAAACTCAAATATTGATTGTTCCGTCGTTTTATCTTTACTTAGAACGAAATGAATGAAAATAATGAATATAAAGAGATTTTTTAACAATGCTCATCAATTTTGAAAATGTCGACGTTTATTTGATTGAAAATTAGGAAGCAGTTTTCCAGAATATTCCAAAGATTTTACCAATTCTTCTCAGAAAACTTTTCTTCTTACAAAATGATATAAAACAAATTGATTTACAAATACATTTTGATTTCTCCACAGAAAGCTTTCCAATTTCAGTTTATATACTATTTAAATATTATAAATATATATTATAAATATTTCATGTTATTTATTCATTTTAAAAGCTGATAGATGTTATTTATGAAGTTAAACTTTTAAAAAGAAGCAAAGTAATTTTCCTTCCTTTAAACTTTTATATTTTTCTTGGAAATATTTATATTAATTTGATTAAAAGAGATATTAATATTTTCAGACAAACGGATACAGGTTTTGTCTATGATAAATTCTGTTGCTAAGCAAATAAGATGGAAAGTTTAAATCCAAAGATTCTCCCGGCCGGAGATAAGATGTAATTTAATACTCGTCCCTTGATAAAAATGACCCTGGCAAATTTTTAGCTTGCTTAATTGTATCTGACAGAAACGATGAAGCAGCAGGTCGATGGGTGAGTAATCCCAAGTATGATCATGTGTCAAAAAGTGAAGGTTACTTTTTGGTTTCTTTTCCTGTCTAAGTAGATTTTTATCACACTAAAGATAACTTACCTGTAATAACATCATAATATTACATACCTAAATGAAAACAGGTGAAGTATTAGAAAAACAATATTTATCTCTGGCAAGAGAGGAGATGAAAAAGTAATATTTTAAAACACTATTTTTCTGGGAAGAATGATATACATGAACATATGAAAAAAAGGTTGTAAGAATTATCGTAGTATTGTTGGATTAGTCAAAAGTTATGTTCGCTATCTGTTGTTAAATGGCATTAGAAGCGTTTAGTTTTAACTAACTACATTAAAAAAATCGCCTTTGAGTATACTATGTCCAAATCATCATAGTTTATTGATTCTATCACTGGAAACAGAAGAAAATAAGGGACATTAGGATATTTTTTAATCTTTGAAAAGAAAGCTTCTACTCAAAATTCAAAATATAGATTGATGGAGAAGGTAGTGTTATTGATCGAACATGTCGAAAGTGGTTTGCGAAGTTTCGAACTAAAAATTTCTCATTAAAAGATGTTCCACGATCACTTAGGTCATTCAAGATTGAAACATCAGGATATTACATAACAATCAAGTTTATATAACGTGGGAAATATTTTTAAAAAATATTTAAAAATATATAATATTAAAAATATTAAATATTTAAAAAAATTCAAAATATCCAAATCCAAAATTGAAAATCATTTGTTAAAGGATAATGCTTGATCGCATATTCGTTTGGGGATCAGGCAAAAATTGTTTCAGATTAGCTGAGAAGTCCTCGCCCATTTGCCGTATTCAGCAGTAGATAGCCACTTTCAGATTACCATTTATTTCGTCCTTTACAGAATTCTGTTAACGAAAAGAATACAAAAAAGAAAGAGAATTCCATAAAAGACTGCAAAAGGCGCATAGAGCAATTCTTTCTTGAGAAAGATAAAGAATTCTAGAATGATGGAATTAAAAAGTTGCTTCAAAAAAAGCTGATTGAAAAAAATTAATTATATTGCTTGTGTATTGTTAATATCAAAAATAATCTTTTAGTTTTACTTAATAAACCGGCCATTTATTTACGTTACACAATACTTATTTAGTACAGTTAATATTATTTCTTGTGTCAAAATTTCAGATAGTGCCTTGATAAAGTACCTCATAGGACGAAACGCGTCAGCTAAGATTAGTTTTCCTTTTGTCTTTATTCATTATTTCTTGTATGAGTATCATAATCCTTGTCATGTGACTGATGTGGTTCTAGTATAAAATCATATATTTTTAAAAAAGTCAATTACTATGCTTGGTAACAATGTCATTCAGTGAAGCTTGAACTCGTTCATAATGAGGTCAGGATACTCACCAATGCACCATGACAAGGTACGTACGGTCTGTCCGACTGAACCCAATTAAAGTTGCTTTATACAGACATAAACTTAATAAGTAAAAAAGGGATGGATTTAATTCACCAGTTAACAGTGATTTTTTGCAAAAGCAAGCCGAAAAGAAATAAATAAAAATAAGTAGGATTTTAGCAAATGATTGAATTTTAAAAAGATGTTTAGTTTACAGGATTTAATTCACTCGAGTTTGAAAAAGAAGAAAAAATTAAATTAAAATTAAAAAATTAAAATAAAAATAAAAGATGATTCAAGTTAAAATATAAAATTAAATCAATTGTTAAAAAAGTTTTTCCTCTTTAACTTAGGCTTGCTTCCATAGAAAAAGAAAAACAAATTCGGGATAAAAGCAATGTATCCTATAATTCACTCGGGAAACAGTAAGTACTCTACCCTTAATTAAATAGAGTAGGAAGGACCCCACATAAAACTTTTTCCTACCCTCATGTTTCAAAAAATGTACTTGCATAGATGGAAACTTTTAAAATATCCCACGCTCAAATCATCCAAATTGTATATAACATCAACTTGTAAAAAGTGGGGGAGGGGGGGTTGAAAAGAAAAAGAAAGAAAATTAAAGAATTTTAAAATGGATTTTTATGGTGTCAGAGTCATTTTTTGTAAAAAGAATGGTTTTGGAGAGAGACAGATATATATATATATATATATATATATATATATATATATATATATATATATATATATATATATATATATATATATATATATACATATATATATATATATATATATATATATATATATATATATATATATATAAAGAGAGAGGGATACAGATATATATATATATAGAGAGAGAGAGATGCCGGAGAACTAGAGACTGGATCGCTACTGCGCGAACGGGCCATTCCATCTCCTGAAAAGGTCTTGTGTCAGATTGCATATCTATAAAATGTTGTAATTATTCATTTTGTATTTTTCATGGATTCGCTTATTCTGTTTCTGTAGCATTCATCTGTCGATAGGTAGATAGTTCCTGTGGGTAGATGAGTGGGTGATGATGTGCACGTGATGAGATTTCTACCAAAAACACCCTCCACCCGTCAAAAAGAAAAAACAAAAAAAAACCTAAACCTCGATGGGAACAATATTCAAGAGGAGGAAAATGTTGATTGCATTGATGAAATGAGAAGACTTCACAGTTTACGTGTCAGAAGTTGGCATCGGTTCATCAAGTCAATTTAATTTATCCGACAACATTCATTGGAGTGAGCAAGTTCACCCAATGACACAGACCAATCATTTCTTTTTCTTTCCTTCTTTTCCTAATTGGTATCATTATTAAGTTGAATACTAACATCGCCGGACACGGTTAGTAAACAATCTGCCTACAGACATCACCACTTTGACACAAGAAGTTTGAATTTACTTTGGTTTCCGTTTTAAAACTTGAATCGAATAATTTGTGTTTAGTTTGAGATTTGACATCATTGCCAGTTATGCGAGAAAATTGCCTTCTCGCTCATCCATTACTTGCTTTACTATCGACACACGCGCGCACACACACGTACATACGTATGTGTCCTCTCCTATGTCTAAAACAGAAAGTGTGTGAACACACACAGACAGAATTATGTAGAGAAACATACACTATTCGTTTTAGCAACGTGTTATTGCTAATAGACCTTTTTTCCCCAACATGTAGTATTAGACTTTGTATATCTGACTGGTGTTTAAAAAAACAATAAAAGATAAACAATCGTAAACTGCGTCAGAGGGCTGGTGTCGATGTTTCAAAAGTTGAATCTTAAACAATAATTACGAAATAAACCTTCTGGCAATGGCACTTTAACTTAAAAAAAAACACGAAAAAACGTTTAGAACATTTATTTTGTGTAATCCTTTTTTCTCTTGTGTATTTAATTTTTACTTCCTTAGCATAGCGATCGCTTTCAATAATTTGTGATTGGATTGTCTGTCGAATATACGGGGACAACGAGGAATCAAATGGACATTGTTTGTTTGAACAATTTACGACAGTTTTTTATTATTTAGTTCGAGGATTTTTTTACGATTAAATTATTTAAAGTTTTCTACAATTTGGCTATGTATTTTGCCACGTTGACAGATTTTAGGCTCAGATTTCAGCATTAAATACAAATGAATAAAAGTAATGAGTTGAAAACTGTTATTAAAATTTGCTCAAGTTTTCAATGAGTGTATTGTGCCTTTGATCTAAGATTTCTCAAAAAGGAAATTTATTGTTGATTCTCTTTTCGCAAACGAGAGAAAAAGAGAGAAAGAGATAAAGAGTGAGAGAGATTGATTACAATTAAATATGTTTGTTTCATTATTAAATTTTAAAAATGACTTTTAAAATGTTTAATAAAACGCTACAATTAATCAATATGTAAAATTTGAAGAAAAATATCCGGTAAGTTTAAAGCTTTTTCAATAATATCGTCAGAGACACGCACAGCAAAGAAAAAGCCCGAGACGTTCAATATAGCAGCCACGATCATAAAATATTGCACGATTTTCTAAATATTTGTAATTTATTGTGCACGAAAAATAAAATAATACCGGGAGAAAATATACACTCGTTTTTAATGTTGAAAACAAACGAGGGAAATCTCACCTGATAATGGATAGCCACGGTTTTGTTATTTGTAACGGAAGGGAAGATGAATATATGGGGCGATTATGGTCCCTTTCGTTGGGATTCTAAAAGAAATGTGGTCGCATTATTTTATTGTGGCGACCAACGATCGACGAGGAGAATATATACAAAAATCTATTACTCTCATCATTATTATTGCAACTAATGCTAGAAGGGAAAGGTTTGCACCGGAGGATAAATTGTTAGTGAAAAGGTCAATAAATAAAGACAACCATGAATCTACAAAGGCCAGATGTTAAAAGAACACAAATCCTTAGTTGAATTTTGACTTTAGTTTTTGTATATCAGTTTTGTTATTTGTTCTTTTCCCACGTTAGAGAGAAAGAGAACTGCGCATGCGTATCATTTGAATTTCCAAACACGCAGACGAATGCATAGAGACAAGAGAATAAGTCACTCCTTCCCACCCGCTTTCTTAGACGCACCTGTAGCGAAATAAGCGAACAGTCCAGCCAAACTTCTAGCATAAATATTTGCGTTGTAACCCATTTTGGATCTTCAAGAAGGTTCACTTACAGGGAATGTTAACTTATAACGAATACACAGCCTATTTTAACTCGGCAAATGCATTCGCTTTTTTCAATTTAAATGTATTGAGCATACAAATCGACGCTTCATATATATATATATATATATATATATATATATATATATATATATATATATATATATATATATATATATACCGGGTGTAACAGGCACAATTCTCCAAATCGTGTTACAGCATAATTGCCCATTTCCCAAAATGTTTAATATCTAAAACATCACTAAACTGAGTTCATTTTTTCCAGGTTTTTAGATAAGACGTTTAGCCATCTTGACACCATTTATCGTATGAATCACTGAAAAACCCTTTGAGTTATTCAGCAAAAATGAGGTCAGGTTAAAATTGTTTTGTATCAGACCAACTGTCTTCCCAACTGAGCAATGGTGGAAGGAAAAAGATCATTCAAACCTCCAGTAATGGTTCCGACATTAATACTCCGTTCAAGAACCATCAAGAGAACGGTGAATAAATTTTTAAAAAGAGGGAGCAGTGGAGAGGAAAACTGAATCAGGTGGTCTCAACAGGAACAGGGATCATCATTTCAACTTTGAGATAAAGAGATCAATTAGAGAAGATCCAAATCGATCCATAGGGCGTTTGGCACGTGAGAGAAGAGTTTCATCTATGACAATCCAAAAAGTAGTGAAAAAAGACTTGAAAATGAAATCGTACGTAAAACGTGTGAGGTACCTTGTTACTCCAGGACAGAAATTTAGAAGGTTAGATAGGGCAAAGATCATCTTGAATAAGTTGGAAAATGATCCTGGAATAAGACACACATACACACACACACACACACACACACATATATATATATATATATATATGAACTTTATTTCAATCCTAATGAGATTTCGATCCTTAACTATGATTAATTAATGATGAAAATGTCATTTTCGTTTATGATCGATTTCATCACGATTCTTCTGTTAAGATTGGAGAGTAATTATACATTCTTATTGCTCAATGTAGAGTCCAATAATGTTATAAAAACCTTGGAAAATTCCGCTAAGATATAATTAATCATCTCTAAGATAAAACAAATCTTAATCTAACAACTGGACAATTTATATATATATATATATATATATTATGAAATGGACAACGTCCGACAATTATTTTAAGACATTTTTATGTTTATACATTCTTTTTATAGATACAAATATTTAAATAAATGCTTTATTTATAATAAACAGTATTAATAACTTTTACCGGCCTGAATGTCCGAGAAATTTTCATAGAAAATATTCGTCCTCTGACAGGAATCGAACCTGTATCCTATACGGAACCGTCATATACCCTGATGTGCCTTAACCGATTGAGCCACAGAGGATTGTTCGATTAGCAAGGACGATTTTACTTGTATATTTCTTACCAAGCATAACAAAAAATAAATAAAAGATAAAATTCTGCTGCCCCCCCTACAAAATAAACAAACAAATGATGTTTGTTTGACATAGCATCTGCATAAATTCAATTAGTCTTTCGCTCACTAGGTGCTCGTCTAAAGAGATAGCTTGCGGTTCCAACTTTAGAAAGTTGAACATAGAATCGGTATTGGCAAAAAATTGGAGGAGCCAGGTTGAGTGCATCGATTTTGAGAAATAGATTGGGGTTGGGTGGGGGGGTCATGACAACTTAAAAAAATTTTTTTTTATCTATTCCAGTCACTTCGATGACAATTGCGAGAATCTCTTTGAACAGTGAGATAAGATCCATGGCACATCTTTGGAAGGTTGAGATTTCTGCGAAACATTGCAACATTTAGTTGAAGCCTGTGGGGAGGAATACCTGGTAGCTAAAGAGATTTGAGGAACTTACTTTGTATTCTGACTACTTTGGAAAGTGTGAATTGACTTCTACAATTAGAGCTCTCCAATAAACTTTTGCAACAACTTTGAGTTTATTGTTTTTATTGCATCATTCTTTGGAGCAATGGTGCCTCACCCGCAGAGCCTGTAGAAGTTTCTGGGGTTTGACGCCATTTTACCCTTAAAACAGCTGAAATATGTTTTTTATGTTTGTTTAACGTTTTACAAAAACAATATTTTTATTTCTTTAAGTTTTTCGTCTAATTTAGAAAAGAAGCTATATAATCAGAAAAAAGACCCTTTGGAGGTTATCTCTACCAATCCTACCATCCTTTTTCGTCCTATCAATCGACACACAAGAATATGTCATTTTTTTACTGTAATATAAATCATAATAGCCACGAACTAATTCTACCGTCAATGATTTCCGGTTGTCAAATTTAATTTATGTGATCAAAAACAGTTTTGTATTTCATAGAAAGCGCAATATTTAATTCCATTTTACTATAAATCACTTCATTTCATTTGGTTAGAAATGATGTACTGTGAATATTGAAGACATCTAGTGACCCCAAGTGATTCCAACGTCAACCACATAGATCTCATGCCATTACCTAAAATCTTGCTGTTGTCTATGCAAGAAACTGGGTCCTTTGGACATTTTGTTTGACCATGATGCACACACACACACACACACACACACACACACATACACAAACACACACACACATACACAAACACACACACACACACAGATAGAGAGAGAGAGATAGAGAGTTCAGCATCGTAGTTTACAAAGTTTACCTTAGTCCGACCCAATTTCAAACGTGGAAGATTGTATTGTGTTAATCTATCAAGCGAGTATGGATAGTTTGCTTTGAAAACAGCATTCAAAATCTTGAAGACCGTCACTAGTATCTTTAGGTTAAATACAAGTAGCAACACACCTGCACCGACTGAATAATATTTAGTTGCGTCCGATTTGTGTTCAATGTTTATTTCAACCGCCAATAAATAAATGTGCACCTTTCTTCTAACTGGAAGACAACAACTGATTGCAATTGGATATAGCATTTACTCATTTTAAAATCGAATTCCTTTCATTTTCCAGGCTTTTTTGTGATATGAATAGAAGCAGCAAGAACGACAGAAAATCCCCAAAATCAAAACATTTATTAAATGTATTTTATATTGGCAATTTAGACATGAAAGGAATTTGAAAAGAACATTGCCTTTAATTTTGTTGATACATTCAGACAAATCGTAATAAGAACAACAATCAAAAGTCATATCATTCCCAGTCTTGTATTAAAGTAAGTTTCGAAAAAGCTGTAATTCGTTTGTTTGCTCATCTATCTATCTATCTATCTATCTATCTATCTATCTATCTATCTATCTATCTATCTATCTATCTATCTATCTATCTATGCACACACATATACAAGCATACAAGGATACAGAGACAAATCAGCCAAAAATAGTTGTTGCCAAATGAAGATATCAATAACATTATAGATTAAATGTAAGAACCAGATTCTATTATGTAAGTAAATTTCACGTAAATCTTAATTAAAAATCCCAGTTTACTCATGTAGCAAGTATAACCTACTTCAAATGGAAATTATTAAATATATCTTATATAGTGTTTCATACGCCCTTCATAAAATGTGTATGTACACTGTTTCAAATCTTTTATACACTTTATACAATGTTTTATACCATTCATAGTATTTATGCCTCCACAGTTTCTAATCTTTTATACTCCTTATACAATGTTTCAATGTATTTATATTCCTGGCACTAGCGGTAATTTTATCGAAGATTCGACATTTTAGTCGGCGTCAAAAAAATTTAAGAAATACGTTGAATAACATATCATTTCGTAACATGTCTACACAGACATTTTGATGTTTTTTATAAAAAATGCATTGGACGCTTCTCATAGTTTGGGATCAGACGTCTTGAATTAGTGAATAAATGTTTGAAACAGAATTCCTTCTTGCACCAATTGTATAAAGTATTTCGAATTATTCTAATATTTTTCACGTAAATAACTGAGAATCTGAAATCCGAGAATGTACTATTATGCAGCAGACAATAGATAAATGAAAATAGGGTGTGGAAAATGAACCCCTGACAGTATGGGACGATAGAATAGAGAAACTTCATTTACAAATCTTTTTAGTGATTTTTCTACAAACTGGAATAGCTCGTCGTAACTTTCCTGTTTACTAGACCGTCTCCATGTTTGTTTGCTTAGTATATAAACAACCAGTAGCTACCAGCATCCGTTTGGAGACTATAAAAATTATTTAAAAATGTCGGCGACGTTTGTTACAGGAACTGTCAAACGCCTGTCAAAAAAACACCCTCTCGTCTCTCATTACCCTCATCGATGTCCATTGTTTTATGACCGGAAGAGCTGATTTGGGAGGAAATTGCGTGTAGACTTTATTTGTACGTGGTACGTTTAGCTGTGCTGCTTAATAAGAGCAGAGCAGTGAAGTCGTTAAATGGGAAGATTTGAGGGAAGAAAGAAATACAAACGGTCAGAACTCGTTTAATAATCCGGTCTCTGCCTGCCACATGCCCAAACTTGAGTATTTAGTATCATAATCAACACAGGTACAAATAAAATCATCCGTTTTATTATAAGTAAAAAAACGAGAAGAAAGAGAAAATTATTACAAGACGGAAATCTGGGAGTTTAAAGTCGACATTTTATTTCGCAATTTTGTTATCACAAAGTTGGAAGAGAAATGTTTTTCCATCCTCTGCCAGAAATGCGTGTCTGGTGTCCCGTCCCCAGAACTTTTTATTTTATTTTCATTGAATCTGGAATGAAGAGCATTTGCCCACATTTGCAATTCTGTGTTGGCCGTTTGAATAATTTAAGTTAGCAAATAAACTTACTGAATAATTCATTTTTAAAATTAAGGCCAGTTTTTTTTAATAGTATTCTCATATTGTCCTCATCTTTGTTGTTATTATCACAATATTTCGGCCGTTGTTCCCTCCGGCCTTTTTCAGGTGACATAGTAATTGTGAGTTCAGTTCTTGGGCCGGGTAGTGCAGACCTAGTCTTACTGGAAACAAGGCGAGCAATAACTGAGCTAAATAAAAGCGTGACGAGATATTCCTAGACAAGAACCTAGCGGCACAAGAACAAACTACCCTTGTAAATTAAATCAAAAGCTCAGGTGGAAATTCCTTGAAGGTTACCCGGAAGAAGGCCGGTGAGCACAACGATCGAAACATTGTGATAATAACGACAAAGACGAAGACATTAGTCCGACTCTGAATTACAATAACTTCTCATCTCTGAAATTCACACAGAAATCATTATCAGTTTTGTTACATGAAACAAAGAACGAACTCTTTGAGGAATTGCTATTTTCTTAATGAATGGAGTTTGCTTTTTTTGCTACCAAGATTAAATATAAAAACATTAATTAAATAAATGCCTTAATTTATGCTTTATAGACTTGAAGGTCTTATTTACTACAACTATCTCCCAATTGAAAATGACAATAAAAATAATTAAAATAAATTTAAATGAAATCCCAAGAATATATTTCAGCTTGCAAGTGCTTGTGAAAATACGTAAAATAAATTCTTTTTCAAAGAATTGAAAGCAATCTTTGGTTGTCTGTCCCCTTAATAAAATGGGTGAACCTATGAATATATAAATACTGCTACAAATTCAATTTTTGTTTATGTTGTAATTGAAAGGATATAATTGGAAAAATGGTTATTTGAAAAAGTAGCCAGTCTGATAAATGTAACATTTACGATACTTACTAGGTACACGTGCCAAATGTGTTACTAAAAGAATATTTGAATTTATAAACTCAATGTCAACTTTCTCCCCGTCAAATAAAACACCAAGGCGAGCCTATAAAATCTCAAGTTTTATTCCGCGACTCGGTTGTCTCTGTCCGATCTGGCTGCTTTCGGGGTGGCCTTAAGGAAGTTGCACAAGTTTTAAAAAAAGGATTGTAAAAAAGGGACGATATACTTAAGTAGGTATTAGGTGACACGTTCTCTTTGGCAGCATCGTTTTGTACTTAAAGGATAAAATGTTGGCGGTAGGTGATGGTAAACGAGCTACTGCACTCCTGATAAATTGTTTACATCTCCGTAACACGGGGCTGCCTTATTATACACGGCCAGAAACACCCACCGGATTCCGCCTCACGTTAAGTACCGACATTGATTCAAACTTGATACCTAAACATACAAAATCAGCCGCTATCATTCTTAATAAATCAGAATCAATCTTTAAAGGGTAAAAGAAATAAACTGTATTCATATATTTTTATATTCCAATCCTGCTTGATTGTTGAAACAGTTGCGTTGTTCGAAGTTTTCTACTCGATAAGCAATCTTACTAATACCCAATTTGGGCTTGTGCTAGTCGTAGCAAAAAATTGAAAATAAATAAATAAAATAAAATAAAAAATTTAAACACTCGCAGACGCCATGTTGCAGCTCTATTTTTATTTTCATGGCAAATTTTCAGATGTGTTCTGTAGTTTCACCACTTTAGACGTTTACAGCTAGAGAGACACGCGCCATGCCACATGCACAGAGTCGAATCACTCTCGTTTCCTCCGTGTTCCAAATTGAAGGAGAAAACAGATTCCAACGTATATGCTTTCCTGATTACTTTCATCTTGACGTCTTCGAGTCAAGAGTTAATCGATTATCTATCCTCCCTATCCCCATGACCTCCACTTGCTATCACATACTATTCCATTCAACTTACACATCCTATTGAACATCACCATTTCGACTGTAAACCTTTATCTTGGGTGGATCTCGAGTCTTAAATGTATTTTTAAAAAAAGACATCTTCATGTTTGCATTTATGAGCATGTGTAAAAATGACGTGGTTAAACACTGTGTAAATTCGATTTGATGCTTTTCTATATCGATGTGTTTTATGAACCAGGTTAGTGGAGGTGAGTTTTTTATTTGTTGCCATTTGTTCATGTATACAAAAATATCTACGAAACATTCTTCAGCTCGGCACCTAATGAATATATATATATATATATATATATATATATATATATATATATATATATATATATATATATATGTGTGTGTGTGTGTGTGTGTGTGTGTGTGTGTGTATATGTATATATATATATATATATATATATATTATAATTTTTTTCATATAAACGAAAACAATTTACTCCCTACAAACATGCAACTTCGTTTCAGTGCATTTAAATATATATGTACCTAATTATATATATATATATATATATATATATATATATATATATATATATATATATATATATATATATATATATATATATATCGACTGGTGAGAACCAAAATGGTTTATATATATATATATATATATATATATATATATATCGACTGGTGAGAACCAAAGTGGTTTATATATATATATATATATATATATATATATATATATATATATATATATATATATACTGGTGAGAACCCAAATGGTTATGATAACCATTTTGGTTCTTACCAGTTGAAGTGCAATTTAAATGCACTGAAACGAACTTGCATCTTTGTAGTGAGTAAATTGTTTTTGTCTATATGATAAAATTATAATAAATAACTATTACTATCGGTATTGAGCCCTCTTTTGAATTAATGCTGTGAACGTTAGAATTTATATATTATTTTCGTTCTCATTACATTCGTATATATATATATATATATATATATATATATATATATATATATATATATATATAATTAGGTACATCCAAACATTCGCTAAAAAATTAGCATACATGATAAAAAAATGCTCCAAACTAAGTGAAAACAAAAGTTTTATCGCCAAAATCTCTATGGTATTATTCTTAAGAGGAATAGTCTGAGGAATTTTTGAATATTAAATATTTTTTAATCCTTTTCAGACGCTTCACAATTTTGGTTAATTTTTTTTCCTTACATCCGCGTGTAATCATTAATATCGGATATTTCATTGATTTTTTTTTGCAGTGAAAAATACATGAAATTGGAAATTCTTACAAACATCAAATAATTGTCAGATTTTAATGAAACTTTCAGGACTTATTCACAAATAAAATTTTGGTAAAATATATTTTTATATCTGTTACCCCCATCCCAACACACACATAAACGATTTATAAAAGATTTATTATGGACACTATTGTATTAAGACAAAACAAAATTTTCGATGAATAACGAATTTTTACAAGGATTGTTTTCATTTTTCTATAAATTTTATTTAGATTAATTTATAAAGTTTTAAATCTTTTAATATCCTGTATTAATTTGTACCGGTGAGGTGATATTGTTATTAAGTAAAAATATATATTTGCATAAATAGAAAAGCTTACTACAATTCAGCGACCCCAAGTATTTTAAAAAGGATTTTGAATTTTCTGTGTGTGTATGTATATACGTGCCGATTTTGTAAATACGGACGTCTATACACCTCATTGTCAGAAAATAAGAGCGGTAAATATTGTAAATTTAAAGTCAAAGTTCATTAAATTCAATAAAACATTAGATTTCTTAGAATATTCCCTTACATTTTAAAGATTACCGGGTGGTTAAAAAATTTTATATAAAAGGCAGTTACGTTATATTCGTCAAGTAATTATGTTACCCGTAGAAAATTTCTAAACATATGTCTATCGACATAGTTTTTAACACTTCGAAAAAACACCCAGCTCCGTGTTAAAAAATGCTTTTCTGCGATATTTTAAACTAAAAGTAAGTAATATTTGTCTCAAATCAGATTAATTAAACTTTAAATCAGCTAACTGTCCTCAAATAACGTTTCAGAAAAGTATATTTAATTTTTGAAAGATTTTTTAAATAAAATGTGTTTCATTGAGACAGTATTGTAAATATGGCTAAAATCAGCGATTTTTAGCAATTCCAAAAAACAAAACAATTCCAATCAATTTAAATTTATTTTGAAATGCAGCATTCAAATTAAAACTAAAATAAAAGCTTCAAGAAAGATTTTTCATTTTTTAAAATTAATTTTAAACCTTAGTTATCGTTTTCTTTCTCGGTATAATACGCATGCATAAAGAGATATGCAATATTTGTATATTTGTCTTCAGCTAGGTACCTACAAATATTCGCTAAAAAAGAGTAAATATGATGAAAAAAAAAACAATATGTGTTATTATTAAGAGGGAGATCAAAGGGTTTTTTATGTAAAAATTATTTTTGTATCTTTTTGAGAATCTTAGAAATGTTGGCTAAAAATCTTCTCTTACTGGTGTCAACGCGGGAAAACTTCCTTTTTCAAAAAATCTTATTAAAAATATTTTTTTTTTTACATTGTGACTACGAACTCATTTAATTTTATGAAATTTCGAGAAATCCTGTTTTGTATCACTTAATGTTTATATTTGTTATAAGGAATAAGATTTTATTATGGGACATAATTGTCTTAAGAAAAAAAGACTTTTTGACGAACAATGAATTTTTACTTAGAATAATTTATTAACTTTTACATTTGTTAAATTTCTGTATTAATTTGTAGCTGCCAAGTGGTATTGTTATTAGATTAAAACTATGCCCAAAGCTCATTGCAATTCAATGACCCTAGTATTTTGAAAAGAATTTTGATTTTTTATATGTGTACAAACATGTAGACTTTTGTAGATACGGGCCACTATACATGACATTGAAAAATAAACGAGGTATCTCTAGGAAATGTCAA
This sequence comes from Acanthosepion esculentum, assembly GCA_964036315.1. Taxonomy (NCBI): domain Eukaryota; kingdom Metazoa; phylum Mollusca; class Cephalopoda; order Sepiida; family Sepiidae; genus Acanthosepion; species Acanthosepion esculentum. The sequence goes on from OZ038476.1 coordinate 154,208,298, forward strand.
ATTTATTGTTAATTTTATAACATTTTCTCAACAATCGTCTTCGTAAGTAAGGCTATAAAGACAAAATAGTTGAATGCTTAAAATAATCTAAGTTTTAAGATTACTGGTCAGTTAAAAAGAATAATATAAAAAAGGGTGCCCACATTGTATTCGTGTAATTGTTCTATTTATTGCCCCCTTAGTTCAATTTACTAATCCTCAGGTTGTCAATAAATCACTTAACAGGTTAAAAAAAAACACCGTTTTAAAAAATATGTTTTCTGTGATATTTTAACTAAAAGTAAGTAATATTTGTTTGAATTTAAATTAAACTTTAACTCGGCTAATTTTTCTCAAATAACGTTTCAGAAAAGTATATTTTATTTTTAAATGAATTTTTAATAAAGAGAATTATGTTGTGTTGACAGATTTGTCAATATGGACGAATTTATCTATTTTATTGATAAGTGGAAAAATCATTCCAATCAGTGTAAATTGGGTTTGAAATACAGCAAAATATTTTGCTTATTGGAAATATTAAGTTTAATCTATAAGTTTGTGAATAAAACTAAAATTAAAGCTTCAAGGAAGAGTTTTCAATTTATTTAATGCATTTTAAAATTTAGTTATCGCTTTTTTGAGGTTACTATCTTCAGCTAAATGCAAAAAGCATTTCAGAAAGTCTTTTATGCTGAATCTATTGATAACAACTTTAAAATGTATTGTTTGCTAAACTAATTTTCAAAAAACATTTTTCTCTGAATTTCCTGATATATAAAATCGAAAGGAAAATCTTGTCCTATGTGAAGAAACTTAATTATGTACGTGGTTTTTCTTTTGCCAGGAGCCCGAAAATCCGGAAAATAAGAAGAGCAAAGGTCGGACGGGTTGGCCGCAACACGTATGGGCATCGGAATTGAACAGCAACTGAAATGAAGAATAAAAAGCGGACGGACACTTGATAACCTTGACGCCCCAATTGGAGCGACGAGCAGACAAGAAAAGTTTTTGCAAAGAATAGACGAAGGTTAAAGAATGGTGGTCAGAAAAGAAAGAAGAAAAAATATATAAACGAAACAGTATAGAAATTTGAAAGAAAAGAATAAATTATATACCGTCAGAAAGAGAGAAGAGAAAACCTCAGAAAATTCGTACATTGATTGATGTCAATAGAATTATTTTGCAAATTATCTTGTGCACTTTAAAATTACAAAGTGTTGAATGCAGCGAATACCAACCAATGCGAATAAATTTGGTACAGTTAAGACTTTCTGTCGAGGCAAAAGTAAAATTCTTTGGAAGAAAATTCAAATATTTCATTTATGAATGAAAAAGGCCTATTGAAAAATCTTTTAAAAAATCGGTTTTTCGCCGGATTAAGGAGTAATCTGTTTATTTGTGAAAGCAAAGATCATTTATGGAACCATCATTGGTAAATACCATTGAACATCTCGATTCCTCCTGTCGATTAATCGACTGATTTCAGTGTTTGGCTTGATAATCATAAATTGGAAGATTTTAGAAAGGAGAAAAAAGAAAGAAATACAACGATCATTGCAATCAGAATGAAGACCTAAAATATTTGTTCAACAATAGACGAAATCTGTTTATTGCGCTGAATGAAATTGTTTCAATCTACTATTTCAATGTTTCCTCTTATATATTGTAATATTCCTAGTTCTTCTTGTTTCGAGTTTTTTTTCACTAAAGACGAAACAATGAAATCAATAGATTCATTGGAACTTTTAACAATTAATCATTTTGCATTCCCCCTCCCACTTTTTATTTATTTATATTTCTTAAAAAAAAACATCTTGTTAATAATATTACTTCAAAATTAACATTCGTTTCTGTCTTTTCTTTTGCCTACATATCTTTTTTCCAATTTTATCTTTTCGAAACATTCGATTAAATAAATGGTTAAAAATAAAATTAAAAAATGGAATTTAAACTTAAACGCTTTTTGTGTTCCAGGAAGCAGTTAATAAAATTTAAAAATCATATTTTTATTATTTAATAAAAAATAAAATAAAATGCAAGTAAATGTCCATAAATACGAACGAATGTTGTTTCGTCGGAAATATAATTTCCAAGGGTTAGAATTTTTAGTAATATTTATTTAATTTTTTTAAAATAATTTAACCATTACAAATCATAATTTCAGCACAACAGTGTTACTATGAATATCTTTTCTATATTAGTTTTTTTTAAATATGCCAAGTTTCTGCTATTATACTTTTTAAAATTTTTTGAAGTGTCAATATAATTTTTTTTCTTTAACATGATGTTTGAGTTACTGTTTCGCGTAAAAAATTGTTGCATTTTAATAGCGAATAATTTAATTTCCAAAGAAGTACACACACACATGTTTGTATACACACACGCGCGTGCGCACACACACACACACACACACACACACACATATATATGTATATATATATATATATATATATATATATATGATGGACTCTGCCATCGAGTTCGATGTATGAGGTTCCGACGACCACGAACTAATTATCTGCATGCCTATGAGAATTGCTCAAAAGACCACAAACAGTACAGGAGAATGTCTTGTTATATATATATATATATATATATATATATATATATACAGAAATGGGAAAATCGAACGGGTCGACACACCAGAACCCTTATATGGCAAATCTAACCTGATTTCATGAATATCAACACATTGCTTTATGTACATGGCAGATTGTATCATGGAAGTCCAACATAGTAATATCCATTAAGAATAAAAAAGAGTTTGTTTTCATGAACTGGAATAATATCCAGTTTTGCACATGACTATATATGCATATTTCGATGTTCTAAGAAAATGTATTTTGCACTGGCCGTAGATGAGGGCTTAATTATTTTTACTCAATCAGTCAATTATGTGCCATGCGTGATACACGCATAGGCGATCATGTATCTCTTGATATATAACTGACGAGGCAGATTTTTCCCGCAGTCGCTTGCCATTTCTTTCTGCGGTAGACCAGTTGCCATTCAAGGCTACATAACCCGGTCAGTCCTGCTAATTACCTATAGCTTAAGAAAAGGATTCACACCGTTCCCAAGGGTATTAGTACGTAAGTGAATGTAATTTTTAATACTATAGTATAAAATTTATATGTTACATATTAGGAGGTATATGAATGAAAAAATGATAAAAATACTATGTAAAGCGTTTCGTCCTTCTAAAGGACTTCATACTAAAGAATCGTTTTTTTATTGATGGAACCAAAAATATAAACAAACGTTGCTTATAAATATACATCGGGAGAAGAAGCTGAAGATGAAGGGAGGCTAAAGTCAAATTTAAAATTTCAATTTTAAATTCAAATCTCTGATGTCCGGTAAAAAGCTTCATTCAGCTTCTTACCGCTTTTCTAAGAAATGCGTAAGTGAAACTTAAAAATTTAAATAAAGAGTTCTTTTACAAAACAAGCCATTCAATGTTTTAGTCGTTCATCGTAATGAGTCTGACTAATATAATAAATATAAGTAAGATTTAATTAATTATTTAAATAATACAGTTTTAATTTTTTTAAAAAGAAGAAGTAATTAATTTAGTGGTTAAATTCCACGTTAGGTGTACGTCCAGAATCACCTTTTTTTTAACAAAACTATTACAACAGCGATAAAAACGAAAACAAATACATCAAGAAGAAACTGGCTCAAGCCGTCTATGCTGTACATCTAGACACATCGAAAGCCAGAAATTTAAAATTTAAATTTAAGCGTCCATTCATCTATAGTTTCTTCTTCTATCCATGTATAATTATGGCCGAAATTTGTTTATATTTTCGTTCCCGCCATCTGCATATATATGAAAAAAAAATTTATTTAGTAGAAAGAAATCCTTTTGAAGGATGAAACGTGTTACATAGTTAACCATCTTTTGTATGATATATCGCAAATTTATCAAAAGAAAATTTTATGCCTTAACGTAAAATACGAAAAAATGTAAAAAAAAGCAAAAAAAGAAAAAGAAAAGTGCAGAATGCTTTCAAAAAATATTTCTGGCACTCACGACCTCATGAAGCGAAAGACGAAACTGAACTAACCGGCAAGTAGCTACAAGTGATTTGTTTTTGCTCAATCCTATTTTTACTACTAACTTTTTATCAAATGAAAAAAGGATGTTGTAATTATAGAAAAGTTTCTATTTGCTGTATGAGTAGAACTGGATTTTAGCATGGGGTCAATGAAAAGTAAATTTACTTCGAACTTCAAAAAAGATAAACTTGGAAATATTCTCATATTTTCATACTTTCGAAAAGAAAAATATTTTTAATTGACTGATTTTGTGGAATTAAATCATTGGAATCTGTCTATATTTCTGAGATGAGGTATTATGTACACTATATACATTATTCGGACAATTGTCCTCATCTTTGTCGCCATGCTTATCACAACATTTCGGCCGTTGTACGCTCCGGCCTTCTTCAGGTGGTTGGAATGTCGAACTGAACCCTTTATTTCGTTCACTGGGGTAGACTGTTCTAGATCCACGTGCCATGTCTAACGAAACGTTGTGATAAACATGGCGGCAAAGATGAGGACAATAGTCCGAATAATATAAAATCGTGTAAATCTTTGGAGTGGTCAAAAGAAAAATGTTAATGATGAGTAGAATTAGAAAACAACAAAGAATCGATTCTAACCAAAGTCTTTCACGCACTTCAAGCATTCACAATAAGTAAAATATAATTGTTATGATGTTGGCGTATAAAAATTAAAATCCCGATGGTATGGTGAATTTGAACTGTATCGTACCTTAGCCTAATAGATATATATTAAATCTTCATTGGATGCCTGAGAAATATTACTTTGTGCAATAATAAATTAAACAACTGTGAAGATCCGAGACGAAAGAAATCCCAGTGTTTTAAACGTTTTTTGTTTCCTGAAAAATTTATGGATTGCAGATTTACTTAAATTTTAAGATGGCGAAGATAAAAGTTTGGTAAGTAATAAAATCGTCTTTCTTAAAGACTGTCTTTCTTGTTAATATTTACTAAGTTTATTTTAGGAAGGCAGAGAGAAAAATATCGAGGAATAAAATTAGGCTGTGTCAATTTTCAAATGGAGTGAATCTGTCTTGAAATTCAACATTCGAAATTTTGGCTTTTTCTCAGACAGTGAACAAAATGTCCTGCTCTTTTCCGGTAAAAGAAAGAAAGAAAAAAGTGGCGTAATCAGATGTAAAAGAAAAAAATACTTTGTGTTTTAGAAAAACGATGATCAGTCTAGATAGGGATATCTCGGACCCAACAGAGATTAAGTGTGGTTGTTTAGTGAATGATAGGAATAGAATCAAAGACAAATTCAGAAAACAGACAAGCTAAGATAATGAACGTGAAAGAGCAGCCCCTTCGCTCACTATGTATTGGCCTTGTGTCATATTTTGTGATGATTTTTATACACATCATAATAAATATCCTGTTAAAGAGATTCGAGTATGTTATCGACACTGAACAGCGTAAACGTCGCGTCTTTGCGCATGGACAGGAAGTGACAGTTTAAAGAAACATTTTAGATGTTGTTTTCAATAAGGAAGTGGTCACAAAGCAAACCTCACCGCCTAATTATTTTGTGTATTCAGCTTGATGCTCACTAAATCCTCCCGCAAAAAAATCCAATCATCTTACACCAGATTAAACTAAGCTTAAACATTGATTAAAGTTAACTTTAATGTTTTCACAAATTGGTCATTATTCCGAAGACTGCTGAAAAACTTGCCATAATACAGGGGTTAACGGAACAGCCGGTTAACAAACTAAACCGTAATGGAAATAATCAAATAGCTTTCCTAAAAGCTTAAAAGTGCATAAACTATTACGGCAAAAAATAAAACAGCGTTGAATTCCGGTCCAGAGATTTGGTGAATTAAGAATTATATCTTAGGATAAATCTTGGATTTTATTTCATTTCTACTGATGCTGTGACATGAAAATATCGATGTGTCTAAAAAGTTAGTTGGCATCACAAATTTAAAATGACAAAAGACTGATACAACACTATGAAATAATCAAATGCTTTGGTTACATTTTTGGTAAATTCTCTGGAAAACTTTCCTCAGCCAGTGACACAATATTTGTCCTTAAAATATCTTAATCACGTAAAATTTGATCTTCATTTTTTGGTAATTGTTGGTTGCGTGATTATGTGATATTTGCATAATAATTGTTAGTAGCAAAAGTTTTAATCATCCTTGGATTCTGTTGTCTTTCAACAATAACAATATTTGTCAGTGTTTGGTCTTCAGTCTGATAGGCATATTCTACCAGAGCCAGATACACTACAGTGTTTTGATGCTACAATTATATCAATTAAAAAAAGACTTTTCCTTTGTTCATACGCACAATTAAAAGATTTAATAAAATCCTATTTTACTCACGCGACAAACATGACCTGTTTAATTTTTAGTTATTCAAGTCTACATAACATGCTATTCCAGCCGTTTTTAAACTCTGCACATGACAAAATTTAAAATAAACTGGAAAAATACTTCTTATCAAATACAGACAGTGACCATATTTTAAAATCAAAGCACGCATGCGCAAAAATAGCTGTTTATTAAGAATCACAAAAACCACACGGATTTTTCTATTTGAACGAAGATTCAAAATATTCTCTATAACTATTTACTTCGCACCTGATGTATAAAGAAGTGGGAATGTCTTAAGGTATAGATAACTGGGCAGTTTCAGTTTAAAGAAAATTCTATTTGCTGCTGACAAATAGAATTTTATCAAATATCGGCAGGGCTTGCTTTGTGCTGCTTTTCGCAATGTTTGAACTCAGATCTAAAGTCAAGATTGCAAAGGTCGATTTTCAGTGCTGATAAACCTATCTAATATGGAAATTTGGCGCAACACAAACTTCCTAAGCCAATAGGCAATGTTTTCTACCCAGAAATGTTTACGTAATATTAAAATACTCTGACAATAAATGAAATTGTTACATCCTGAACAATGATGTCGATTTTGACCTGGGTAGAGTATGTGCATGCTAACGGGTAGTAAACAGTTCTGATAAAATGACTTTGGTCATTGTTGTAACCTAGGGAAGGTTACCGACTAGAATAACCACACGAAGGTTGGTAATGAACAATAATACTTAGGACAAGAACAACACATATAAGATTCGCCAGCAGCGCGTAGAAGAAGTAGTCAGCTGCTAGAAATGAGTCAAGTGAATTCCACAATGAATCGTCAACTTCAGGCCAACATACAGTATTTACCACTGTATTTTTGTGAATGTGGACATACTCATTATCGTCCGTAGGTATGCTACAACAGTCATCTTGTGATACAGTAACACTCATAGCAGTGCACCGTCCGTGTCAAGCTTCAGAGAATGACACATGTTACAACGAGGATCAGTGTGACGTGGGAAGGGCTAACTCAGCTGGACCCCACCGACTGAGTGTCGGGACAACTCAAGACCGAGACAATTTGGTTACCATCAAATCGAATAGCATCGAAGTACCACCGACGTGTCACATCCAATATACGTGTGCGGACAAATCAACACCGCCGACTCAATACCGCCGACTGAGCACCGGGACAACTCAGCACCAGAAAAACAAAACTTTTGTTTATAATGTTTTTCTGGTTTTGAGTTGTCCCGGCGCTCAGTCGGTGGTATTGAGTCGGCGATGTTGATTTGTCCGCACCCGTGTGTTGAAAGAGTCAAGCGGAAGTAAATATCATACCACGTAGACGCGTGCGTACTCCTTTTTTTCAATTAGAACAAGAGAGTGATCGGATGATTGGTCTTCGAGAAGCATGATCCTTATTGCTACACGTATATTGGATGTGACACAGCAGTGCTGGTAACAGTGGTCCGATGAACCGTAGACCAAGTTATTTACAGCCACAGAGTACAGACGATCGAGGCATTGTAAAGGCAGCAATAGCAGATTGCACTGCATCGACAGATAAAAGCAAATACGTTATCGGGGTGGGGGCAACATAGACAGTTGGAATCCTTTACTTGCAGTAGGACTACAGTAGGCGTGCCTTTAGTCAGACTTCTTGCTCTATAAGATCGTTGGAGACAGCAGAATGAGAAATCAGTGAGCCGAGTTCGAATTCCACTCGATTTCGTTACATTCACTTGGGAAAAGCGTTAATCTGTCTGTCCTCTCCCCATCTATGGGTTAAATAACAGAACAGACTGGGTCCTCTAGCCTTGGTTGGCAACCAGTCTACCACAGAAAGAAATGGCAACCTACTACGGGAGAGAGACATGATTGGCCTAGCGTTTATCACATGGCACTTAACTGACTGAATTTTCTGTTATCAGGAAATGACGAGTATAAGTTCTGTAGTCATGCAACTGAATTTTGTTTGTGAGACGTCGACCTAGGTAGCGACGTCTTTCAGAGTGTATTCGCTCACGACACACAGAACCATTTACAGGTAACATGGTGCGGGTCTCATAAATTATAACTCTCACCCGCCTTTGGTGCATGTTGATGGGCCGTTCTATAGGGCCATGTACACCCAGAACATTGGTCAACCCATTGTGTTATGATTCCTGAAACAGGAAGGCGGCGTGGTGTTCCAGCAGTATAATACCTGCCTCTATGATGTCTCTGTTAATTAAAATGCTCTGTAAGATATTAGATAACATGTTCTGCAAGATTAGACAACGATCGTCAATGAGCCCCTCACTCCAGCCACGTTGAACATAAGTGAGATATGATGAGACAACGTTCACCTACGAACCTTTTTCTGTACTGTGTCGACAGTTAGAAGAGAGACTAGAATAACGTATTGCAGAATGATATTCTTCATCATCTGTACAGTTGTGTTATGTAAAAATAAATTTCTCTATTAATGTCCAAGAAGAATATATAGTGTGTATCCATATGGGGTTCTGGGTACTATATAATTTTGTCAGCCGTAGCTAAGTCTGGTACAAAGCCGTAATGTTTGCGTTACTTTGTGAGGATCAGACATACAACACTAGCAATGATCAACGGGATTAACTTGACCACCATTGCTCCACACGAGGTGGATTAACTTGACCACCATTGCTCCACACGAGAGGGATTAACTTGACCACCATTGCTCCACATCAGGGGGATTAACTTGACCACCATTGCTCCACACGAGGGGGATTAACTTGACCACCATTGCTCCACACGAGGGGGATTAACTTGACCACCATTGCTCCACACGAGAGGGATTAACTTGACCACCATTGCTCCACACGAGGGGGATTAACTTGACCACCATTGCTCCACACGAGGTGGATTAACTTGACCACCATTGCTCCACACGAGAGGGATTAACTTGACCACCATTGCTCCACACGAGGGGGGTTAACTTGACCACCATTGCTCCACACGAGGCGGATTAACTTGACCACCATTGCTCCACATCAGGGGCCTATAACATAGTCTGTCCATATGTCAAATAAAACGTTCGAATATAGTTATGAATATCAATTTTATGGAGGTGATTACTAAACATAGCCTGGAATAAGGCAAGATTATCAGGATCTTCTTTGTAAACAACATTTCTTTGTAAACAACATTTACCGGCCTGAATGTCCGGAAAATTTTCATAGAAAATATTCCTCCTCCGACAGGATTCGAACCTGTATCCTATACGGAACCGTAATATAGCCTGACGCGCCTTTTAATCGATTTGGCCACAGAGGTTGGCAAGGTCGAATTTACTGCTTATAAACTTCAATCTTCCATGAATCTTTCACGTACATTCATATCTGCTCATGGCGTATCAAATGTAAACAAATGACGTCACACATTATGAAATGGACAATGTCCGACAATTATTTAAAGACTTTGTACAAAAGTATATCAATTTTTTTACATCCCGCTCTCTCTATATATATTTTAAGACATTTTTATGTTTAAATTCTTTTCATAGATACAAATATTTAAGTAAATGCTCTGTTTTATAATAAACAGTATTAAACAACATTTACCGGCTTGAATGTCCACGAGATACGGAAAACAGAGCATTTACTTAAATATTTGTATCTATGAAAAGAATGTTAAACATAAAAATGTCTTAAAATATATAGAGAGAGCGGGATGTAAAAAAATTGATATACATTTGTAAAAATTGTACAGGATATGTAATGCACACATATCTAGACACAGATAAAAGGGTGGTGTTAAAAAATTGTCAGGCTGACCAAATTTACCAACCATCAGATTTTGAGGGGAACTCCTTTTTGGTTCATTCGATCATGTTTTTTAGCTCTCCACTCTGAAAACGATTGATAAGGAAAATTCAAGCATTTACTTATCTCGACTGTCAATTAATGAGAGCAAAAGAAAAGAACAACTACCTCAGTCACAAAGTCAACATATGGATGTAAAGTAACGTATTAGAGATGAATTTGATATAGTTTATCATTCCTTTCTCTGGCTATATAACTGTCTAGCTCTCTCTCTCTCTATATATATATATCTATATCTATATATATATATATATATATATATATATATATATATATATAGGTGTTGACTTCTATGTTCACTTTTATATTTACACACGCTCTATCTCTGATATTGAGCACTTTATCCCATAAATATAGCACACTTTAAGACTATATTTCTTCATATATATATATATATATATATATATATATATATATATATATATATATTATGAAATGGATTGTCCGACAGTTATTTAATATATTTTCTGTTTAAACGTTATTTTAATAGATACCATTTATTTAAGTAAATGCTCTTTTTTTAAATAAATAGTATCAATTAATTTTACCAGCCTGAATGCTCGAACAAGTTCGTAGAAAAAATGCGTTTTCCGACAGGAATCGTTCCCGTGTCCCGAACGGAACCGTCAATTGATCTAATGTGCTATACACTCACCTACAGTGAAAGCGCCTAGTTAGCAAAGTCCGGAGTACTGTTTATAAAAAACACAACTTCGCCGATCTTTCCTGAACGATCATATTTGCTCAGGTAACGTACCTTAACATAAACTTTGACAACATATGAAAGGGATTAAGTCCAAAAATAATTTAATATATTTTCTGTTTATATTTTATTTTAATAGATACAATTTATTCAAAGTACCTTTTGTGATTGTTTGGGAAAGATCGTCGAAGATTTGTTGTTTATAAACAGTAATTATGACTTTGCTAACCAGACGCTTCTCTGTAGCTGAGTGGTATAACACGTCAGATTCAACTGACTGTTAAGGTTCTATTCATATTTACTACGAAATTTCTCGAACATTAAGGCCGGTAAATGTAATTGATACTATTTATTTAAAAACTGAGCATTTACTTAAATAAATTGTATCTATTATAATAAAGTATAAACAGAAAATGTATTAAATAATTTTCGGGCTTAATCCGTTTCATACAACATATATTTATATATATATATATATGTGTGTGTGTGTGTGTGTGTGTGTGTGTGTGGGCACGCGCGTGCGTGTGTGTATATATACACACATGCATATATATATATGTGCGTGTGTGTGTATATATATATATATGTATATGTGTGTGTGCGTGCGTGTGTGTGTGTGTGTAATTATCTTCCAATGTATGTCTCACATTTCAAACGATTTGGCTCATTACATCATTACAGATACGTCTCCGATCTATATTGCCAATAAAGATATTTTGATACTTTTTGCGGGAGTTTGTGTATCTAAATTTGCTCGCATCTATCTATCTATCTATCTATCTATCATTACCCGAATGAGATAGATAGATAGATAGATAGATAGATAGATAGATAGATAGATAGATAGATAGATACGAATAGATTTAGATAGATGTGAGATGTTTACGTTTCTGAATGCCAGCAATGAAAGGTGCATTGGCCTGAAAGATGTGATTCGTCTCTGGTGCAAAATGGACACTTAGTGCTCGGGTAGGGATGGGTTGTTTGATAAACAGTATCGTCTGCTGGCCTCTCTACTAGGGCAAGGCCATTTCTCATTGCAATGATCGCATGTTCCTGCGTTATGAACGCGGGTTGGCGTGGTTCTTGGCCATTTTTCTGTATCATATGTTAATTCGAGACTCGATGTCGACGTAAAAAAAAGATCTCCATCACCGTTCACTGAAGGCTCGCAAATAAATGGCTGGGGTAAGAATGACGTTTGAGGGGCTTAATTCAGTTAGGAAAGCAACGTACAATAACCACATGTGAATAATTTGATTGGAAAACACTTCAATTTGGGCACGCAGGCAAATTGATAACTAGCTGCAATGGTCTTTGGTAACAGGGAGGGAAGTAGAATGAAAAGATGGCGGTGTAATGGGGCGTGAGGCTGAAGGTATCGTCTGCTCTGTTGCAGCAAGACTTGATAACGAGAGCAGTAGTGGATGTAATTTTATTGTATTGTATTTCCCCCAGAAAACATTAATGGACAATAGTAGCACTCAAAGGACTGTCGTGAGCTGAGCTGGCAAAGAGTCTCCAAATTAAATAAAAATCAGCGTTCATCGATATAGAACCAGAAAATATATTTGACGTCCATTTCTACAATTCAGTGGATAGTGAGCATTTAAGAATATGGCAGATCTGAACATACGTCTAAAAAGCAGAAATAAATTTTTCGTATGTTGAATTGTTTTAACGATAGATTTATAAATTGCCTTATTTGCAACGAACAAGTAATACACAGAAGATTTGTTCTGAATTATTTGACATTGATCAACTTTATTTGATTTCATGACCAATCAATCAAACGCTTCCTCGTGGTATGTTCGCTTTTATGTTAGTAATTTCAAATCACAGGCTTGATTATTTATGCATTTCACAAATAAATATACATCAGCATATTTGCTTATACATGCGTGTGTACGTGAGCCTCTCTGTGTGTGCGTGTACCTCGGTGTGCTTTTGTGTGCGTATGTGTGTGTATATATCGTCTGCTATAATGGCACAAGTGTTGGACTCTTGTTAAGGACCAAATTACTCTCGCAATCGCCAGAGCGCCTAACATGCGAACGGTTACACTCCACACTCCAAAAGGAAAGTAGTTGTTGCTATAAGTCAACCAATACAAAAGCAGAATTATTATTTTCTAATATTTATAATATAGTCATTAAATGAAGAACTCTCAGTAATTATTACTTTTTGAGTCGACTTTTTTTCATTTTAACTTTAGTTGCTTTTCATCGCAACTACACAGGTCGTCATTCTACGATCTTTAGTAATCAGCGTAAATCAGAAATGAAGAATAAGCAGCAATAAATGTTTGGAAGTTCAAAACAAATAAAATGGCTGGCTAATAAATAAAAAGAATTTGACAATGAAGCAAGATTTTCCTTTCAAATCAGTTATATCAATAAATTATTTTTTCGAAGTCGCCTAAGAAATAGACAGACAGACAGAGTGTAATAATCACTTATATTAACACAATACTTAGCAAGAACATCTCGTAAACGAATTCGTTAATATAGTGGGTTCGATCAGCACTGAGTATCTTACAACCGTTGCTTTGGACCATACCAAGCTAAACATAGTGAATAATTTTATCTCTCTATCTCTCTATCTATCTATCTATCTATATATATATATATATATATATATATATATATATATATATATATATAGATAGATAGATAGATAGATAGATAAAAGTTCAAATAATTAGATATGAGAGAGAGTGGGAGAGACCATGATTTTTAACGTTCTAACAATTCATATATTCATATCTACAACACTATAAATAGACAAAGAGGTACTGAAAAAAGAAGTGGTTTCAGAATAATTACGAATATTTGGTCATTTAATAAGATTTTGAGAAGTTCTTTGCGCCGAAAACTTTTCAACACCATCTCGTTCATATATGTTACCGCAGCAAATTAATCAAAGAAATAACCCGAGAAGGTCTCGAAAGTCTAATTCCTTCGACGGTGTTAAGATTTTACTTTGACGACAATGCCAGAAATATGCATTCAGGCTGTTTTTCTTCTCAGTCAGAATGTTCCGCCGAATAACTAACTATTTTGTTTTTGCAGGAACCGTTAAATATCGCACTAGTAACAACAATAACAAAAGATATGGTACTGTGGAAATTTTAAGACAAAGCCAATTTTGCGATGTGCCCAAGCACGTTTATATATATATATATATATATATATATATATATATATATATATATATATATATATATATATATATATATTATTTTTACTTTTTAACTGAATGTATGGGTTATGTGTGTATATCTAGATTTATAGGGATATTTTATTTTCCAAACACAGTCGGCACATTGTGGCCGTGTTCGTAATTGTTTTTTCTTTTTCATTATTAGAGCTTCCATTATTTTAAAACTTTTTTTTACATATGGATGAGGTTATTATGCTTGTATTTTCTACTAGTATGTTTCAGATGGAGTCTTTTAGGTTTGTGTGTATGTTTAAATGAGTTATAATGGAGCTGTGGACGGAAGGGTTAACGTAAGTCGTCTGGATAGGCATGTTGCATTAACTGCGAACACGGCCACAATGTGCTGCACAATATATATATATATGTGTGTGTGTGTTTGTGTGTTACCATAGTTAAGGTAAAAAAAAATATAACCACAGCTACAGAGAAAGAAAAAAATTACCGGAGATCTTTTTATAATGTAAACACACACGCAAAAAAACTTAAACATTTTATAAAACATACACACAACAAACTATTTCTAATTTTAACAGTTAAAATATAATCCCTGAAAATGTTTAAATTTATAGCCGAAAGCGCTCGGATAAAAAGAACATTCGGACAGTTTTTATAATTTATCATCCGAAAAGAAAAAATTATTAGATCGCATGAGAAATTGTATAAAAAACTAAATAAAAGCACCTTGTCTGTCGTTTTCAATGATATATATATATATATATATATATATATATATATATATATATATATATATAAAGGAGAGGTTATAGTTGTTCCAACGAGAGAAAAGTGTATATTTTTAAAAAGAAGAGAGAAACCGCAAACGTTTTTGGTTGTAACGTGCATTTTTTTTAAATATATATTATGCTTTATTTTCCATAATTTTGCAACACGTGTGTCTGGTCTCGCGACCATCTTTAGGCAAAGAGTGGATATTTCACATATTATTAAAATGAATTAATTTTCCTTATGTTTTTCGATGTTAAACATTCTCTGTTTTTTGTGTGGTTGTGACACAAATGTCTTTCTTGCACTGGTGGTGATAAATTTCTTCTGCTTGAAGGGTAATAAAACAATTAAGATTGACCCCAGAAAAGGTGAGGAAACATATCTGTATTCTTATCTTTTAATGACCCTTGAATGTTCTTAGATCTATTTCCTTTTTTTTTTGGATTGTGTGTGCGTTTTTGTTAGTATGTATATGTATATTCTCTCTCCACATATACATACTGTCTTATTATAAGGAATTAGTATATATATATATATATATATATATATATATATGTGTGTGTGTGTGTGTGTGTGTGTGTGTGTGTGTGTATGTATCCCTCCACACACAAACATATATATACATATATATATACATACACACACTTCCTATGTTGTGTAGGGTTCGTGTGAGTGCATGTGAGTAGTCTATTTTTTTCCAATATGTGTATATATATTCGTGATCCACAGATACCCGCGTGTGAGTGTGCGCGCATGCATGTGAGTGGTTCGACCACTGTATTTGGCCATAATGTGTGCATGATGTGTGTTTTTGTCTGTGGGGTTATGATCTATTTCGTGCTGGTTTAAATTGGTTTATGAAGTTTTTTTCTTGTATTTGTAGGTATGAATAATTGTCTGTTTGGTATATTGGCATAATTCTAAATTTACCTTAGTTACATTTATAGATGTGTTGTGATACAAAGTGTTTTCTGTTGTCTGGTTTATTTTATGTTGTTTTTGTGAAGGGAAACTCTGTTGTTTAGCGCTTAGCTGATACCTATATATGACTTCTTGTATTTTGTGCATTTGAGGGCATAAATTACATTTTTGGAGTTGCAGTGTAATTTTTTATTTATTATGAATGTCGTTTTGGGGTTTTCAAGTGTAGAAGTTTCCTTAATATAATGATGTCACAAATCCCACATCTGTTTTGTTGCATTTTGTAACTCCTTGTATTGTGTTGGTTAAATTTGAATGGGGTTAATTTATTTTAGGTTTGTAGATTGGCCTTTGCTTTTAATTATTTTAGTTGTTTTTAGTATATTTTTCAGTTTGTCATTCTTGTTAAGGAGGTCTAGATTTTTTGTAATTTCTGTAAATAGTTCTGGATTATTTTTTTTGCATGTTGAGACATATGCTAGAGTTTTTTCGACGTTACGTTTCTTTGGATTTCGTAGTTGGTCTCTGAATTTTTTGCGAATTCAAAACCTTTGTTCATTAGTGTTGTGGCGAGCCTCGTTTTCTTAGAATTCTATGTAGTTCTTCTAGGCGGGTTTTTCGGAGGTGTTTGTCAGTCACTATAGCACAAATCCTACGTGCTGGAAGATAGGCGATGGATTTCAGGCAGCTTTTTGCGTGATGACTCTTGAAATTAACATATTGTTGGGTGTCTGTAGGTTTGTGGTTGATATCTGTGATTATGTAGTTGTTTTTATTTCTAATGAGTATATCTAAAAATAGTAATTCATTGAAATTATATTCTTGGGTGAATTTGATTTTAGGGTCTAAGTTCTGAAGTAGAGTGTGGAATTGGTTAATATCACCCCATAAGGATTTCCAAAAAATGAAGCAATCATCTAATTATCGTTTCCAAGATTTAGTGATATGGGTTTTTATATTTTCCCCATATATTTGTTTTATCTTTTCATACAGGTTTTTCTCTAGGTAAGCTAATGTTAGGGTGGCATATGTTGGTGCCATTTGTGTTCCCATTGCGGTACCTAGGGTTTGGATATAGTTTTTGTCGTCAAATTCAAAGGTGTTATTGTTTAGAATTAGGTCTATCGATAATGAATTCC
The DNA here is from genome assembly GCA_964036315.1 of Acanthosepion esculentum. Lineage (NCBI taxonomy): Eukaryota > Metazoa > Mollusca > Cephalopoda > Sepiida > Sepiidae > Acanthosepion > Acanthosepion esculentum. The sequence goes on from OZ038476.1 coordinate 154,225,221, forward strand.
TTAGTGAATCTGGGATTTAATGTTTCTGGATGTTTTTGAAAATCCAGAATCTTTACTAATTTACTTTTTCTATGAACGATTCATTGTAATATAAATTAAACTGCACCACATAATTGATATATATATATATATATATATATATATATATATATATATATATATATATATATATTATACTGACATATAAAATGCATCTCTGTGTCTATTTTCATTACTATTTTCTGACCATGTATATGCATCCATATCGATGTTTATTTATTGTATATTTATTCAGAGATTACTTCGACTATTTTTATAGTTATTATTATTATTATTATTATTATTATTATTATTATTATTATTATTATTATTATTATTATTATTATCATCTTCATCTTAGTCATAGATAATATCTACCTTACTTGCATATTCGTATTTTTATCATCATTTTCATTATTATTATTGTTTACACTAGTTACATTGTTCGAACTGTTGTCCTCATGTTTGTTACCATATTCAGAGTGTTTCGGCCGTTGTACGGCCTGGCCTTCTTCAGGTGATATACGTTGGAATTTCAAAACAAATCCTTTGTTTAGTCCATGAGGGTAGATTGTTCTAATTCCACATGCAATGTCTTTTTTTTTTTTTAGATATCTCAGTTTCAGTTAATTCCCTTCAGTAACTCAACTCTCCAAGTTTTTGTTCCCGCTGCTGTAGCCAGGAATTGAACTCACAACTCTTTGGGTCAAGCCACTCTTTGGATTACTCAACCCTCAACCAAATCTTTTATGCACAATAGTTACAATACCTCAACTAAGAAATGCAGATTATTATTATTATTATTATTATTATTATATAATTTCCATCTTATATTTTCGCATATACACTCTTATAAACACACTAAGAAGACAAAGTGTGAAAATGTTTTCGGTTATCCCATTATCATTGGCGACATTTCACGTGAGGAAAAGAAAAGGGCAATAAAAATCTTTAGTGATCTTTGAAAATCTTTAATCTATGAAAATCTTGAATCTATGAAGCATACATGGATATTTACTAGCAATATATATATATATATATATATATATATATATATATATATATATATATATAAAATAAAAATAAAAAATGTCAATAAGAACACCGGATTATATATCTTACTGTTCTTTCTTTTTATTTATATATACATACATATATATATATATATATATATATATATATATATATACATATATATATATATATATATATATATATATATATATATATATATATATATATATGTATATGTGTGTGTGTGTGTACGCGCGCGCAAAAAGATCGATCATTCCAGTTCAGATGGTCGTTCGCTCTTAATAAGCCGTGAACATTCCATTAGATTCTTAGTGTCGCTTTTTTTTCTTTCGAATATCCATGGCGAACTTTGGATTGTAAATCTTGTTTCTTCCGTTTCGAGAAAGTCAGCCAGTTAAAAGAAAAAAAAATGTGTACAAGTTACCTAAAAGTCAATGTTTTAAGAACGTCTCATTTTATTTGCTTTTATAAACTTGATCGTTTTCTTTCTTCGATGTACTAACTTTTTTATTTCGTCCCTTTCAAACTTACTTACTTAATTTCTACTTTTCTAATTTCTTTATCTTTTCTTTCTTTTTCTGACATTCTTTCTTTCTTTCTTTCTTTCGTGCTTTCACTACAGCATTTTGTTCGCCTCACGTTCGATTTCTTTTTTAACGCGCGGCTACGATACCTTGTGGGTGGTGACGTCCCCCCATAAAACACCTTTGGACCCATCATGTCAGTTCAGTCTCATTTCCTGCATGTCATGCGAAACGAAAAAATCACCTCAACACGTGGCAAGGCCAAGAGAAAGTCGCTCTGGAACGATCGTCTGCTGCTTTCAGATTTCAGGAAATCACTTTTGGAAATCTTTGTTTGCCTTACGCACTTTCATTCTTCTCTCGTATAATTCCAATATTTTTTCGTTTCATGTCTCTTGTATTTTAGCTTCTGGCTTCAATGAGAATGAAAAACTTGCTAATGAAATACTAACAACAGACAATATAAAATATTAATTGTTCCGTAGAAATATCAAAAAGCTTATTGTTTATAACTGAGCATAAATTCTTTGATTATTTTAGCAGAACCCCCCCCCCCAGCGCCATTAGACTTCCTGGGCCACAGTTTCACCACACTAGGGCTACAGCCGCACTACACTCGGGCTTGCTGCTGTGGTTTCTGTTGTAAGTAAATTTTACGCGGTGCGGTTGCAGGCTTCACACTCAACTTCTCCTAAACTGGCTGCCAACCAAGGATTGAGATCCCAGTCCGCGTTGTTAATTAGCCAATAAATAGAGGATGAAGAGAGTGATTCATACTCCATTTTCCAAGACTATTTGTGCAAAACTGAGGGCAATGAACTCAAATGCAATTCGAACAAAGCACACACCGATTCTGCTTTCTCCGCCGATAACGCCATGCTACGCGTACATCCATTTAGCTGAATTTTGTTTTCTCATAATATTATTATTTTTCTTTTTTCTTTCTTTCTTATTATGTACCATACCCATGTAGGCGATCATGGCTCTCCACCTCCCCCGATCCCTTTCAGCTCTCAACAACTTACTCCCCTCTGCTTCCTTCCTCAGAGCACGTTCTGTCATCCACTTGCTTAAGCCCGCTAGTTATGTCATGTTTTGTTTTCATTTGTCTCTCTTTCCCTCTATTCGATCCGTGAGTATCAGATTCTCCAGGCCTTCCGTCCTCAATATGTGTCTCAGAAACTTCAGTTGCCGCTTCCTGATATTAAGTATAAGCCTCCTCCTCGTTTGCAACCTCTCTAAGGCCTCATTGTTGCTCACACGCTCGGTCCATGATATCCTTAGCATCCTTCTGTAGAACCAAATCTCTGTCGCCTCGATTCTCTTCTTCATCTTTGAGGAAATCTTCCAACATTCGCCGTCGTAAAGAAGTACAAATGCCACGTAACAGGATCAGTATTGTTTTCTTTGTTACCAAAGAAATCCTCCTGTCTCGCAATACACTGTCCATCTTTTGGAATGCGTCCTTGGCCATCCCAATACGTCTACGGATCTCAGTGTTGCACTTACCGTCCTCTATCAGATCGCTTCCCAGATATTTAAACTTCCGCGTCTGCTTGACTCTAGTGTTCCCGACCTTCAAATCGCATATCGGACTCATCCTCTTATTGATAGCCATGCATTCTGTCTTATTATAGTTTGTGCTTAGTCCTTTCTTCTCACTCTCCATACTAGTTCCTTAAAATAATGGCAGCATATTTTGTGAGGCCTTTGCTATTATATGAATATTTTCACATATGAATCTTTCAATATGTATTTACAATGATTATACTTTATACTTCCCCTATTTGTGCGTCCATACGTAAATATTCTCCGATCATCCTTTTTTCTGTTTGTTTTAGGCTTTTCTAGATTTCCCTCCCAAAAGGATTCATTTTTCGCATTATTCACTCGAAAAATACACCATTGGTATAACAATGACATTGCCACCTGGAGTCACCAGTACAAGGGAAATAGACAGTCATGCTAACATTCATGCATTTTGTCTTCTTTCAATTGATATTTAGTCTTTTCTTCTCGCTTTCCTTCACTACATTCTGTCGGCGTTCTTATAGTCTCCTTTCTGTGTCGGCTGTCAACACTGTGTCACCTGCGTATCTTATGGTGTTAAGATTGCGGCTAGGATAGGACTTCTAATTTTCTCAGAATCGCCTTACTGAGACACACGGAAGAGGCATGACATGTGGAACTAGAACAATCTACCCCAGTGGACGAAATAAATGGTTCAGTTCGAAATTCCAATCAAATGAAGAAGGCCGGAGCGTATAACGGCTGAAACGTCGTGAATATGGCAGTGAAGAGCAAAGATGAGGACAATAGTCCGAATAATGTAAATAGTGTACATAATACCTCATCTCAGAAATACAGACAGATACAGGCAACGAAGTTCGGGACAACAGACCGAACAATGTAAAATAGTGAAAATAAAAACTAATATGTTCAATAGAGAATGTCAGTATATATATATATATATATATATATATATATATATATATATATATATATATATATATATATATATATATATATATATATATATATATATATGTGTGTGTGTGTGTGTGTATGTATGTATATATATATATATGAACCTAAAGAGCCCGGTAAACCTACCTAGGTTTCACCTACGCTGATCGTCAGGGTACTCTGACGTTCCGCGTAGGTGAAACCTAGGTAGGTTGACTTGGCTCTTTAGGTTCATAGTTAGATTTCATCAACTTAGTGTATTGACCACTTTACTTAGTTACTTTTGCTTTACTCGTGTTGGAGTTATTTTTTCTTTGGACTCTGAGCTTGGATTCTGGACGATTGTTTTCGCCTCAGTTACATGTTCTTAGTTCTTTCTTTATTTATCCCTTATTTTCCCTTGGGCATTGGTTTGTTCATTTACAAGTCAAAACACCTAAGGTTTTTCCAGACGAATATAACTATTTATATTTATATTATTATTATTATTATTATTATTATTATTATTATATATATATATATATATATATATATATATATATATATATATATATATATATATTTGAATTGGACATAGTCCGACAATTTATTTAAAGACATTTATAATATGTTTAACGTTCTTTTTATAGATACAAGTATTTAAATAAATGCTCTGTTTTATAATAAACAGTATTAAATAAATTAAGAACGAAAATTTTCTATGAAAATTTCTCGGACATTCAGGCCGGTAAGTGTTATTTAATACTGTTTATTATAAAACAGAACATTTGCTTAAATACTTGTATCTATAAAAAGAACGTTAAACATATTATAAATGTCTTTATATATATATATGTAAATAAATGTACACACGTTGAATTTAAAAAACTCGAAAGAGTCTGAGAAGCGTTTGCATGCCCGGATCATGTGGTTCTCGTTAATGTTAGCAATCACGTCCATGGTGGCGGTTTTCAGCGAGACCTTGGTATTGTGGGGCCGCTGTTTAGTCTTCGTTTTACCAACTTCCAAGACATAGTAATCTAGGAGATATAGCTATCAACCCTTTGTGGGTGATTTACTTAAAGGCGAAACATGTTTCGGATTGTATGGTGTCGCTTACAGTATCCGGTCCAGGAGATTCAAATTAGAAGTAGGAAGATACATTCTGTGAAGTAACATAGTTGTGAAAATTCTCGGTTAGCTAATCCAGGGTCACGTGAGATATATATGAGAGATCACAACCTTATTTGGGCCAACCCGTTCATCCAAAGCGTTATCACCGTTTCGAGCACGTCGATGTAGGCGGTGATATTGATCCTGGCACTGACACTGCTCCCGTTACTCTCGAACCTCAACACCATCACAGACCGGGTGAACTTTGGGTGCATCAGTGTGGATTCCTCTCTGGGGTCTGCGCAGTGCGAAATGACATTCCTCCTTGTCATTTGACCCCCTTCAAAAAGCTTGTCGATCTCTGAGTCGCTGTGGTTGGCAGCCAGTGCATCGAATATGCTATCCTTTTTTTTTTATCCCTTGTCTTAGTTTGGAAGCTGCTTCGTTAATGCTATCGATAGAAGAACCGAGAATGTTAAAATTCCTTGCATTATATAAATGTTAGGTTGTTTTCTTTTTATGACTGAAGATGTGGTCTCAAATACCTGATGCGTCCTGTAAGCACATACTCACACACACGGGTATATATATATATATATATATATATATATATATATATATATATATATATATATATATATATATATATATATATATATATATATATATATAAATGGCGGGGGTTGGTGTTGCCAGTTTTTACTCATGTTTTGACTGTTTAATTTGTATTTTATTTTGTGTCATTTTGAATTGAGTATTTATTTTGAGCCATCGTGTTTTAAGTTTGGTTGAAATTCGCGTGAGCTATTAGAGAGGCCCTATATATTAAACATCTCTCTCTTGCTATCATCCTCACTTCATTTAACAGTGGGAATGAAGTGTTAAAAGATTTGTTGTTTTTTTTTTAATAGTTAGAAGCTCGAGCGAATTTTTGTAGTCCCTTACTCCTACTAAACGAAGAAACGTAAGGATGCTGGAAAAACTAAATAAAAAAATTAATTAAATCTTCTTTATTTACACTATTTACATGGTTCGGACTGTTGTCCTCATCTTTGTTGCCATATTGTTGCACGCTCCGGCCTTCTTCAGGTAACAACAGTCCGAACAATATAAATAGTGTAAATAATTACAATACTTCATCTCAGAAATATAGACAGATAAATCTTCGTTTTCTGCCAAATTTAATGAAAGATATAAAAGTATCTAGATATAAAAGTTAATAAAAGTTTATATAATTAAGAAAAAATTTAAGAAAGTTCTTCGTTGTTTTTTGATAGAACTTATCAATATCCACATAGTGACCACTTAATTAAACGTGAACTAATGTTTTTTATACAAATTTCTAATCAGCCGATGACATGGTAGTTATTTAATGGATGTAATCATTGAAACTTAATCATAGGGACCTACTGAATTTCAATTGATTCATTCACTCTGAGTATTTCAGAAACTACTTGATCTACTAGGATTTTTATGCACAATCATCTCTAAGGTTTATAGAGAATGTTTAGAAAAAATCCACATTGGGAATTCTGCGAACGGAAATCGCTTGTTAAGAGAAGAAGGAATTGAGGTTACAATTCGCTAAATTCACAAATTTGGGCAATAGAATAAATAAATGTTTCCTGGTTTGGTGAGTCTCGATTTCTGCTGTAAGATTCGACAGTTAATCCTAGAATTTGGCCTAAACCACGCGAAATAATTGCTGCATCCTGCCTTGTATCAACGGTTCAGGCTACTGGTGGCAGTTTTATGGTGTTAGGATTCTTGGTACCAATAAAAGTTCGCTTGAATGCCTCAGCCTACCTAGGTATTGAGTCTGACCACGAGCCTCTATTTACAACTACATTGCACCCATCCTCTAGTGGTCACTTCCAACAGGACAATGCGACGTATCACAAATAACAAAAATAGAGGCAGGGTGGTTCACGGAAGATTTATTTACCGTTAACGGATCTCAATCCCAAAGAACTCCTTTGGGGTGTGGTGGAAAGGAGGTCCGAATCTTGTAAGCGTCGACAACAAATCTAGAAGAATAGCTAGATACGATAATAACAGTATCTATCCAAATTTCAAACGTCCAGAATATCATGGAATCCATTCCAAGAAGAATTGTCGCGGTTCTAAATGCAAAAGATGTCCAACCTGGTACTAGAAGAGTATACTCAATAATGTAACCGGTGAGTGTGTATATATATATATATATATATATATATATATATATATATATATATATATATATATATGTATATATATATATATAATTTAAATAAAAATAAAAACAGACCACTTTAAGGTTCCATGTAATAAATTATTTCACCACAGCCCTTTTAAATGACCGCAGATCATCAGACTTTACTTCCAAAGGTTGAAACGAAAAATGAAAAGAAATTTACACATTTTTGACGGGCAGTACTAAGCATATGTAAATTAACGAAGTGAGGAAGTGAGGGGGGAGAGAGACATGATTGAGTTATATATAAAATTTCTATTCTTTCAAATTTAATATTGTTTGAGGACGTCCAGACATTGACACATTAAATCGGTTAATTTAACGGAAGTTATATATTGATATAGAAGGGGGAGAGGAGAAAAAAGACCTAAAGAGAAAAAGAGAGAAAGAAGTCATGAGAGAAAGTGTCACTAACTTTCTTTGGAATGAAAGGCCCGAAATAGACGTTGTTGTTTTGCTTTACTTTGAGAGTTCATAAATATTATAATGTTTGATATAAATTTGAATGTTTAAACAGTCTATAAGGAATTTAATTTGATGTTTGTTAGCGATTTTAGTTTTTTTTATGGAATAGTCGATTAGAAAAATATTCATAGAATTTACATTAAAATACTAAAATTTTATTTTAATATATAAGTTTACTTCTAGTTGTAATTGATTATTAAGGTGATATCTCTATCAGTTTGAATTTTATTCATGAATTTAATTTGCGACTATTTTTAGATTGGTAATTTCTCTTACTTAAAATTTAGTTTTTAAGTTAATGCATTTTGGAAACATAGTCCGAATGGTCAAGTAGGACAATACCAGCACCTTTATCAGGACGAGTAATTAACAAGTTGTTATTAGCTTTAATAGTCCTAACCACAGAACGCTGCTGTTGACCCCACTTAGACTCAGAAAGAGCTACTGGAGTTGTAGCATATGTATGCGCTAAGTTATTCAGTGTAGCCTTTAAGTTCCAAAGTGAGTCAGAGGAGCGAGGTACCAGTCGACATAGCTGTGCAGATAACACTTCGAATTCTGAAAAGATTTTTTCCTTATCAGAGACCCTAGATGGAATGCAATAATCAAGGCCATAGGAAAGTATACTGGACTCCAACTCAGAAAGCTCATAGGTGGATAGGTTAAGAATAACCCACGAAATTGGTTCAACATGTCCAAACCGTTTACTAATAAGCTGCTGCAGTTTTGTTTGTGTATATATGTATGTATATGGGTATGTGGGTACATGTATATGTGTGGATGAGTGTATATATATATATATATATATATATATATATATATATATATATATATATGTGTGTGTGTGTGTGTGTGTGTGTGTGTAGGTGTATGTATATATGGTTATATGTATGTCGTGCCATAGATATGTGATTGCGGGTAATCTGTGTATGTATTTATGTATAAATATATGAATTTGTGAGTTCCTATATATAATATGGGTGAAATATAATAATATAAATACGTTTGAATATTTAAATTTTTTTTTGCATACCGAACATGTGGGTGTATGTATGTATGTATGTATATATATATATATATATATATATATATATATATATATATATATATATATATATATATATATGTGTGTGTGTGTGTGTGTGTGTGTGTGTGTGTGTGTGTGTGTGATTCATTTCTGTAATTTACTGCTACAGCAAGCAGAAACATTTTTTCTCCCGATGATGACCATGTTGGCCGAAACTAGTCGAGGAATCTAAATGAAATAATAATAATAAAAATATAAGAATATTAATCTACAACCCAGTATGTCTGAAGATTTTAATTAATTTTTTTAATAATTTTTATCGTTCAAAATATATATATATATATATATATATATATATATATATATATATATATATATATATATATGTATATATATATGTATATTTAAATTGTGTGTATTTAGGCAGCATTTTTTCATTAATACATGTTTCATTAAATAATATAGATAAGTGTTGTCTATATATTTTATGTAAGTTTTTTCATATAGTCTGATAAGCTTAATAACATTATCATTAAACAATGAAAGAAAATCACAATATTGATACATATTTTTTTTAATCCAATCTAAGCTTTCGGCTTACATAAGCCATTATCAAAGATGACAATTACACAATATATTTAAGCAATACACGAACAAGAAATTGATGATAGTATTATTTGTTTACATGGATGATTTCCAAGCAACGATAAACACGTGCATATAAAACGCTGCAAGCGAAAATCGTACAACAGCTCATGACGTCACACATGACCACGCGAGAGTGAATCCGATGAGTATTGAGTATGGAAAGCCGTTGGTATGAACCAATGACTTCTGTTACGAATTATAGGCATTTAAGGATATTTTTTGGAGATTTCATAGTTTATTTTGTTCAGGTTAGGATTCAACTGTTTTATGTATATAGCTTCAAGAATTTTTAGTTTTTGTTTATTGTTTTCATGTTTAAGTATAGTTGTGTTTTCGACGAGAATTTTCCGGAATTGTGTATGCCAGGGATGTTGTTTTAAATGCCTAAAAATGTTAGAGTTATCATTCAAATGTAGTGTCAAGCGTCGTGAAAGCGAGTTTATGGTGTGACCAACATAGATATTATTTAGTTCGTTGGAGATACAATCTCCCAAAGGGCATCTGAATTTGTAAACTATATTGTTTTTTTTTCAAAACGCTAACCGAGGGAGAAGAATCATTGCGAATAATTGAGTTGGATATACTAGATTTAGTGTAGTATATAATTAACTTAATTTTTTTGCTAGGATCTGTTGTAGATATGTTAGTATTTACTAATTTTTTTAGTATATTTTCATCTTGTTTATAATTAATAATATATGTATATGTGTATATGTGAGTAGGTGTGTATATGTATGTGTGTGTGTATATGTGTATATATGTGTATTGTATATGTATGTATGTATGTGTATATATGTGTGTGTGTGTATATACATACATATATATATGCGTATGTGTGTGTATATGTATATATAAGTGTATATATGTGTATGTATGTACGCGTGTATATCTACATGCGTATGTGTGTATGTATGAGTATATACATATATATATATATGTGTGTGTGTGTATATATGTGTATGGGTGTGTATATATATGGATATGTATGTGTATATATATGTGTGTGCATTTGTACGGATGTGTGTATGTGTGTGTGTGTGTGTGTATATGTGTGGGTATATAGAATTTAATAAGAAAAAGGACTTACAGGTCTGTTATTAATGTTTTACCCCATTTTCTCCCTTAATATTCTCCAATTGGAATTGTGAGTTTAAAATTCTTTACAATATGGAGGAAAACTTTTTAAATTGATAACTTAATTTTGAATTTAAATGTATTACCCTTTAATAATCATTATTGATGATAAAATATTTAGATTTTTTGATAATGAATACTATAGTCATCACCTAATATTATTTAAAAAATATTTTTTTGGTGGGGAGATACTGGGTACACACACACACACATCTATATATATGCGTGTGTAAGTATCAGTAAACATTTAAAAAGATATACAGTGTAACCCGCATATAAGAGACCCGGATATAAGAGAGATTTTCTCTGGTCCCAAATTAGAGCCTTACTTACCTAAACAAAATAGACCAAACCCGGATATAAGAGAAACCCGGATATAAGATACTTCTTCTCCGGTCCCGACAACTCTCTTATATCCGAGTTACACTGTATATAGGTATTAATACATGAAATTACCCGTGTATATCTGTACATGTGTACTTGTATGAGTGACTGCACATGTAAAAGAACGTATGTATATGTGAAACTTGCGTAGATGTATATACAATATATGACAGAGCAAGATCTCTAATATTACCTTCAAATATCACTCCATATTAACTTTAAAAGGGCTGTGGTGAATTAATTTATTACATGGAGCCTTAAAGTGGTTTGTTTTTATTTAAATTATTAGCTCTGATTTATATTGAACTCTCTGGATTTTATCCTCCTTGGGTCTACCCATACGGATTACTTAGTTTTTCGTAAACTATATATATATATATATATATATATATATATATATATATATATATATATATATAATAAAAGAAGGCTTAAACATTAATATTCCATGGTTATTTATTACATTGGAATCGTAATCACGATCCAATTCATCAGACCTACCAATTCAAAATTCTTTTTGAATTTGTACGTCTGATGAATTGGATCGTTATTACGATTTCAATGTAATAAATTATAACCATGGAATATTAATGTTTGAGCCTTTTTTTTATTATATTCTTACTCTGTCCTGGACATTGAGTTCTACCTGGATTCTATCCTCTTGGGAATTTATTTATACACATACATACATACATACATACATATATATATATATATATATATATATATATATATATATATATATATATATATATATATGTGTGTGTGTGTGTGTGTTATATTTATATATTTTTATATGCATATATATATATGTATATTGACCACTAATATTATCTATATATATATATATATATATATATATATATATATATATATATATATATATATATATATATATATATATATATATTTATATTTTGAACGATAAAAGTTATTAAAAAAATTAATTAAAATCTTCAGACATACTGGGTTGTAGATTAATATTCTTATGTTTTTATTATTATTATTTCATTTAGATTCCTCGACTAGTTTCGGCCAACATGGCTATCATCGGGAGAAAAAATGTTTCTGCTTGCTGTAGAAGTAAACTACAGAAATATATTTATATATATATATATATATATATATATATATATATATATATATATATATATATATATATATATATATATATATATATATATATGCATGTCATTGTCTTAATAAGTGTACTAATATGTTCGGCAATATGCAATTTTTCACACCCACATTCCTCTTTGGACGAAACTATCTTTTCAGCTGAAATGCTTTTACTACAACTGTGTTAGATTTTAATTCTCATTAGCAAGTAAAAGCAATGAATTTAATAGGAAAGCTGCAGATAATTTATTTAAAATTTATTTTAGTCGAATCCGAAGTCGCTGGTGGGCTACCACAAACATCGTCCGAAATTATTCATATTAGTGACAAATGTCGTTTGTTAAATGAATGATTTTATTGTTATATATTTTTATTTATTTTGCGTCGACCTCTTGGTTGAGTTCAAGTGCAAAGTCTTATCTACCCTGCCACCTGGTGGGAGATACACGCATGTCGTGGTTCTTTCGGAATTGACCTATTGAAAAACAAAAACAAAAAAAAAACATTTATTTATATTTGTCTATACATCTTTGTCACTTCTTTATAATTCAAGAGATTTTATTTTTTAAAGATAAAATAAAAAGTAATGGGTCATAACTAGGCAATTTCGATTGTTTTTGTCATTTGCAATATATCTCTGTCTTCCATTGCTAAAAAACACATTTCCATAGTTCACGAGTTTATCAAATCAGTAAAGCATCTGATATCTCAGTGCGTGGGTGGCTTGTCACTTGCTTTTTCATGACAATGAAAAATGGTAAATTAAGATGGCTTCCAGGCTGAAATATTTTCCCGAAATGTCTGAGAATTAAGCAGCCAATAACAAAACAAAACAGCGGTCAAAAGACGAGACTTCTATCTGCCGATAACTAGCTTTTCTTTTAAACTCTATTTATGGAGCTTTTTGAGCCAGTCGCCCTCTTCATATGACTTTAATGATAAAGAGATAAAAAAATGACCTGATGCTTCTTCAATTATGATCTTGTGAATTAAGGGATATTAACGTTTAGCTAACAAAACTCATGGAAATTCTACCGGGAATCATTTCAATATAAGAAAGGAACACAAAATATTTTTTTCAATTCAGAAAGGGAGACATTTTTATTCACCCTTTTTACCAATACAAACACTCTTGAAAAATCAAATGTAAATCTTATTTAAATGTAAAGAACCTCATAAGAGATTAAATTATTTGTTTGTCTTTTGTTTGACCCTTTCACTTAATTTTTAATTCTTAATCTGGAGAAACAGCAATATATATTTTTCAGTGGCTAAATAATATAATTGACTTAGCCATCTCAAAATTTAATATTTCGATTTGGTTGGTTGTCTGCGAGTTTTAAAGATAGAGATTTTCATTCCAAGAGAATCATTAATGGATCCGTGGGAAGTAAAAACACCTGTGACAATCAATGAGGTCTGACTGAAGCGTATACAAAGACTGGAGACATTTGCACCATCAATAAATATATAGATATGACAACGTCATAAAAACGAAGAAGTATTTTGATGATACTCCGATAAAAAAGAAAATCACAGAATTCAAAGAGAAATTAAAATGGAAAGTATGAAAAGATATATATATATATATATATATATATATATATATTACAAAACTACGCACACATATACACACGCGCGCGCAGGCAGACAAACGCACAGATGAGTAGACATGAACGTAAGAATGGAAAGGTGGGTTGAAAGACAGAAACACATCACTAAAAAAAGACAGAAACACATCACTAAAAAAAGAAAAAGAAAAAATGCAATCAAATTAGAAAATGGTAAAAAGTGTTGACAGAAAACTTATTTTTTTCCTGTCATTGTTTTGCAAAAAGCGTCAAACCCAAAGTTTTAAAAATCCGATATTTCGTATGTCACTGCAGTCAATTGTCTTTGAGTGTGTCGACCACATGGGAAGAGGGTGCCTGGAGCAATCCCACTTTTTGTTTTCACCTCAGTCGATGGCCATACAAAGGTCAGTTCAAAATTAAATTCCCTTTTTGCCACCGTAGATTAACAGGGAATCATCCAGACAACTTGGCTATGTGTTGAGGAGGACGCGTGTCGAAATGTGTAAATGAAAAAAAATTCATGACCTATAAAGTTTCTGCATGTTTAAATAATGAATAAAAAATCTATTGTACTTGTTGTCATTTAAGGTATTTTTTAAAAGATAGTTTTTTCTTTGTTCGCAAACACGTGTATGTAGGGGTATATGTGTATACGTGTGATCGGAAACGTGTACAAATGAAGAGATGTTGAAAAGTTCTCGCCCCGACCAAGACGCTTTTACCAAAAAAAAGAAAACATTTTGATGATGGGTCAAATTTTGATAAGAGGTCAGGCAGAGAGATTTTCACTGTAACTATTCGTAAACAACGTTGTATTTTTCTTGTGCAGAGCGCTAAAGATTTTTTTTTCGAGCATTTTGTCATATAAATGATAAAAGGAAAAGTTGAAAGTGTCCTTTTTCATTTTCTTATTGGGTTTCATATTAAATAATCGATCATATTAAAATTCTTTTATTTTTTCTGTCGTTGAAAATAGGCAAATAATGCTGATACTGTTCATATATGTTTTCGACGATAACATTAATTTAAAGATATTTTGTTACTCCCAAATATAAAAGAACCGGAAGGTGACGATAAAAGAGGCATTTAATTTAAAGAAAATCAGTCAAATTTGTTTTGGATCGTTAAACAACTGAAACATAAAATATACTTGCATTTTATCCGTCAAAAATAACGATATTGTTTTCGTATAAATTCATACTTCTATTTAGGATCGATGCAGTATCTGTGCACTCTCTCGAGGATCAAAGTATCTCTGCGCTCTGCCTACAATCAGTGTCCTTTTTCATCCATATAAGAGTCTTGATCTGGCAAGACTATTTAAGAATATGACACGAGTTCCCAAAGTAATATTTTGGTTATGTAGCATCTTGCGGTGTTATGTGAAACTATCCCTATCCCTAACTAAGCCTATTTTATATTCAACTTTACTATCTCTCATACTAAATTTGTTATTTTTCGTTCACACATCGGGATATTTGATGTGTGAAATAATTAATCATATTTTGGATTTCTGATCCGGGCTGGTTACTTACCGAGTCGACAGATAAAAATTAACAAAATTATACCCAAGAATAATGACAATTTGAAAATTCGAACAACAGAAGATTATTTCATCAAAATGTCTTCTTTAGGCAAGAATAAAAATACATCTTGCATACAAGTACACATACAAACACACAAACAAAACTTTATGTGCACATAAGCATATAACAGCTAAACATACGCACACAACACAAGCTAAAAAGAAACAAAAATGCATTATATGAAAATGTTTGTTTTTTATTTTAATTTGTAACTTCAGAGATTATTTCAAATTTTTTCTTCATAAAACAAATTATCAGTAAGTCAATTCGTGGTTATTTTTGTCTGAACAATTCCCTGTTTCTGTTTATATTTCTGAGATGAGGTATTATGTACACTATTCACATTATTCGGACTATTGTCCTCATCTTTGTTGCCATATTAATCACTAAATAATTACCACTGATAAATATGGCAACAAAGATGAGAACAATAGTCCGAATAACGTGAAAAGAATTCCCTGTTTATATTGTCAAAAAATTTAATTATGGGTTGTATACAATAATCTCTGAAGAGGGATCGATGAATGAGATGGGAGTAAAAACTGGGACATTTTGTAGCCAATCTTGTGGTATTTTATCATTGATTGGTGTTTGCAATGAAGTAAAAGCGACTTTTCCAAGCTGAGTTTATATTTAAGTTTCGGCTCTCCAAATTTTCCAGCTTCAAACCGGAACGGTTTTCAATTTTTTATTATTATTATAGGATTAGGTTAATGTATAATAAAGTGTTTTCATTTCCCAACTTCCCTTAAACTTCGGAGCTCTCTTCCTCTATCTCCTTCTCTCTCTCTCTCTCTTTCTCTCTCTCTCCCACTCACACACACGCACACACACACACAAAATTATTAGTAATAGCTTACTTCTCTAGCAATACACGGGGACACAACCCTCTAATTGCGATTGCCCAGATTGCCAAATCAGAACGAATGGTAAACAGGTTCTCCTGATTATTCTCTCATCGATTCTATTTTAGCCTTCTGCCATCCTAAATTCATAACAAAGAACTGGGGCCACTTCTTTTTCTCGCGTGGTAGACGCACTCAGTGCCAACAATTACAGCAACGTATGAATTCTCGAACTTTTAAACATGTCGATGCCAAACAATGACAAACAAAAAAGGTCAGTTTTTCTCTATCAACACTTTTTTTTACTGATTGAAAGATGTTGTTGAGTTATCAAAACAATAAAAGATTTTGACATTTTAATATCACTCCATCTCTGTCCCTCTACCAATATTACCAGACATACCGAAGCGTGTGCACGTGTCTGTGCAAGTGCGTGTACACACGTATATGTGAAAGTACGTACACTGAACTTTTGTAGACTGAACGTTAATTGTAATATGGATACGATTATATAAGTATATTATAAGTATATGTTGTTGTGAATATGGAATTCTTGTACAGCCGTCTCTATTATTTAAGTTTAAACAATCATACGCTAAGTTTCACGTTTTTAACACCTTCCACATTTAAGTGATGCAATATGATAAGGACTAAAATATTTTGCTTTCTGTAAAAGCGAAATGTTTTTATTTATTCAGAAAACGTCATAAATCTGCTTGTTGTCTAAGAAAGAAAAATATATTTATGATTTTGACAAAGTAAATCCCAAGATGTTGATAAAAAACAAACAAAATGTATTTGAGCCCTAATAAGCAACACAGCATTCGACTGAAATAATTTTATCGATTTGATGCTAACCACTAGACAATAAATAATCGAACAGGCAAATTTAACCCTTTATCGAAATGTTATTTAAAGATTTTCATTAAATTTCAGATTTTTTTCTGTCTTTTATGTGATACTTTTGGGGTAAATAGACGAACGGAAAAATAGGAAAATAGAAAAGAGAAAGAAAGAATTTGATGCTACACCAAATCACATTTCATGCATATAATCGGGTTTTACAAACGAAACAAACCTATCATTTTAAAATTAACTTAAAATCGTTTTTATTTTTTGCTGAGCAACATCGTAACTTTTTAATTGCAAATCATTTTACTGCCACCAACAAGTAAAGAATACTTGTCAAGTATACTTCTCAAGTTTTACAAATCATGTCGATATTTATTACATATACTTTAATATAAGGCCGCAGTAGTTGAGCAGTTTATGAAGAGCTAAACTAATGAATGATGGAATTCATGGACCCAAGAAAAAATTTATATTGTTTATCATCAGTTGTACAAATTATATTATTTTCAAATGGTTCTTTGTATTGAAAAAAGAAGGAACCATCTTTGTTATCCACCTACTTTGAAAATTTGGACTCACTCTGGTGTCAGTGACGTCGCTCGGAATTATACGGAATCCTTATCGTATTTTCCCACTAGTTTTGATGTTATCGTACACAGAAATCGATTGGCTACCATTATATGATTCAAGCTACCAGTGTGCGTATGATATGCTCATCTGTTGACTGAAATAAGCCAGGCTGAAAAGGAACACTTAAAAAGTGCATAAATCCACATTTCACACCTACTCTACAAAGAATATTCGCTTTTTTGTAGTCGGACTTTTCGTTTCGTGTCTTAAGACATTTTTCCGAGAATCTTCTTTACCCTGTTATTAATGTTATCTCAGCTAATTTGTAACAAAATGAGTCCTTTTGATTGGCCTGTTCTTCTTTTCCTGTTCTCTACGCCCCCTCCCCACCATCTCTCTCTCTCTCTAACTCTCTATCTATCTATCTATCTATCTATCTATCTATCTATCTATCTATCTATCTATCTATCTATCTATCTATCTCCCTCTCGTGTTCATTGACTTTACAACGGGTTAAAACGTATTAATGATCCTTAAAAACTTGATGGTAGCCATCCGTAACGCGCCACTCCATAGATTCCATTTTCTTCCGTCGATTTCTCAAATGCGATAACTGAAACCATTCCATTTCTCAATGCCATTCAAGGATTTTCAGACATTTTTGCTTTGCTAATCTTTGCGCTCAATTAACTTTTCGTCTCTTTTCCGTTGTAAATAGCAAAACAAAAATATTTTCTTTGCCTTTGGCACACGTTTAATTTGATTTCTGTCCCAAATCAACAACTGATAAGGAAATAATGAAATTGGTAAATAAACAAATTTTGACGCATCCATCTAGAAATGGATCGCTTGGTATGATGAGAAAATTCTTCAGAATTGTCGAAATTACTTTTTTTTATATCCAGTTTATTTCATAATAATTAATTATGATAAAATAAAACTCAGTCCTTTGTAAATCATTAGAAAAAAGTTGGTTACAAGTTATTTCAAAAGTAAAAATATCTCATAAAATACCAAAATTGTGTAATAATCCCTCGTTTTCAGACAATTTTAGATCCAAGATTTGAAAGATCGATGGAAATTCTGAATAAGATGAAAAAAAAAAAACAGTTTTCTGAATTCTTTTGAATATGTTTTCTACAAAATTAAAACTTTTCATTTTAAGTTTCTAGAAAGGAAACAAGCAAAGAAATTCTTTAAAAGATTTGAGATATTTTTGTCTCATTCAGACTCATGTAAAAATGCGAAGCCCTTTTAATTTGTCAGTTAAAATTTCTGTAAAGTTGAATCTCTTGCTGCATATAAGACAGATATAAATTGTCTATTTTCCCGGCTATATATTGTTTAAATTACACTTTAGCTTTAATTTTCAATATGATTTCAAGATATATAAGATTTCCTTGTTATTGTTTCTGATCTTTGTATAACGAGGCGCAACGAAAAAGAAACTGCTGCTGCTGCTGCTGTTCATCACGCCAGTCAACAGACGCACACAGATGAACAAGATTATAGAATTGTGTAACGTTTTGCCTAGTTTTCATTCTAATTTTCTTTTGAATGCTATGAGTCTAGAGAGAAGGGCCAACATTAAAACATGACATAGAGCATAACCATACTGAGAAAGATGTACAGCGAGAACGTCATTCCCTGTACTCGTAAGATCCAGCAACATTTGACTGAAAATTGCCCTCAAAACGAATGAGACAAGAGGATAGGTTTTTGTTTTAATTATTTACTGCTAGCCTTGAATTGAGAAGGTATTGGGTTAAACATCAACGAAGAAGAGGTATTATGTACATTATTTACATTATTCGGACTATTGTCCTCATCTTTGTCGCCATGTTTATTACTGGCGACAAAGATGAGGATAATAGTCCCAATAATGTAAATAATGTATCAACGGAGAACATTTGAACTGCCGGTGATTTTTGGATGACATTTTACACATATCAGAATCATCAGACGAATTCCTGGAAGTGCTAAGCAGTTTGAAGAGAGAATCTTACAAGATAGATGTAATGATGAATAGAAGCAAAAGTAATATTCAGTTGCAACATTCCAAAAACTATCATAAGTAGAGAAAAAGAAAAACGGGAAGAATTTCAAGAATACGTATATTTAGGTCGGGAGACAACAAAAATGAAATAAAACGACGTATAATGATTGAGTGGAAAAGCTTTCACAAAGATAAGAGGTATAATCAAAAGAAGCTTACCAATATATTTAAAACGCAAAAAGTATATTCTTTCCTCCTCCTCGCTTCTTTCTCTTCCTCTTCTTTTTCCTTTTCTTCCTCTTTTTCTTCTTCCTTTTTTACCGCTTCTTCATCCTTTTCCTTTCTCTTCTTCTTCCTCTTTTTTCTCCCCTTCTTCATCCTCTTCCTTTTCCACCTCCTCCTCTGCTTTTCTTCTTTCTTTTCCTCTTCTCCTTCCTCCTCTTTCCCCCTCCTTTTCTTCTTCTTCTTCTTCTTCTTCTTCTTCTTCTTCTTCTTCTTCTTCTTCTTCTTCTTCTTCTTCTTCTTCTTCTTCTTCTTCTCTTTGCATGAGCGATCATGGCTCTTCAAAACCTTGTAACCCTTAGCAGTTTTGCTCCCTTTATTAAGTTCAGCGATCCAATCACACAAGCTTGTCGGGTAGGTGAAGCGCTACCTTCCCATATCTCTCTTGCCCTTAATATGCTCTGTGGGGGTTAAATTTTCCAAGCCCCCTTTCCTCGTTATGTGTCCATTAAATTTCAGCTGTCTCTCACTGATTTTGAGTATAAGTGTTCTTTTTGTTGCTATTTCATTTCAAACTCGCTCCGGCCATGGAATTCTCAGTATGCTTCTGTAGAACTACATTTCTATTTCCAGTTTTCTCATCATTTGGGAGAAGATTTTCAATCTTTCACTGCCATATAAAAGGATAGATATCACACAGTTGTACAGCACTTAATTTTCTTTTCCTCAGCACTTTGCCTAGATTTTAGAATCCATCTTTCGCTATTCTAACATGTATTCGGATGAATGTACAAAGCCAGCCGGGGCGTACGGATGCGTAATGTAAAAATTAGCAAAATCACTTCATAACAAATTTAGAAAAACACAAAAATCGATGAAAAATGTTATGCTAGGGATAGAAAGATGTCAATGTAGGTTATAGAATAATTCAACATAAAAAGATATCATATAAAGAGTTTAAGCGACAAAAATGGATGTTTGCTGAACAACAGAGAGACGAAAAGATGGGTTGAATGGTTCCTAGTGCAAAGCAAATTCTGAAGATGGAAGATTACACAGAAATAAATATTCGTATGGTATTGCAGAGACTAGAAAAGTCATTGTAATGATGGAAGGAAATGGGAAATGATCTTTTGCATTAGTGGGTACGTAATGGATGCTGTTGCTGTGATTGTAAGAATTGCTTTCGCTAAACGACGACGAGATGTGTCCCTGATTGTCGGTACACACGGGCATGCTAATAAAAGCATTCATTAAAATAATTAGTATTTAATAATATCACCAGTTTCGTTAATTAATTTCTACTTCTCGAAATCAAGAATTAGTATTGCTTTTCTTTAGTAATAATTCCTATTTTTAACATCGTTACGCTCAGCATCAAAACTTTTAATCTTATTTAAATAAATAAAATTCATAACACGATAAAGAAACATTCTTTTTTGAATGTATGTTTTTTTTTAAAAACTGATATAATTTTAAATTCGACGAGTTTAATTATTTCCGATTTCCATGCACCACCCTATTTATGCATTGAATATTATGTCGTAACCTGATCAGTGCTCATTTGCTGCTGCCCTTTTCACTTAATAGCCTGTTTAGATGTTTCATAAAGAAATACTCTATTTAGATTTCAGTAAAATCGTCACCAATTGGATTAGTAGAAAAGAACTCAAATTTCTTTCTTTTTTTAACTGTACGAAGTAACCCCGACTACAAATAGCCACACATGCGCATGCGCAAAAGAAGCACATTTTCGTGATTTTTTTCTTTTCGAACCTAAAATAAACTAGATTATTTTACAGAATTCGTCAAACATACAAAATACAATCTGTTGTAATACTGGCTGAGTCAGTAAAGAAAATATAACACAGAATCTTTAAGTATGGCAGTTTCATCAAAATGAATCTTTTGATGAAATTTGCTTGATGTCTGAAGTAGTTGCGTACTTTTCAGTTGTAGTTGGTGTTTTCTGAACCTATCAAAAAACTCAGATTTCGAAATTTGATTTTCAAAGTAAGCAAGCATTTTCTCATTTGAAACTTTGGCGCAACACAATCTTCTTACTCTTAACATTCTATCGTATTTTCACTTTGTACAGGATAAATTTTACTAATGAAGAAAAAATGATCTCCTTACAATAGAAATAGTTTTATTAGAAAAATATGTTTTATGACAATTAAAAATTCTCATACAACACAGGACTAAAGAGAGATAAAAAGATTGTGCAGCTCCAATCATTTAAGTCGGATGCTCTGTCTGTTTGACAATTAACAGTGTAAATCCTGGATTTTATCTGTATGTGAACACTGGCATCTAGCAATGAAAGAAAGTACCTCTCTCTTCGAATAAGCATTTTCAAAGAAAATAACAAAATCCAAATAAGCAGAACAAAAGAAAGTAACTTCTCTACCCTAATAGGTATGACAAAAAGGAAGTACCTCCAACCCCAATAAGCAGATCCAAAGAAAGTAACGTTACAACAATAATCAGATTTAAAAAAACGTACCTCCATCACCAATAAGCAGGTCTAAAGAAAGTACCTTCCACCTAAATAAGTAGGTCTAAAGAAAGTACCTCCAATACCAATAAGCAAATTCAAGGAAAGTATCTTCCACACCAATAAGCAGGTCCAAAGTACTTCTGTAGAGGACCGTGTGGGTTTACGTGTTGTTAAATTAGGAACACATGTGTTTTATTCCAGCTAGAAGAAGGTCCAACTACAAGAACATGGCGGACTCAAGTTGAGTCCAACCAAAGATGTAAAGAAAACAAACAAGACCGATATATATATGTCAACAAATATATGTATTAAACAACAAATTTACAAGTGACAAAGACATCAACATTTGTGTTTGTGTGTGAACGTAAAGAGTTTGTATTTTGGTGAATGTTCGTACGTACGTGTATGTGTGTTTCATGGCGTTTTCCACAAGTGGGCGAAAACGCGGATTTCTACGAGAGATTACAATTTTAAATGTATCTGCTGAAATGCAAAGTAAAAAGAGAACGAGACAAAAAGTCGCTCAGTTTTTATAGTGTATGGAGAGCGCCCTCTAGTGAACAATTTGGACAATTAAGGAGGAGTTAACTCCGAAACTTCCAACTCAGTAAGCAAATCCAAAGGAATTACCTTCAATCACAATAAGCAGGTTCAAAAAAAGTACCTCCAACCCCAATAAGCAAATCTAAAGAAAGTACCCCAACTCCAATAAGTGGGCCCAAAATCGATAGTTTCAGTTTAACGGCGATGCAATTACTTCTTTCCTAAGTAAAATGATTTCTTTTCACATATCCAAAATCTAGTCACTGAAGTAGGATTGGGCGATGGAATGATGCAAATGGAATTGAAAATTTCCACTGAAACATGTCAGTTTACTTATTTCTATATTTATCATTTATTCCTTCCTCTCTCTCTCTCTCTCTCTCTCTCTCTGTGTTTCTCTCTCTCTTTCTCATCTCTTTTTTTCCTTACAATATTCTACCCTCACCTCACCCCCCGTTCGTCTTTCTTCCTTAATCAGCAGGAAGTCACCTGACATGTCACAGTGATAAGACACCAGACTTTCAGGTCAGAACGTGCGGCAATCCGATTTTACCAAATCTGTCAAATCAATGATGTCAATTTCATTGCAAAAGAGGAAAACGTTTTTTTAAGGATTCATTGCAATTACTGATCAAATTATTATCAGACCGAAGTTAGGATTGATGCGGTTTTTTTGGGGGGGTGGGGGTTGTTGGTTTTTTTTTCACAGCCAATTGCTTCCAAGCATCTCTCTCCAAAATTAAGCACTTTTACTCAGTTATCTGTTCAGCTATAAACGTGTGTTTTTGAAGAAGAATTTACTTTTACTTAGGAGTGCAGTTTGTTCTCCTTGTTATGTAAATTAACATGACTAAATGACTCTGAAGTGTTGGTTTCATTTACAATGGCGTATAATGCCAAACTGCACTTTAATTTCAAATGTTCAATTTCTAATGTAAATATAACGATAAAATAAACCCTGATTTCGTGCCCCTCTTTCTGCAAATATCTGTCATATTAAAGTACAGTGGCCTAGTAAAAGAAAATAGGTATTTATTTGATCGTGTTAATAACTTGGCGTTAAGATTAGACTTGGGATTGGGTTTGCAGTTTAGGACTTTCCTAACACCACAAACTAGGTTTCTTATAAAGAAAAAAAAATGAAATTTTATCTTTTCTAATCTATCGTACTTTAATATTATGGACTTCATGGGCTAAGGAAAAAGACCCGCTACTGACATAAAAATGAACACCAAATAAGTACCCAGTTTAACATTATACTTAACATTTTTTAAATGTATATTTTTAATACGACTATTGTTAAAACACACTTAGCTTAAAAGTGAAAAGTGGTTTCTCTGGTGGAAAAAAGGAATACAAATTCGATTCATGTCAGTGGCCGCATTTTCTTCAGGTGGCATTCGATCTCTAGTTCAATATTCATTAATTCCACTGTTTAAAAAACAAGGATGTCTATTCACACACGTGTACCGATTAAATATAACGTTTATAGTAATAAGAAGAAATACTCCATAAGAAATACTTAATATTGTAAAATATTGTAAAATATGAAAAGAAAGTAAAATGCAAATTTCCAGTTAGATTTATTCAAAATACAAAAGAAAAATTCAATCGAATGTTTGCCCAAATATTTTGCTAATATTGATATTTATAATTAATAATTCATAAAATCTAAACTCATTTTCACTCAAACGCCAAGTAATCCATATAATATAGACACTCATTAGTGTCTATCTACAGATTTAGCTCCGGTATATTTTATGTAAAGATCATCACTGACTGTAGATATTTTCAAATGAGTTGCGTGTCTTAGTCAAATGGCAGGTTTATTTGGGGAAGCTTTAACTTAGGTACACCTTCAAAAAATCGCTAAATAAGAGCATAGCATGATAAAAACGGCCTTAAACTTGATTAAATTTTTTTTATCATCTTAATGTTTATGTTATTAAGAAGAACGACCAAAGTAGTTTTTGATTATTTTTTTAAAAATATTTAACTCATTCTTAGCACGGCCGAAATTTTAGTTAAAAATCTTGATTTTTCTGAGTCAGCGAAATTAATAAAAATCGTTATCTTAACCGTTTTTTTAGAATTTTGTTAACAGAAGTCAAATTTAATCAAAAATTTAGAATATTCTAAAAAAGATGGAAAAATTTTTTTTAAATAATTAAAAGAGTCTTTCCTCTTAATAACATACACATTTTGGCAATAAAACTTTGTTTTTATTAAGTTTGGGGCCCTTTTCGTCATGCTATACCGTTTCTGTCAGCGAATTCAGAGATACCTACAACTTAATAGAAACGATACTATTTCAGCTTTTAAAAGGTTGCACAAGTCATTATTCTGCCGAAGATTTTAAAGAAATGAGAGGGTACGTGTGTAATGAAGCGTGGTTGAGACTAGCGTTGCGCCTCTCACTCTCTCTCAGCTGTCATCGTAGTGTGACGATAATCAAACGCTTAACGACAGACCATAATTTAGAGAGGATTAGAGTCAGGCCACTTTCAAGATAATCAGCGCGAAAATGACATCAACCCATTTATCTCTTCTTACAAAGGCTTACGTTTATCTATGAGTGGACGATTTCTCCCTTTATTTTATCAATAAACAGGAAAATTGTCTTCAATCAATAAAAATGGGTGTTTTGAGCTTGATTGCCACGATTCTATTCCAGTTTTATATTCAAAAGCATGTGTGTGTGTGTTTGTGTTTGTGTGTGTGTGTGTATGTGTGTGTGTTTGCGCTTCTAATTCTCTTCAAGAAGCGATTGTGCCCTAAGTCAATGTATATTCTTATTGTATTTCCACTTGACTTTCAAACAAACCGTAAGTCATGGAATGGTGTGTATACATTATCGGGCGCAGTTACGGTACCCGGGTCTTGGTCATTCTGCCTTTTCGTGTGATAGCGCCTTCAGAGACTCAGACAAGATGGCGCCGCCGGCAGTAGAAATGGCGGCGTCTTGACAGTGCCTACTTCCAAGAGAGACACAGAAAATGTCGGTCGGATGGGTATGTGTTTATGTCATTTAGCTAGTAATGATAGTAAATTTGGAAGCAGACGAGAGAGAAGAAAGAAAAAAAGAAACATAGCTACACGAGAAAAAGGAAAGTGAGAAAATTGAAAAGAAGAATAAAAAAAAGGGTATGAGAAACAAGGAAATGTAAAGTCAAAAAGAAAGAGAAAACCAAGAGGAAAAACGTTTGTACAGATGTTAAAACGAGAAAAAACATTATAGAATAAAGTTTGGATAATGTCGGATAATAAAATGGCGAACGTAAATACAAATATATATACAAAAAAAAGTACGGCGATTTTAGTTGTTGGGCTTCTCGAATGCATTCATTGAAATCTGTTCGTGGAGATCTCTTTTATCGTTGTTTATTTGAAAGGATCGAGTAATGTAGAGAGAAATCTATTTAAACTGTACCTATTCTTAAGGAATTATTTAAAATGCCGCACGGCAAATCTTTCATCTTCTTCAACACTAGTTGGCTATTCGGTCAGATGATCTATTGTTAGCCAAATACACTGTAGAGTTAAATATACACACTTCCTTCTCGACTGAATATCGGCTTTGAATGTGACGACAACTCGTTGGATATCTGATCAAAAGGGGCTCAGTAAACATGGGGGAATAGAAAAATGTGACGTCACAGAGGATTCAGCTATTGATGACGGTTCAGAGTAAACATTACTTATTAAGAATTTATCTTTGTTTCTTACTCTCTCATTTAACTTGCCTAAGATTAGATTTCTTCTGTTTAAAACTAGCTTTTATTTCCGTCTACACCGTGTCGGTTATGAACATAGAGTTTAAAGTAATAGTTCGACTGTTAAACGTAGGTTGGGTTCTTACTTTAAGTGCCGTGTTCCTTCAGGACGTGGACGACCATGGCTTTCCGTAATTTTCCTTCTTTTGTTGGCATGGTAACTTTTAACTCTACCATTTTTATTTGTCCCTGTTCCATTAGCACAATGGCGTTCAGTCGCTTACTCGCTTTTGCCTCTGCTTCACTTGCTTTCCTGCGAGTGTTAGATTCTTTTGGTCGTCTTTCCTATGTGTCGCAGAATTTCAACCGTCTCTTTCTGACTGTTTGTACCAGTTTCCATGTAATACCCACTTTCTCTAAACTTCCTCATTGCTCACATGTTATTCTTGTTCTTTCTTGTATTGTTTGCCTTCTTTTTTGTATGACCGCCTTTGCTGATTTCATTGAAGCTGTTCCATTTTCAATTACTGACTTTTATATCTGTTTTTTTTTTTCCACTATATTATTGCGCATATGATCAGTTAAGCACATTCAGTTGTTCAGTAGTCTGTTGTATTGTTAAGTTTTGTTTTATATTTCTTTAATACAATTTTAGTTTTAAAACTGTGAAATGCAAAGTAAATTTTGAACCAATTCTATAATGTAAATTTATAAAACAAAAACAGAAAACCTTTCCATCAAATTTTGTGTTTTTGTCTATTTTGAAGAGAAAAATAATTCTCATAAATCGAAGACGATTGCAGACAGACACCTCTGTTATTTACTTGGCCGTTAATGCAGCAAAATAACACCAGGAAGAGTGTGTTACTGGTTTTGAAAGTCTGTATTCGAAATCTTGTTTTTTATATGAGCTTAAATCACCGATCACGGGCGCCAATGAGAAATACAGCGACTACAGCGGACCTAAATATAAATACTAGCATATGTAAGCGGACTTGTCCGAGTTTTCTAAATATCAAAGATCAATACAATCGCGAGATTTCACGATATTTTGTACCAATTTTTTTAAAAAAGGGATGTTATCACTCATCAGAAAATATAATCCAAAACACTGTACTAACCGACTGTATGTGAATATTTTTTAATGAAGAATCGTTTTCAATGTCAATTACATTATTTATTCTTATTCATGCCTTTCCCTAGGTTATTAGTGCAAAGTGAATGCAAATTATAATCCGTTGGAATTTGAACTCAGCTCACAATTTTTATTTTCCGTTCTTCTAATTGCTTGGCAACAGTCAGATGAATTTTTAGTTTTTTAAATAAATGTGTAAATGGACATCTAAAATTAGGACGTTTTCTGTTTATGCGGTGTAACGTAAAAATATGTCCCTTTTGCAGTTTAGTCCAAAATAACAATTGAGACTTTATGTAGATATGTTAGCATCATATATCGCTTGTTCATATTTGAGTCAAATAACACTTATAGATTAATTTTTAGTTCACTGGGTCCAGTTGTTTGACCAAGTCTAATACGCATACAATCGCTAATTTTATAGTAATATATAGTAGCGTGCAATATTAAAGAACGATAGCATAAAAATAAAGATTAAAAAATCAATTTCTACCAATTCGATTATGTTAAGAATAACAGTAAACATTCTTAAAATCTTGTTCTAAACGATTTGATAAACTTATATAAAAAGAGAAGAAACTTAAAGAACAAAATCTGTTTATTACAAAATAATCTAGCGTTAAAAGTCAGAGAACGATCATAATCATTTATTATTTATAAATGTTTTCTAAAAAATGTAATATTTCCTAATGAAAATACACGACATTACAAAGTAAATAAATATTCTTCATTCGTTTCAGGGTTGTCTCCTAAGTAATTACATCAACAAAATTGATGTATCACTCAGGCACCTTAGACTAAAATACATGGGTTGATGTGTGGGATCAGTCTGCCCAGATTTTTAGGTGGAAAAATAAAATCCGAGTGTTGTGCCCCCAAATACAACACAAAATTATAAACAGCGCGAAGGAATCATTTTCGCAGAAAAAGAAGACCAAAAGCTGAATATGAAAGTAACATTTATACAGTCAGATACATGTATTTAAATATTAAAAGTCAATCTTCTTTGTCGTGGCCAATGAAGAGACCAATAGTTCGATTGTTCGAAATGATTTGTCGCAAGTGAGTCTGCAAAGTTCGAAGTTGTTTTGTTGTAAATGATGAAATCAAATGGTATGTACGCTAGTATTTGTGTGTCTGAATCAACCGCTATCAAAACACGTGTAACGGCCCACCGATCGCGTGCGGTGAACAAAGAGAGAGGAGACAGGACTTAGTTTTCGTCAAAACGTTTTATGTTTTTCAGTGTCGAAAAAACATCGTTGTCATGGTAATGTGTCTATGCTGTTGATTGAAGCAGGGACTTGTTCGCTGACTGTTCGTTTTTCTTGCTGGTAAGCCGTTTTTTATCGCTATGGCTAGCCGGTGCTTTACTCCGAATCTGAGTTGTGCACGGGAATGTACGCAGTAACCCGAGACCCCACCTTTTTCCAGGTCATTTGGAGTTATCCACGCGAACGTCAGTGAAAGCACATCACGTGACTTGTCCTATCCAATCCGGTTTCAGAAATCACTTATTTAATTTGGTGGTCTGCACAGAATTGTAAAAGAGTTTTCGTATGTAATGAATTTAGGAAGATTTATTTGTAGGCGCCTATTACTTATCCCTGCTTCACTTATTGGCCGTAAAATATAGGAGCTTATATCTTATAGATGATTTCTGCTGTTGCAAAAGAATTGTAATTTCTAGAATATTAAAGCTTTATGGGTCTTTTAAATCATGTAAAACAACAGGACTGGGACATAAAACGACAATTCGGCAGAAATGGACAATTTAAATATTGTCTATTATGAATCATTTTGATACAGCAGCTGGCACCGCGAGTTTGAAAACCAAGAAATTGTTATGAAAATGTTGCATCACTGACGGGTGTTGTGTTCGGTTTCTTCAGTTCGGAATAGAAGACAAAACTAAGTGTAAAGATAATGCACTAGGATTTTTTAAGATAAGTAGAACAATAAATTAAATTACTTTATCAGATTCAACGACCAGAGACGAGAAATTCTTTATGTATATATATATGAAGAAATATAGTCTTAAAATGTGCTATATTTATGGCAAAAAGTGCTCAATATCAGAGATAGAGCGTGTGTAAATATAAAAGTGAACATAGAAGTCAACACTTAGAGGCGACAGTCTGTTTCATGCTAGATGCAATCGTCAGGCCTGACGATTGCATCTAGCATGAAACAGACTGTCGCCTCTAAGTGTTGACTTCTATATTCACTTATATATATATATATATATATATATATATATATATATATATATATATATATATATATATATATATATATATATTAGAGCCCTTGGTGACTGGTTGATTTTAAATCAGCCCACTTCGAGTAGATTAGTTCATATACCGCATTGTGCTTTTGCGATGATCGATGATATTATGTATGGTTGTGATTTTAGGTTTATTAACGATAAATTTGAGATTAGCGCTTCAATGCGTTTTTTTCTTTGTGAATCCCTTTCTTTCCTCATCTGATTTGCATTTATTAAGTCGAAATTCTGGTCAAATAAATTAAAGGTTAACTACCTGTGTGTTTGAAGCGTGTTGTTTATGCAGCACATAACCTGTGTGTCTGCGATGCACACATATATAAACCTGTATTCTTATTAGGTTTCCGGATGTTCCGCCGATCTATACAATTGAACATTTTGTCAACTGACGTGTTGCTATTTTCTTTGATGCTAACATTTTGTTGGTTTTGACGAACTTTAGGTTAAAGTTGGATAAGTTATATTCACTGGAGTCCGTTAAGGAATTGGTAGGTAGGATTATGTGCTTTTGTTACTGTTTAGATTAAATTTGTAAATTTTTGTATTTTTCTTCTGTGGAATTGGTAGGCTTTGTGTTTGACATTGTACAGGAAATAATTCGGGTATTGGAGGAACTTGTTTTCAATGCATTTCTCTTCTTTGAGCAGCAATTGGGCGCTATACATTCTAAGGCTTTTATTTAAGAAACCTTGGGACAAACAAAAAAAAAATTCTTGTGTATGGCCGTCGTATCTGATAGAATAATTTTATTTATTGCCCGCTTATCCTCAAAAATCCCAATACATTTTCCTTACAAACAATTTTGTCTTCCAGTCCGACCTGAAGTAGCCGAACCCAATACACGTCACGTCAGCGAAACGCGTCGTCTAAAAGCTTTTACGTTTTGTCTCATCATCATCATCATCATCATCACCATCATCATCATCATCATCATCATCACTCTCCCTATATATATATATATATATATATATATATATATATATATAGCACTTTGGCTGATTGGCATTTGTTTACATTTGTAAAAGCAATACGCTAGATTTAGTTGTGTAACTCTACCGAGTGAAGATAGTTCTGGCTGACACGAAATTAATTGTGTTTCAATCCTGGCTTGAGGCATTCGGAAGTCTAGTCGCACTGAGGAGCTGTGATACAGCGAAACAGTACTGTCTGTGAATGACATATATATATATAAATATATATATATATATATATATATATATATATATATATATATATATATATATATATATATATATATAAACAAAATAAAATAATAGAATTAAAATAAGTGTCCGATGTTTTTACCATAGAGATAGGTGGAGGATGTGTATTTGACTCATATGTTAAAAAGAATTAAATGCATTTAAAACAATCAAAATAATTTTAAAAACAATATTCAGTCTTTTTTTTCTAATTTATTTACAATTTATTTGCAAAGCAATCAAAAGATTCAAATTATTTCACCTTTTGGCATTTCTTGTATCAAACGATATAAATTCCATCGTATTTATTCTCAGCAAAATGAATCTTTATAAACTAGTTAATTTAAGTTAATTACACGAACTGTTTAATTTTTTTAACTGTAAAAAAAGCAATGGATTTCTCTCCGTATTAAAGTTTAGAAGGGAAATGAATCCTCTGATTCTTCCCCGAGGGACAAACATTTGTTTCTTTTTTAACAGAAAGAAAATATAATTAATTTCTCTTGAAAAAGAAAAAGAAATTTTCTAATGACATTATTTATATGATAAATAAGCAGTAATATAAAGATTTTATGCAGACGCATATAAACACAAGTCTACTGAAAAGAACACGCACACACACACGCTATTTCATAGTGAGGGCGTACGCGAAGCATATAAAGGATTATGTAACGGAAGTGATTGTCTATCAAAAGGTTGCTTTATGAAACTAAATAGACTGGGAGTCGGATTCGTCTAAAGATAAACTTCGATAGGAAGAAAAATGGCGGTCAACAATCTACTGGTGTCTGGCGACTATATTTCTTTTTAAATGTCGATGAATGGGCAACATCGTTGGCTATTGCACCAAAATAAAAACAAAACAAAAAAATGTTTGGCTTTGTACCAGTATTGTTTCTACTGTTGCAATGGAGGCGAATGTGAGAAGAGACAAGTGGAGGAAAAAGACTTTAAAATACTTGTGTTGTTTTTTCGACAAAGAATTCTAAAACAGAAAAACATTTGGAAGATCTTGTTTCAACGAAGAAATGTTGGTTTGCCGAATTAGACACTTTCAGATTACATTTGATTTATCCTTTCACCAAATTTATTCCTATATTAAGAATTGTTGCCACATTTAACCGCATCACTGTTGTTGTTGGTATCAAACAATTTAAAAATACAACATTCTTCGCAAGAAAGACGACAGTTTTACAGGCTTCGTTTTCTAATCAATTTGTGAGCTATTCTTCTTTTGACGTAAATTGTACCAAAATTAAATTAAACTGTTCTGACTGTAAAAAATTGAATTCTGTAGAGAGAAAAAAAAAGGTGTGAAAACCTGGATACTTACTTAACGTAAAATACCCTCCGCCACTAAATGCGAAGATTTTTTATCAAAAAAGCCAGAAGTGGTATTGATGATGATGATGATGATGATGATGATGATGATGATAATGATGATGATGATGGTGGTTGTGGTGGTGGTGGCTAAAATCCAGACACACACAGACGAATATTGACACAATCCGTGAAAGCAATAAATATTGCTTTCACGGATCGTGTCAATTCTCGTTTTAGGGAAGTCAGGTTGATGCGTGTATTGGAGTCCTGTGCTGTGAACTGAGCAGTACAGATTCCAAATCTATCTCGATAGCATGTAAAAAGGAAGCTATTTTAAGGTGAATGAATGGAACAAAATGAATTTTGAATACAAAAGTGTAATAGTGACATTAGTTATTGCGAGCAAAAGTAGAAAAATATTCCCATTTTTTATAGTAAATCGTTAGCAATGTTTATTTCAAGTTTTATCATTCTCTCATCAGCAGCAGAATGACAATTTAGTTATTTGGTTTCTCTTAAGAACTAGTAAAAGTGAAAACTTTATAAAATTTCTCAAGTATTTTACATTTAAAAAGTATTGCCGTTATAAAAAGGAACAACAAATCAGATTTTATAAAATAAGATTTGAGATTGAATTACGGTCATAAAGCAAACACTCGATATTTTGATATTTTATATGTGCTTCAAGTAAATGAATCTAAGAGCATATTCATTATGATTTTAATATATAAGCTTAACTTCTGAGTCACGGATTTGTACTACAGTACATATTTACGCAGTATTAACCCATAGTAACACTAGCTGTTAGGTCAATAAATACCGAATATTTCCTGTAAGGAAACGGCTTTATTTTTCAGGGATCCAGAACATTCGTGTAAGGAACATTCGTCTAAGAAACATTTGTAAAGGAACATTGGTCTAAGGAATATTGGTCTAAGAATATGGTTCCCAGGAACACTCGCCTAAAGAATATACGTCTAAGAAATATCCGTCTAGAGAATTATGGTCTAGTGTGGGTGGTATTAATATACAAACGATGTATGCTAATAAATGCTTATAAACCACATCATGTTGCTATAAGTGTCTTAAATATTATTCTGTAATATAGTGAATATTAATAAAATTGAGTATTTTGTACATGAATAAATTTTATTTTATTAAAAATATTATTATAGACCAATGGTCCTTCGACGGGTATTCCATAGACTAATCTCCTAAGATGAGTATTCCTTAGACAAATGTCCTTAGACAGGTTTCCCTTAGACCAATATTCTTTAGACTAATGTTCCTAAATCCCTTTTTTCCTCCTAACCCTAACCCTCTATCATCATGGCGTCTTATTCTGTTCCTTACAATGATTGCTATTTGATTCAAAGCAAGAAACCGGAACGAAAAGTAGCAAAATTACAATAAAAAGAAAGAAAATATTTTTATCATTTTATTTTGTATCAGAGAATAAAATTGTTAGAAATGAAGAATAACTGGCGTTGATTTCTAGGAAATCAATAGCTCGATGATAAAAATGAGAAATTAAAATCTTTTTAAATTAAAAGTTTAAAAAGTGTTTTTACACTAACCATTTTGACTACAGAAAATGGTGGAGTGATAGATTTCGGTTCTTCGTAAACGTGAATATCGTCTGCTTACTTTAAAGACAGTTGTTAATGTGTGTTTTAATAGAAATGTCATCAAGTGTCAGCGTTTGAATATATTAAACAGAATTCTCAGGCTGAGAAGAACTTTCCCAATTGCACAATTAACACGAGTTTCAGATTTCACTTATTTAACTTACAAAATGATTGAATTCAGCCATTTTGTTAATGCACTTGATCATATTATCGAAAGCTAATTGAATCATCTTTAAAATTGATCAAGATGATCTTTTCCGATTTTGAGTGGTAAGATAAAGTAACGTCAATTTCTTTTTTAAATATTTCACCCCAAGAAAGGCAATAAAGCCACTAAAAAGCAAATGGTTACTGAGTGTTAGAGAATATGAGTAAAAAATGCTATTAAAAAGAGAGAACAATAAAAGAACAAGAATGAAGAAGACAGAAGACAACGGTTGAGATTGCATTTAAATTTTTGAAGATCAAAGTTGATTGGGGAGCAAGAAGCCAGAAAATATTTTCACAAGTGAGAAGTGCGATAGGGGGAAACTGTTAGCATAGAACTTACGGTTACATCTAACCATTTCAGCTGTAAAATGATGAGACCTAACTGCCAATCTAGTATTGCACTTACATTCATAAAGTCTAGTTACCATACGGCGGTGGAAAGTAACGGAAGCCGAAATGCCAGGTTAGGACCAGTAACATTGCAGATTCTTCTTTGGGCTTTATCAAGATTCTCTAAATATATAGTAGGAGCACCAGATCAGATGTGGCAGAAATATTCAAATCAAGGACGAACGGTAAACTTTAAAATATGTAAGATAGATTCTAGGCAGAAAAATTCTCCATCACGACATAGGGAACGAACTCTGCTAGCAGCAGAAACTAACAATTGATCCGATATAATCTTTCCACTTAATATCAGCGAAAAATATTAGTCCTAGAAGATGCAATGGACACTCTCCTGGAGGTTAGCATCAGCCATACTGATGGAAGGTAAAATGGGTTTCTCATAATTAAAAGAGAGTAGTTTTGTTTTGGAGGTGTTAAAATAAACAAGTTATTCCTTGTCCCAGTTAGCAATAGATTGTAGGTGATTCTTTAGATCAGCCACCAATTTGATCTCATCGAACCAATCAAACTTACTATTAAGACAGGAGTAAATTGTTGTTGCACCAGCAAAGATAGCGTGTTGAGAACTGATAACATCAGTAAGGTAATTTATGAAAATTAGGAATAACTTAGATCTAAGGGTAGAGCCCTGGGGAATACATGCATTATTGTAAAAAGGTCTAGAAGAGTGGCCATTCAAGGTAACTTTCATTTCGCGATTTGATAAGAATGACTAAATCAGGTTAAAAAATTCGTCCAGGAATATCATAACATTGCAACATGTAAAGAAGACCAATATGCCAAATCCTGTCAAAAGCCTTGATATCCAAAACAATAGCAGGAGCTTCACTATTCTTATGTAAAGAAGATCCTGCAATGTGAGACGCTTAATCAATTTAGAGTTAATTAGAGCGTCTATTACTTTACAAAAAAGAGGTAGAAAGGTAATCGGCCAATAGAAGGATCCGACGGTTCACCTGAATTCTAAAAGACTGAAACTACAGAAGAGGATTTCCAACAAGCAGGAAAGCAAGAAGCAACAAGGAATTTATAAGATGGTTCGCTTAAGTTCTTAAAGACTGGAACTACAGAAGAGGATTTCGAACAAGTAGGAAAGCAAGAAGCAGCAAGGCATTTATCAGAGAGTTCAACTGAGTTCTTAAAGACTGGAACTACAGAAGAGGATTTCGAACAAGCAGGAAAGCAAGAAGCAGCAAGGCATTTATCAGAGAGTTCAACTGAGTTCTTAAAGACTGGAACTACAGAAGAGGATTTCGAACAAGCAGGAAAGCAAAAAGCAGTAAGGCATTTATCAGATGGTTCACCTGAGTTCTTAAAGACTGGAACTACAGAAGAGGATTTCCAACAAGCAGGAAAGCAAGAAGCAGCAAGGCATTTATCAGAGAGTTCAACTGAGTTCTTAAAGACTGGAACTACAGAAGAGGATTTCCAACAAGCAGGAAAGCAAGAAGCAGCAAGGCATTTATCAGAGAGTTCAACTGAGTTCTTAAAGACTGGAACTACAGAAGAGGATTTCCAACAAGCAGGAAAGCAAGAAGCAGCAAGGCATTTATCAGAGAGTTCAACTGAGTTCTTAAAGACTGGAACTACAGAAGAGGATTTCGAACAAGCAGGAAAGCAAGAAGCAGCAAGGCATTTATCAGAGAGTTCAACTGAGTTCTTAAAGACTGGAACTACAGAAGAGGATTTCCAACAAGCAGGAAAGCAAGAAGCAGCAAGGCATTTATCAGAGAGTTCAACTGAGTTCTTAAAGACTGGAACTACAGAAGAGGATTTCGAACAAGCAGGAAAGCAAGAAGCAGCAAGGCATTTATCAGAGAGTTCAACTGAGTTCTTAAAGACTGGAACTACAGAAGAGGATTTCGAACAAGCAGGAAAGCAAAAAGCAGTAAGGCATTTATCAGATGGTTCACCTGAGTTCTTAAAGACTGGAACTACAAAAGAGGATTTCCAACAAGCAGGAAAGCAAGAAGCAGCAAGGCATTTATCAGAGAGTTCAACTGAGTTCTTAAAGACTGGAACTACAGAAGAGGATTTCGAACAAGCAGGAAAGCAAGAAGCAGCAAGGCATTTATCAGAGAGTTCAACTGAGTTCTTAAAGACTGGAACTACAGAAGAGGATTTCCAACAAGCAAGGAAGCAAGAAGCAACAAGGAATTTATTGTAGATTTTAGAGACAGAACAGGAACCATTTCATGAGCACATTCCTTATGAACTATTGTAGGATTTGTAAATAATTTACGAGCAAAACTTTCTGCTTTGTTAGCAGAAGTTGGTAACACCTCAAACCGAGTAAAAAGAGGAAGAATAGAATTCTGGAACAGAGAGTTCATTGGTAGCGGTAGAAGAATTAAAATTAATTTCGCAAAGTTCTAAGATATTCAGTTTTTCGAATTCAGTTTTAAAAAGATCTATTCGCTCCTGTCAGTTGTTTGCTCGTAAATCAGTTTAATCAAACCAATAACAAACTATATACATTCATCTTAAATCGCATTCGATTTTTAAGTTATTTTACGTTCATTCCTAACTCGATGAAAGATGAAGGTGATTTTGAAAGCTAAATTATGAAGCCTGCGTTTTGACTATTTATTTCCAAGGAACTCCGAACAATTTATGTCCGCTTTGCCAATTAATTACCGATATTATTTCTTTAATTTCGAAATTTCATGATTAAGAAAAATCATGATGAGATGTAAAAGTATTGTTTGATGCTTAGGTAGTTCATTGTTACATATACACCATATCTGATAAAGCAAGCCTACATTTTTGTGCATCTGCTTATAGAAGAACAAGAAAGTTATTTTCTGTCCCCAAAATTCTATTGATACAAATAAAGAAAGCGTCTTTGAATCCTTGTCTTTGTCACATCATTGATGATTTGTCAGGATTTGTTCCAAGAACTTTGTATTTCTCTTCCTGAAAATGCGATTTCCTCTTTATCGTCATTCTTTGAACTCTTCGTTCTCTGTTAAGATTCTTTTGTCCCCCATGAGTGCACGGATTGACCAGACGCAATGAACCTGATAATCATTGGCTACTCACTTCATTCGTGTCCATATGGAAGGAAAATTGTCATTATAACCAGTTACCTCAACATAAAAAGAATCTGAAACACACCAATCAGTGGAAAAGAAAAGAGATGGGATAATATTGGCCAGGGCAAACTTGAGGACCTTTACGTAAATATTTTTTGTCCCTAGCTTATATACGGTTACAGTTCTTCACAACTTAGTCTGCCAAACAAAGTCACAATAAACTGATTAGAATTCTCTCAAAGGTCAGTTAGTGAAAGTGAAATAGATTTTATATAACTTATGGGCGATTTAGCGAGCCAGATGGATACAGGTTAATACGAAAAACTCGAAAATATGTCGTTGAAATTTTGCTTTATTTTCAAACTGATTCAGCAAAGCGTGAATTCTGCTCAAATATATATATATACTAGCATGAAACAGACTGTCGCCTCTAAGTGTTGACTTCTATGTTCACTTTTATATTTATACACGCTCTATCTCTGATATTGAGCACTTTATCCCATAAATATAGCACACTTCAAGACTATATTTCTTTATATATATATATATATATATATATATATATATATATATATATATATATATATATATATATATATATATATATATACATACAGAACAGAAGAAAATCTATTGTCAAAATTCTGCCACTGATTCCTTCGCATAAAATCTTTAAACGATTGTATATTTGTGGCGCTGATGTTGTTCCATACTTAATTACACGTGTCCACTTGAACAGCAAAACTTACATCAACACCCAAGACGGAAGTAACTTTCATCAGGAATTCCTTCAAATCTGTAAACATTGACGATGAACGAAAAATCAAACAACTGACGAACAATTCGGTCAATTTATAACAAACTCAGTCTATCTTGAGTTTAATTCATGTTTCTTCGGGATACAAATTTACCACAAACAACTTTAATTAACACAACCGGATGAAATTGTGTTTACGCGATTTGCGTGAGATTAAATAAGATTCTAAAATTGCAAGGACACACAGAAGTTTTTCAATTTTTTTGCTTGAATGTCATTTTAGTGGCACTTTCAGTACTTGACAACTGATAATTATGTGAAAAATAATGAAACATTTAACTTTAGTTTTGCTTTGCTAATAAAAATTTTGAAAACATTCTGACAAATATTTTAAAAATAAACAGTGACAAATCGCATTTTTGTTTTATTATCTGATAATGTTCCCTCAATATCAAGTTCTGTGTCAAAAACTGTGGAAACAGTTGTCACCGTTGGTTGGGATTGACAAGTGGAAGTGGAAGTTATTTGGCATATATACAGACATGCATAAACACACACACACACGCACACACACACACACACACATATATATATATATATATATATATATATATATATATATATATATATATAATGTTGTGTATTTGGGCAGCAATCCCTCTTTTATACAAGTTTCATTAAATATGAAATATGATAGACAAGGTACTGCGGTTAAGTTTCTTTTAATTTCATTTTTCTTCTGTATTTCTGAAATTAAATTATGTTTAGAATGTCCGAGCGCTTTCGGCTATACGTTTAGCCATTATCACGGATAATTTTATCTTTACTTTTAACAGAATGTATGGATGGTTTTATATTAGTATCTAGAGTTAGAGGAATGTTTTATTTTCCAAACACGGTTAGCACATTGTGTCCGTGTTCATAGTTGATATTAATGAATGTTGACTATTTCTTTTTATTAACAGTGCCTTGTCAGCCGTATTTAATGAAACTTATATATATATATATATATATATATATATATATATATATATATATATATATATATACACACAGGGTGTCCATAAAGTTCGTGTGAACTTTAAAAAATGTATAACTTTATTTGTATTTACAATAGAAATAATCTGTAAAAAATGTTATAAAGTTTAATGTGCCTAGTTTTAAGTATAGCTAAAATAACTAATGTGATTTCAGGCATTACTGTAAATCAGTTGGCAAATGTTTTCCGTGAACTGCAAAATCGTATTACCCTTTGTATTGCTAATGATGGAGGACATGTGGAAACTTAAATAAAATTACAATAAAACCTTAAAAAATATAGATTTACTTCTTTTTAATCCTTTTTACAAATTATTTCTATCACAAATACAAATAAAGTTCTAAATTTTTAAATGTGCACACGAACTTTATGGACACCCTGTATATATATATGAGTAGGCTTCCTCTGGAGACTACGGAGTCTACATAACTGGCTACATATTCCCTGTTGCAGAGACCTGCTCAAGCACATATGCATTTCTTTAACACCCACAGCTGAGCGGACATTACCTAATTTCTGGGAGAATGTGCATAAGTATGTCCAGACAACATCAAGATTGATTCAGACGATATCAAGAAGTCAGATAGAATATCTTTCCAAATGACATCGTCAATGAGAAATTAAATTATTTTTAAAGACAACTAATCAGAGTGACATGCATAAAACCGATTAAAAACCTACAACAAAAATATCATTAACTTATTTTACTGTCATCAGATAAACTCCTTTTGAATAAAAGAGGAAAAAACAATAAACAAATATAATCGATAGATATATAAGTCCCGTAAATAATAAAAATTGCCTAAGATTCATAATATACTACAACACCTACCCCTCAAAACTCACAACCTCGTGGTTAATTATCCACAAACATTATTTGTAAAAGAATAATGTGTGTTTACCAATTCTATTGACCTTTCATAGGCTGTGTCGCTATCAATGATAATAGCGACATCCTCTGATATTGGTCAAAGTACAACATTTCTATCGCGAAGACAGAATTGTCATCTCTTCGACAAAGTAGCTTATGTAAATATTTAGCACAAATTCACATCTCACCTTCTAAAGATCATTTAACCATAGACGACAATCCGACAGCAAAACAATGATTAACGATTTTGAATGCTCTTCAAATAAAACGATAGCCATCCACCGTCAATAAAATGTGTTTTAATTGCAGCTAGCCCCCACGCGTTGAATTGCTTTTCAACCTGAAAGTCACTTAAGATTACGTGAAGCTAAAATCTATTCTGCCATCATAACATATGAATTCATGTTCATTTCAATCTCTGAATTGTCCACAGCATAAATGCGCCAGCTTCTAATTTATTTCCTTGAAAATAACTAACGGTGGTCAGAAGTAATTATAACACTACATATAATATCGGCAAGTACTTTCACAAGTTTGATGTTTTTGAACCAACTCATATCCCAGTCGTGCGCCGACGGCTTAGTGGTAGAATTTCCGACTGACGCCAATTCAGTCGGGTTTCGATCCTAGCTAGAGGCAAACGGACGTTAGCCATACTGATGAGCTGTGATACAGCGGAACAGTCTGTCTGTGGATGACAATAATATTGGCTCCTGAAAAATTAATTTCGGTTGAGCTCTGTGGGAGTGAAGCGTGTGTTTGTAAACAGTGACTATTAAAGCTAATATAGCAAGACTCTTCGGCAGAATTGAGTCACTGTCAGTCACTGTGTGTTTATCTAAATATAAAAAAATGAATATGCTAAAATTCACCTTCATCCTTGTCGTGCGCCGACGGCTTAGTGGTAGAATTTCCGACTGACGGCAATTCAGTCGGGTTTCGATCCTAGCTAGAGGCAACCGGACGTCTAGCTGTGATACAGCGAAACAGTCTGTCTGTGGATGACGATAATATATATATATATATATATATATATATATATATATATATATATATATATATATATATATATATATATATATATATATATATATATATATATATATATATATATATATATATAGGCACGTGTTGTCAGTAATTACTCAGGTTAGGCAGTTTGTGACCTTCACGTAGTAAATCTACAAAAAATTAAATATTTTGCATTTTATACATAATAATCAAAGTCACCTTCATAATTTTGTTGGATTAGGTGCATATTAGGCCACAGAAGACAAATGTAGTTGCTAGTCTATTTTATTCAATGTAGGCACTGCCTATTTTGCCTACCTAGACAGCACGTCCCTGATATGCACGCATACCACAATAATTTGTATACACTGTGTTCTTTAAGTGGGTTGGTGGGTGCTATAAGAAGAAAATATGGTCGTCGATCAAATGAGAATAATGAATTTTAATGAGTAACATAATGTTATCGAATGGCCTCCAGTTTTTTTGTTTTGTTTTTTTTAGATGCACATGAATCCTTAATTCATCACTTCAGCAATGTTTTATATTGAGAAAGATGTTCTAATTTCGGTAGACATACACATCTGCTTTCTATGTCGCCGTCATCGTAGGCACAAATTATTCAGTAATAATAATATAAAAAAACGCTGTATCCTGATTAAGCTTGAACAAATATTTTAATATATTTTCTACACAAACAATTTACAACACACATCGATGATAAAATTTTGTTCAAACTGGAAATATGTGATTATCTTTGTTAAATTTCAAATCTGCCATATTTTTATTTCCAGCATTTGACACACATACAAGATGGTATGGCTGGATTTTTCGACATAACGACGCATCCCATTGCATACGCGGACAACATTATACTGTACTAACTATGATGCTATCATCAACAAATTTGCGTTATATTTATTGCGAATCGGCAGCTATAAGTGCTGCCTCAAATAGGATAAACTCTACTGACACTGGTATTCAATCAGCCACTGTGATTTACATGTATAAATATTTACAATAAAATCAAATATGATTCCTTAACTTTAATTCCTTATGTAATAAATATGTATTTTTTATGACTGTATAAATTTTCGTTTTGAAAAGTGTACTTGAAGTGTCAGACAGAAAATTGCTTGTCTGCAAAAGTTGCAAGTACATGGGGGAGTCCTTTAAAAAACATTTTATAATTAATCGGAGACTGATATTTAGACTGCTGTCTTAACAGAGCAACATTGTAAACGCGAAATGAAAGATGGCGGCAAGATATTAGGCGGCGCGACTGACACCCACATTCGGGTCGCTGACAAAATCATGGAACATGGTGGTAGTTTTAGAATCAAGCTAAAAAATAAAATTAAATTGGGTCTGAATTAATTTTGGTAAAAAAGAAAACAGTAATCCCAGTATATATTCTACTTCAGCACCAATTATATTTTTCTTGAGAAACCAATCAGTACACAATTAAAGCATTAAATGCTGAAATATGTTTTCATGATTTATTTTGAAAATTTAAATAATTAAACGAATTCGAGAAGATAAAGACAAAAAATGCTTACAAAAATCTGACAATTTGTATTTGAAAAGATTTCAAATTTCATAATGAGCAACGTGCAAATAACGGAATTATTATCTGCACGAGAATGCAACCTGTTTTGAAAGCATAGAAAAGAAGTCTTATAAACACTAGCCATCTCTATGAAAACTATTTATGTCGGGCGACATTTGAGAACTGAATTAGTGCGCATACAATTGGAAAGATACACATACCAGATGGACACAAGTTTGCGATCATTTAATCTTTTTAGTACAACTGAAATTTCTTCAGTAAAGACAATCGACGATGAATTCATAATCTCTTTAACAATGCCTTAGACAGAGATTAAATTTTCAACTTCCTAACCCATTATCATTACAGCGATTAAAATAATTGGATTAAAATTAATTTCGAGCATGATTAGAATTTGATAATATAGTTTGGGTTTATTTTGTCAGGAGAAACACAAAATAATAACAAGAATCTCTCTCTCTCTCTTTCTCTCTCTCTTTCTCTCTTTCTCTCTCTCTTTCTCTCTCTCTCTCTCTATATATATATATATACATATATATATATATATATATATATATATATATATATATATATATATATATATATATATCTGTTGTCGAGTGCAGTCGAGCTGGGTGGAGAGAAGTGACGTCAGGGATTGGAACAAAACCCCCGCTAACATGTACTGTTAATATAAGTACCGATGCTTCTGCTACCACGAAGATTACTACTACTGTTACTACCGCCGAGGAGGAACGCAACTATAAACTTTAAGCCGCGCACAGAAATCTTTATCTCTCCATCGCAAGAGTCGTATATCGTTCTGAGACGATTTCACAACAAGCTAATCACAACCCACTCTCTCTCTCTCTCTGTCTAGATTCCAGTGTATGAGTTTTTACGTCAATTATTTTCTTTTCTGTAACCCGTTTCTTTTCTATACTATTCTTTTCTGCTATATAAAAGACATTAACAATTTAACCATTGAATAGTTGTTTGTCCGGATTTCTGCGGATATATATATATATTTTTTGTGCATTCTAAATTTCTTAGCACAGACTCTCCAGCCGTGTCTACATCTTCAGTCGACCGTGAATGGATGAACATCACTTCTGCTTTCTGGATCAAACCAAACATAACGTGGGCAGAAAGCAGGATTAAACCAGTGGACCGGTCGAATGATCTACGGATGCTCAGGGGACCTACGGCTACTCCCCTAATTTCGGTTAACACTGAGTAGACACATCAACCCAGAGAGTAAGACGTCGTAGGTTGAGGGACTGGGGTTAAAGTGTTAGAACACTACATAAATAAAGCAATATTTACGGTTTTTTCAGGTAGGCTTGGAATTCTTTATTTTCATGAAATTTTATATATCAATGAGTTGTCTCTCCTTAAAT
Organism: Acanthosepion esculentum; assembly: GCA_964036315.1. Taxonomy (NCBI): domain Eukaryota; kingdom Metazoa; phylum Mollusca; class Cephalopoda; order Sepiida; family Sepiidae; genus Acanthosepion; species Acanthosepion esculentum. The sequence goes on from OZ038476.1 coordinate 154,269,619, forward strand.
TCGGAACGCCACAAATTATGCTAACTTTGGTTTAAAAAGTCGGATTCTTGTGTCAACGGGTGACCATAAATTAACATTGGAAATTTGAGCGTTTTTTTTTTGCTTTTGTTTTCGGTGAAAAACACATTGATTTGAAAATTCTGGCAAAAATCAGATAATTGTCGGACTTTAATGAAACTTTTAGGACTTATTTACAAATGAACGAATTTTTTAAGAAATGTTTCTTTTTTAAAATATCTTGGTAAATTTTCTTTTGCATCTATTAACGCCGCTCCACTTATTCAAATTTATGGAATTTCGAGAATTTTTATTTTGTAGCGCTTACTGTCTATATTAGTTATAAGAACAAGTCCCTGGGGAATTTAAATCATCAATTTTGTGTGTGTGTGTGTGGGGGGGGGTTAAACAAGATCCCTAGTTACTGAAAAATCTGCTCTAAATCGTAAAATAAAAAATGCAATACAACTAAGACATTATTTAGAAAAATTTTTAACTGCTTTTATGAATAAGACTGTATTGTTTAAAAAGTTTCATGAATAATTAATTTTTACAAGAAGAGTTTTCATTTTTTTATATTAATTTTAATAATTTATAAAATTTTAAATCTTTTTGAAATCTAATAGCTTAAATTGTTGTTATTCAGTAAAAACTATATTTATTAATCTTAAATATAAATGCTTACTACAATTCAGCGGCCCTCAGATATTTTCAAAATAATTTTGAAATGATTTTTTATTTGTATAAACGTACCGATTTTTGTAAATACAGATATTCATACACGGTTTTATCAGAAAACAAAAGGTGTAACTATAGTAAATTTAAAATTTATTGATAATTTTCTAACATTTCCTCAACAAACGTCTTCGTAATTAAAACTATAACGCCAAAGTACTTAAAATTTAATAAAATATTAGAATGTTTAAAATATTTAAAAATTTAAAGATTACTGGGCAGTTAAAAATTATTTCCCCCTTGCCTAAATCTCGCAGTGATCATCTTATCAATAAATGTTCGAACACTTCATAAAAAGTTCTACCTCTGTATTAACAGAATACTTTTCTGCGACATTTTAAACTGAAAGTAAGCAATATTTGTTTTAATTCAGATTAATTAAACTTAAAATCAGTTAATCTTCCTCAAATAATGTTTCGGAAAAGTACATTTTATTTTTTAAAGATTTTTTAATAAAGAGAATTATGTTGTGTTGACAGATTTGTCAATATGGCCAGTGTTAGCGATTTAAAAAATCCCAATCAATTTAAATGCGGTTTTAAATACGACCAAGTATTTTGCTTATTGGAAATATTAAATTTAATCTATTCGCTTGGAATTAAAAGTAAAATAAAATCTTCAAGAAAGATTTTCTTTTCATTTTTAAAATGAATTTTAAGTCTTAAGAGTTACCTACATAAAAACGCCCAGACAAATTCTCTTTGTAATGATAATCTCCGTTTGGGACACACAGGGTCTGTTATCAGTGGACACACGCAGACTTCTAAATCCATTATTTACCCCATTCTTTGATATCTTCATGTAATTCACAGAGATAATTCTTGCTATATGTTTTTTCATCAACAACGCCAACAACATTCATTGAAATAGCAAAGTAAATAAGCGAAAATAAAATTGGCATTTGGGATCCCCAAGTGACAGGTCCAAAAGCCATAACCCCATCTGAAGCATAATAAATTGGGTTCCACTTATCTCGAGGGATTTCTAAACAGGAGAAACGAGAAGGAGACCAGGTCACTGGACAGTTCAAGTGCTTTGGTGGTCAGACTCCTAAACTATTTTTCTTCATTTGTTATTGTTTTTAATTGAAGTTGTTGTCAGTCGGACAGCGAGTGGATCAAGGTACTGTTATCTAATTGGTCGTTACTTCGTTACACGCTATTCTGCCAGGGTTGTCAGTTCCCCCTAGTTGTATATCTTCTGAGGTAGGATTGGTGGCGACAGTCAGACATATGCCGATTCAGAAGAAAACTCCTTCGTTTTTTGTCTTGCAAACAGTCTCGAAGTTTGTTTTTTTAAAGAATTCCTTTCAGATTTCTCATTGTGAAACGATTCAATAAGTTCACGCAGTCAATTCTTTTAAGTTGAGAAATCAGCACATAACACATCCTCTCTTTGTCACAGACTGTGGCATAAATGAACGCTCATAAAACGCGCATGATTGCTTGTAAAATATGTGCCACTAAAGATATCTACGAAATACTTTTTCTTGGGTATAGTTTCAAAAACATTAAATCCCTAGCTGAGAAATTCATATTTCACTTAACCTCTCATTAGGTTGGCTAAATATTTTAAAAGCTAAAAGAATATATTGCACTTTTTAAACTCTGGGAGAACAGGTTTTGTAATGACATCCATTTTTAGGCAGAGGTGGGTTATTTTTTACCTATTAAGAGTTCGAAAGCTCATTCATGATATATACAAGGTGATGCTGAAATGTTCTCAGCCCAAACCACGCCCGAAAACCTAACCAAATATCAAAGCATAAAAATTTCAAACACACACACACACACACACACACACACACACACACACACACACACACACACACACACACACACAAAGAAGTTTGATTAAAAAGAACCGGCAATGTCTCTCTGTTTAATTGTTTTATTGTATTTTCCAATTTTAAAATAAGGTGTTGACTATTTTTGCCGATATTGTGGTTAAATTATTATTAATAAATATTGTGTGTTAATTATTCTGCTCTTCAAATTTATAGACAGACCTTGGAGATAGAAACGGAAAAAGAAGTAAGGTTTGAAAAAGAAAGCAAGAAAAATTTTGTGTGTTTAGTTTGGTCACAATTGTCCAATGAGAATTTTGTGTTTGTTCTCTCTAAAAAATAATCATTACTACTACTACTACTACTACTACTACTACTACTTAGACTACTACTACTACTACTAATAATAATAATACATATAAATATTTGATACAGTCTTCCTACATGGCCCATGTAGCTCTTTTACATGTGACATCGCTGTAGATTAATTTGAATCCAAGAGTTAAAAATGCTAGGATGCTACTAAAAGAAATCTTGTCTACAACACTGGCAACACTCAGTTCTTAATAATGACGATATGGGGGGAAAAGAGAGGATTTAAAGAGATGGCACTTTGTTTTCTCTTGTTTTTGTCTGATGGGTGATTATCTATCAAAGGAATTGCTAAGACACAAGAGACATCTATTCAGTTTAGGATTTATGGACAGCTGTGTATGCAGACGATGTCAGTCGAGACAGTGCCAAATGTTTGAATACCAACTAGAAATGATATTGTGCGGACACCAACAAATTTGATTTTGCAACTTTTTCAATAATCTAGTCATATGTTTTCTGTTAACTTGTTACTATTGATGAAATATGGTGGCACCATTATGTACCGGAGACCAAACAACAGCTCATGTATGGGCGGGCGCTCGGGTCCTCCACAGTTGAAGAGATTCAAGACGAAATGCCAGCAGAAAAAGTCATGGCCACTATTTTAGTGATATTATCTTCAGAAGGGCGAAAGAATCACTTCTCTAGCCTGATGTGGAAATTAAGGAAGACAATGAAAGAATAAATGTGAGAGAAGCGTTAAGGTGTTCTTTTTTTTTTTTTTTTGTACATAGAACTGTCATGAAAATGTGAGTTTAGAGAACTTTGGTGCACAGGCTGTCAATGTTACTCGATAGATTTTGCTGTGATGTACAAATCTTAAAGGAGATTTAAAAATGAGGATATCTTCGGAGGTGCAGATTCCATGATTAAACATCAAAACCTTTTTTTGAAAGGTTAAAAGTAAAATTTAGAAAGAATGTGCCAAATATGCTAAACTCTGTGATTATTACGTGGAACAGCATAGAAGTTTCATGACTCTTTGTCATTTTCTTCTTGGTCGGTCCGACAACTTTTCATCACTCCCTCGTAAAAGATTCGATGATGACAATAAGGACAATTCATTACTACAATTACCATTCAACATTATTATTATTATTATTATTATTATTATTATTATTATTATTATTATTATTATTATTATTACTACTACTACTAAAATAATTGTTATGAAAAGTGCTTTTTGCTTAGGAGAATTGTTTGGAGATGGGAAAAAGGAATTAGAATACGTTTAGAATCTAATCAGATTCCTTTTGTTCTTTTTTAATATAATAGACAATAATACGTTGTTAAATTGAAAATCTTTCTTTTATAATCTTGGATGTCCGCAGTGGATGTAATGGATGTCGCCACGTAATGAGAAATTGGTGAGTCGAGTTCGAATTCCAGTCGAGTTCGTTACATTCACTTACGCGCAACTATCCTTGGCCAATTTATGAATCTATCTCTTCTCCCTCCAGCTATGGGTTAAATAGCAGGACATACTGGGTTCTATACTCTTGGGTAGCAATCTGTCTACCGAAGAAAAGAAACGGCAACCTACTGCGGGAAAATCTTCTGCCTATTCAGTTAAGAATCGAAAGAGACATGATCGCCCAAGCGTGTATCCCGTGATGGCACTTAACTGACTGATCTGATTTAACATGAAACAGAAAAAATCCTACATTTACAGTAGTGCCGCAAGTGATTCTTCTTCTTCTATGCAACATTGTCGATCATGACTCTCCACAATATCCTGTCCTTTGTAGCTCTTAATAAATTTTGTCTTTTTGTTATCTCCCATAAACCTTGTTCCGTCATCCATTTACTCAAGCTCGCCGGGTAGGATATGCGTTGTTTTCCTCTTGCCTTCAATCTGTCCTGTGAGTATCAAATTTTCCAAGTCATCTTTACTCGTCATGGGCTATAGAAATTTCAACTACTTTTTTCTGATGTATAAGTATTCATTTTGTTTCCATTTTCTCTAAAGCTTCATGGCTTCTTGCATATTGGTCAAATGTTTCTTCTTCATCTGTAAAGAAATTGTCCAACATTCACTGCTATGTAGGTGAACTGATATCACCTAACAATTCGGTACTCTTTCCTTTGTTTCTAAGAAAGATTTTCTGTTTCTTAATACTTTGCTTAGCTTTTGGAAGGCGAATTTCTCTATCCCAATGGGCGTTCGGATTTCAGTGCTGCCCTTTTCGTCAGCTATTAGAAGACTTTCCAGATATTTAAATTGTTCTACTCGTTTGATTTTGTTTATCTCCAACTTTTAATTTACTTGTTGGGTTTATGAGAGATAACAAAAAGACAAAATTTATTAAGAGCTACAAAGGACAGGATATTGTGGAGAGCCATGATCGACAATGTTACATAGAAGAAGAAGAATCACTTGCGGCAAAACCGTAGATGTAAGAGTTTTTTTTTTTTGCTAACAACCATGCATTCTGTCTTCTTGCAATTGATGCTGAGTTCTTTCTTGCTTTTCTTCACTATCTTCTGCAAGAGTTACTGTAGTTGCTTTTCTGAATTTTGCTGTCAGCACTGTCTCGTCTGCATATCTAATATTGTTAAGACTATGGCCGCCAATAATAAGCTGAATAAGACCTGTAAGAAAACACGTCTTTGTCTTACACAGCTTTTTATTTTTGTATATTTACTGAATTCATTTTCTATCTGTATGCAGGCGGTTTGCTGACAATATTGATTCTGGATTATGCTAATATCCTTACCAAATTTGACAAAGGTACCAAGTATTTCTAACGGTTCTTTGTGAGGAAGTTTATCAAACGCGTTTGCGTAAATATATAATTTTTAAATAAATAACAAAAAGTGGAAACAGTCTTTCAAAATCAAATTCGAAAGAGATAAAGTCCAAACTATACTGGACGTCCTGGGTATGACGATAAACTACGTCCAGCAGCAAGGCCTCTGATCAGGAGGTTTTGAGGAGCGTGAAACCACTTCTTAATTGCTGGTGTTCCCAGGTCCACTCTAACCCGGGGTGGTAGCACCCGTTAGGGTCCCAGCTATGGGCAAATAGTTAACACCCAAGCTTGTGTAAAAATAGGTTTTAATACCAGAAATACATTGTAATAAAAAAAAATATTACCAGCAATAATTTTTGAAGGAAAAATTATTATCAGCAATACTTAAAAAAAATACTAGCAATACAAACAGTTATACATTCTTTGAAAAAAATATTACCAGCTATAGATTTCTTCAAAGAAAAATATTCCCAAAAATAGATTTTTGAAGAAAAACATATTACCAGCAGTAAAAATTTTGTCGGCATTAAATAATCCATTGAGGTTGATATGCCGTAAAAACAAACCAAACCAAACCAAACCAACCAAACTATACTGGACAATTTGGTGTCACGTATTTGATAATTTGGGAAGTAAAACAAAAAGAACGAAAATATCAATGGTAGGTGTCTTTAAAAATAGAAATAGAAATAATAAATTCTATTAATATTGACATGCATAAATATGAAAAGTTCATATTTATTCCGGACTCTCTGAGAAAAAACAAAAAAAACAAACAAAAAATAAAACAACCAAAAACAAAGATCAAATTGTGAGAAATCGACAGAAGAACTAATATTTTTAAACAACAAGCGCCATTTGACTGTCCCGGTGTTTATCTCTTTAATGTTTTCAGTCAATGAGAAAAACGTAAGTTCATTTGTTTGCAATATTCAATTATTTTTAATAATAATATTAATAATGTAATATAATGTATCTTTAAAGATCTTCAAAAAAATATCAAAGTTCAAGGACCTTGAAATGGAAATCTTAAGAATATGGCGCATGAGGAGATCAATAATTCTAGTTGCAGTTGGAGCCCTACGTTTGATTGGAAAAGGTTCCAATAGACTCATTTAAGGAATCCCTGGTAGCTCAAGCCTTAAAGAAATACAAAACATTGTACTCATAAGTAACAGCTCACACCTTACTAATGTTTTTTTCTATGTAAAATGAGTGTGATCTTAAGTTTTTTTTAAATGCTCACTGGAAAATGTTATGATGCCATTTCTGGCCTTAGGTCTCTGGTCGGAACCCGAAAAGAAATAAGTAAACACCAGAAAACAAAAGAAATAATAATAATAATAATAATAATAATAATAATAATAATAATAATAATAATAATAATAATAATAAATATGGTCATTATTATAGGAACCAGTTTAGTGGATAGTTGCGTTTTGGTTGCAATTTTGAATATTGAAAGCAGGCTTTCTCAATTTACGCAGTGCAACCTCCCTATCTTCATAAATTCTACTTGTTTGACATGTTTAATCAGTTATACTTGTAAAATCAAATTTAACTATTTTCCTTTCAATGGTTCCGAATTCATTTGCTATTGCCATAGAACTGTGGTTATCAGGTTATTTTTCATACCGTTGCTCTTAAGTTCGAGCTTAACTATGTGTTCTATTATGGTGACCTTGTGCCAGACCGAGAGAACTGTTGTAAATATCTACTTACTTTTATTAACATCAAATATGGGTACAGGCGGGTCACATACATATTATCCTTGCTTAGATTACGGACATATACTTAAACCAGATCAATGCTTGCAATCATTTGTGTGGGCTGATATTTCCGGCAATTTCCTGCTTACCCAGACACTAATAACAATGTTTCAGGAATACAGATCGATTTTTCACTTAACATTGACCAAACCCAATCAATTAAGTCACATCTATGTTTAGCAAATGTTAAATGAGGTTACATCTTTGAAGAAATAAGAGTCATTCAAATGAGCTCAGATGGCTATCTATTTTCAATTCACGTTAAGATTTCGAATGTCAATTCTCAAATCACGCAGATAGGCCCTCCCCAGTTAGAAGATTAACGCAGTAAATTCTTTCTATTCCATTTCCTACCCATTTCATTTAGCCAAGTATAAAAAAACATTTATGTTTTCTTTATCTTTTTTTTTTTGCTTGATTTTTAAAAGACATTCAGCTACAGGATTTTACAAGACAGAATAAAGATTCACTATTTACATTATTCGGACTATTATCCTCATCTTTGTTGCCATGTTTATCACAACGTTTCAGCCGTTGTACGCTCCGGCCTTCTTCAGGTGGTTGGAATGTCAAACTGAACCCTTTATTTTGCTCACTTGGGGTAGACTGTTCTAGTTCCACGTGCCATGTTTAATGGACACATGGCACAGTGGATAAAGGCGTTGGTCAGATCCAGTGACAGGAGTGTGAGTTCAATACCCGATTAAGGCAGTGGAGAACTTGGAGAGGGGAATTAGCAGGAGATAACTGATAATTGACATTCATTAAACATGGCACGTGGAACTAGAACAGTCTACTCCAGTGAGCGAAATAAAGGGTTCAGTTCTACATTCCAACCACCTGAAGAAGGCCGGAGCGTACAACGGCCGAAACGTTGTAATAAATATAGCGACAAAGATGAGGACAATAGTCCGAAGAATGTAAATAGTGTACATAATACCTCATCTCAGAAATATAGACAGATACAGAATAAAGATTGTAGACAGTGCCTGCCGGAGAGAAATGAGCACTAATGTCATCTTTTTGACCATTTCCAAAGACTAATGAGTTCGATTCTCATATCATATCCCATTCTTGTGATCATATGACGGTCTAAACTAAACTTATTTTATACCTATATTTATCATACGATCAATGAAAATCGAAATTACTATCATTCGATCGTGAAAATATCTAGTTAACCACAGTGTATAATTACAAGTTCTTCCCGAACTTTTCTGTTTCGAAAATGTGATTAGGATTTCTTCGGTCTGCCAAACATATTTCCTTAACATTAATTATTATTCCCTTTTTTTCGTTTTTGCAACACATAAAAATATAGACAAATTCGAATTTGATTCATGGCTTATTTCTAATCAAATATAATCCCATGAAAAATCCCGAGAAAATGCAAGTGTTTCGGGCGGAAGGAACTTGATAAAAACAAAAGAAAAAAAGCATTTTATTTCGTTGTCACATACAACTGATTGTCACTTAATCTGCCAAAAGATTGGCCCAAAACACAATCCTACCAACGATGGAATCGATGTCTCATTCATATGAAATTAATTTCTGAATTTTATTGGGTTAGCCAGAAGATTCGTTTTCTGCTTTCATTATGAGATGGCATTAGATTTTAGTTTTAACTAACTTTATTAAAAACGATCGCTTTTAATGGTAATATCCCAGTTGTTATATCAACGTGTGTAGAAAAACAATTGTCAAAATTAACGTACTTTTAATGCGTGATTTTAACACGAAGAAAATAAGCAACATTTTCGGTTTCTGAACTATTTTAAGAAAAGTAAAATATTTGAATCAAGAAAAAAAGTAAGATGTACTGTGAATGTTGTGAGTGATCGAACAAGTAAAAAGTGATTTTTTAAAGTTTTGTGCTGGAGATTTTCTACTGAACGATGCTTAACCTTCGATTGCATTGGTTGAGGTTGATAGCAAGCAAACGAAAACATTATTTTCCCCAGTTTGGTTATGTTAGTCAATTTAATGTGTGACTTCCACATAAATTGGAATTTTTAAAAAAATGAATTTTTTCACTTATCCGTCATATTCATCTGAGATTGCTCATCGCATTATCATTTATCCATTTTTATTTTATTTTTATTTTTTTGTAAAATTTTCTTAATGAAAAGAAAATTGCCTATAAAGCTGCAAATAGTGTCGATAGCTCTTCATTTATTAGAAAGAGATTTTTAGGGAAAGCGAAGGATGGTATTATGAAGTTGTCTGTGATAAGAAAGAAGAAGATAGTTATAAAAAAAAGGGCAGATACGTTTAATAAAGTAAAAATTAAATATAACAAAAAACAAACAATCGTTATTTTTATTTAATAAGCTAAAGAAAATTTTCTCGTTACCAAATTTTTCCTCGGAATTATTTTATGTCGAATCATTTCTTGAAACAGATCGCTTCGCAATTTATCAAATCAAAAAAGCGGAAGAAATTCTCTGCAATTGATCAGTAAATGTTTTTCGTTCCTTTAGTCACGTGACACTCGGTCCGTTTTGTCGGAAGCAAACCTGAAAAGCGACAGCAAACGCTTAAGGCACGTGCCGTGTGTGCCGTCAGCTGAACTCTCTTCCGTTCTTGACGTTGAGGTGTTGGTACGGGAGGAGGGGCTTGACGTCCTGTTCGTTTTGTGGCCTCAGCGACAGCCGCCATTACACAGTCAGTTACTAACCACCCGTTAAACAGGCTAGTTATAAAAGTCGATAGGAAATGTCCGCCCTCGGATTAAATGACCATTATGTTTCCGAATCGGAAACAAGCAATTGTCCGTTCTCCCGTCACCGACATTGCTCGTGGTCGGCGCTTAATGCCAGTGAATAGGGCCGCCTAAACCCAGCGTATGTTTCTTATGGTCGTCCACTTGACATCAGGGAAATCAACTGGATGAGGTCAAGTGGCCCCGGAGAGGCCCACTGCACACGGCAACAGAGATCAAATGCAAGGAAAACAACGATCATTTCTTTTGGCCACATCTGTTACAAGAATAGCAAAAAATGACATGAAAAATCGCGAAAAATTGAACGATTCACAACACTCAAATTATAAAATAATGATTTTTTTAAATTCAAATAATAATTTCAATCGAAAAGAATTTATCACTTTCTATTTCTTTGCACAAAAGAAAATTCAAACTAAAAATAATACATTGTATCAAAATTTCATCCTTAAGGATTGTTCTTTTTTCGGTTTGGTGTCTACGGAGTTTCAAGTTTACTTAAGCGGATCCTTATTAAGTTTTGGATTAAGTCTTAAAATATAGAGATCATAAATTTTTCTGAATACAACGGAAAGAATTTTTCTTTTCTTTTTTTTAAAGCACCATCTACTTCAGATTTATTTTATAACTAGTGTACTTAACATTTTATTATTCATTCATTATTGCAGATTTTAAAACCGAAACGTAATATCTAATTTTTTTTTTTTTTACTTTACTTTACATAAACAAATTTAAAAATTAGTTCAGGCCGGGCCGCCTCAAGATTCTACGCCCCACGACGAAACTATGATACGGAAAAATAATCTATTTATGTTATGGAAAGTAATTTTTTATTCAATCTTTAAAAAAATAAACTTCATTGCTTCTTGGGTTTGTTACTAACATAAAAAAGTAAATAATTTTAAATTAAGTTTTATTAAAGCAAAAACTATAGCGAGCCTTATTTTTTTTTCGAAAATTAATTTAAATCAAATATAGTTAAATTCAGAAAACAAATATTCAACACAACTAATGTCGCCCGTAACTCATGTTTGTCTCATAATTTTTATTTAACTAAAGTTCCTTTTTGTCTTTTCAAAAACAAATATAACTTGAATTTGGTCGGGTGGGTCATCCATATTTTACATACTCCCCCCCCTCAATTGCGTTTTGAAGATAAGCATTTAGAGTTACGTGGACCTTGGTGTCTTCTGCGCGTCTCATATTTGGGGACAGACTTCGTGAGTATTATACACTTTTTCGTAAGAACATCGATTCCACAGTTATATTTATTGATTTCTTCCTCATTGGCCCTAAAAGCCATGTCGTATGTCTTCGACGTCCGCACGATATTTTGATAAAATACTTTATTAAATATTTTAGTGGACACAAGAAATTAATTTAAATAAAATGCAGTTAAATTCGTAAAACAAATCTTCAACACGACTAATGTTTCCCGTGACTCATGTCTGTCTATCATAATTTTTATTTAACTAAAGTTATTTTTTTTTTCAAGAACAAATATAACTTGAATTTGGGTGGGTGGGGGTCATCGTTATTTTACACATTACCCCTCAATTGTAACACACAAAAAAATAACGTAAATATATGTATATGTATGTGGCGTATTGAATAAAGAGATTGAACGAATTTCGTGGTCAGCTACCAACAATTATAAAAAAAGTATTGTTTATATAAATTAATCGGACCAATGCTGCTTTTGTTGCTTTGAGCAAAAAGTTTCGGTCGGTTCAGTCTCTGTTCTTCTTTAGGAAGATTCAATTTGTGAACAAACAAAAAAAGCTCCATAGATCGACCGGATTCCTAAAAAAAAAGAAAAAAAAAGAAGAATGCTTCGACCAAAAGATTGTAGTCGAAACATAAAATAAATAATAACAATCTAATAATTTTAGACAAAAACACTTAAAACTGTTTCTTTGTCAGTGTTTGGATTCATAACAAAGTTCTCTTTTGTTCTTATTTAGGCTAAAGTTGTAGGCTTTTCGAAGGCTTATTAGTAAATTGTTACGATGTACACGTTGATCTCTGTCAAGATTAACAATAGATGCAGCAACATTTTGTTATTACTACATAGTGAAGTAAAATAATTATAAAAAGGCAGGCGACAGGAAAATGTGGCACAGAAATCCGAAGTTGTATTGATGAATGAAGGACGCCTTCTAGAAAGTAAGCAACGTATTAAGAGATTTAGGAAAATATCCTTGGAAGCAAAGAAAAGCGAACTAATCTTCTCTATTATATTCAATTTTCATTAATAGCAGGAAATGTTGGATAATTTCCTCACAGTTAAAGAAGAAACTTGAAGCGGCATAGATCCGATTCTATTGATGTGTACTAAGAATAACGTGGACGGAGCATGTGAACAAAAAGGAAGTTTTAAATAAAATAGGAAATGCAAGGAAAGTGATACAATTACAAAAAGACAGATGCCATTTCTCAGATATATAACGAAGAAAGAAGGCTTGGATTATTTAACACTCACGGGATATTGAAGGCAATAGTAACAAGGAGGAAATAACGAGTCACCTATTTCATGGGTTTGTGTGAATGGTTAACAGAACAAGAATAAATTTCGGGAGAATTGGAAATCAGTGACACCTAAACAATTCGCAGTCGGAGAATCAACTAGAATAGAAAAATAGAGAAACGAGATTTGGAGTAATAAGGAGGCATACTGTCACTTGATCTGCAGTAGAAGTGATCGTTTATTACTGGTGAGAGCATGTAACGGGTTTAATAATAATAATAACAATAATAATAATAATAATAATAAATAACAGCGTCTGGATATGTTATAAACTCGTATTTCATTTCACTCCTCAATGCATTTGATCATCAAAAATTGTTTAAAGGTTGTTTTTGTGTGAGGCTTGAAATCTCCTATCGACCAATGGCGTTTGTTTTATGGTTAATCGACGTGCTGAAATGATGGAGTTATGGTGCCTGGTCAAATCAAACGAAAGACAAATTGGAAATGATTCTTGTGGCACCAACTGTTTAGCATTTTCTTCCGAAAAATCAGTGAGGCAACCATTTATCTTAACCGATTTGGACGGGCGTCCAACTGTAATCTCCATATTGACGCCATTCTTGACTCTGGGGAAACAATTTCAGCTTTCAAAGTTCTTTTGATTGTAATGTTGCGATAGGCTTGATGATTTCGTTGCAATAAGACACATCGGTATAAAGAATGTAAAGCTCAGTACAGATTTCAATATAGCACGATCCAACACAACACGAATTCGGATAAAAGACGACGAGATTTGTAACTCTCCTCATTATTTATAGAATTTGCCGTCATTAAAAACATTTTGCCCGGATTTCCATCTTAAAATAAAAATGGCGATTTCTGTCGTTTGTAAACAATACAAAACGTGGAAATAATCACGAGATATTGCGTTGACACCATGACATTCGAGGTAGAAAAATATCTTTCATATATGTACACAGTCTGTAATGCGTTGGAATTTGGTGCAAAACAAAACAACAATACCCCTATATATATATATATATATATATATATATATATATATATATATATATATATATATATATATATATATATATATTTGAATAAAAAGAGACAAGAGGAAAAACTATACATAGCCGATGCGCTTCGTATGTGTGTGTGTATTGGTTTTTGAAAATTATATAATTTACGACAATATTAACTACCATATATATATATATATATATATATATATATATACATATATATATATATACATATATATATATACATATATATATATATACATATATATATATACATATATATATATATATATACATATATATATATATATATATATATATATATATATATATATATATATATATATATATATATATATATATATATGAGAGATAATGATATATATTTTTATATATCAAGAACAGTATTGGGCCAATTTTATGACAAAGTGGAAAAAGTTTACTTGTGAGGTGTTTCCTTCATGACTTCATCGGACTACTTTTTTTATGTTGGTAATAATGCACATGAGCACGGCAGAGGGGTGCTGGGAATTTTAGAATTTTTTTAGCCGAATTCATTTGGAATCTTTTTCTTTCCACCACTTTTTTAAGTAGGTCTTCTACACTGTGATATTAGAAGATCTGCCAGGAATGGTGAAATGTTGTAAGAGCCAGGGCTCAAGTTTACTGTAGATGATCTTGCGATTAAAGCACTCTCTAGACCAGGGGTGGGCAAACTACGGCCCGAGGGCCACATGCGGTCCGCCAAACAATTTCGTGCGGCCCGCCAAACGATTTCATGCGGCCCGCCAAGCACAAACAGATCTTTTATTCAATACTTCAGTCAGTGTTGAGGATAAGCACAAGCAATATGACACCTGATTTTGATAAACTGGTAGATGATTGCAGTCAAGTGCATCATTCCCATTAGTATTTTTATCCTTCTGATGGTCAGTTTAGATGTTATAAAATAAATAATTATGCTTCTTTGATAGTTTCTATTTTATAATAGTAATAAAAATTCCATCTTATTTCTTCAAACAGTTACTTTATCTTTCAAATAAATAAGTTTTTCTACTTAGATAGTACTTTAAAATATTATTTATTAAAACTGTATTTTTTCTTTAAAAACCCTTTATTTTGCCAATTTTAAATATAAATTATTTTGGTTTATATATACTATGCGGCCCAGTAAAACTATACATTTTTAGAATGCGGCCCTTGTACTAAAAAGATTTCCCACCCCTGCTCTAGACATTTACGCCGTAGTAAATTATTTTCAACTTTGATCATAGTAGCATTTTTTATGCTAAAGTTGTGGTCTCGTTACGGTAGGTAACTAAAGCATTTGATGTATTATTTTGTAAAATGTTCGTCTCCATATAATCTTTTATTTAGATTCCTTGAGGTTTCCCCTCTGTATTTTTCCGTAAACTTCTCCTTCAGGTTTTAGCTTATTGTTTTGTTTAGTGTTGACTAAGTCTTTTATTGTTTTGGATGTAGTATTAACGACTTTTATGTTGACTTTAGATAGATTCTATTTAATTGTAGATGTGATAGAATTAGTAGGCAGGATAATATATTTTTTT
This sequence comes from Acanthosepion esculentum, assembly GCA_964036315.1. Lineage (NCBI taxonomy): Eukaryota > Metazoa > Mollusca > Cephalopoda > Sepiida > Sepiidae > Acanthosepion > Acanthosepion esculentum. The sequence continues at coordinate 154,284,819 of OZ038476.1, forward strand.
ATTCATTGGGTTTTTCAGAAGAGTCCATTTTTTGTTTTGGAATATTTTGTGGGCCTTTTGTTTCGAATTGAATATAAAATATTTAGGGTCCTGGAGAACTTTGAAAGTATTTACAATGTATTTCTCTTCTTTGTGTAAATAATCCGATTATCTTATTCTTAGAGCTCTTAGGTAGAATATGCAGCTCGGATTATTTGCACAAATAATTAACAGCCAGACAAGTGAGGAATGAATGCAATTTTAACTGAGATTTCAGTTGACACAGTGCTCAGAGTATTAAGAACCAGCAAAACATCGGAATAGAAGCTTGAAATGATCAAAAGAACTTCTAACATGAGATGCTACAAAATGGCCAAAAGTAATTTTTTGTGATGAATGCAAAATAGAGTTACGCTCAGATGCAAGAACATATGTAAGAAGACCAGAGGGTTAGGGTTAGGGTTAGGGTAGTGGGTAAAAGAAGCAATGCAAGATGCACAACGACAAATTTGGTAGTTGACACGTAATAGTGTAAGATTGCACCAAAAACAATGGCAGAAGAAAATTGTTTAAAGTTGGTGGACACCTACGGTGGAGTAATGGACAGCGGCTCGGATTGAGGAATCGGAGAGCAGAGTTCGAATTCCAGTCGAATCCATTACTTACGTGCTACCCTTGGGAAAGGTATGAATCCCCTTCTTCTTCCCCCCCACCCAGCTATGGGTAAATAGCAGAAAGAAATGGCAAAAAAATTTGCCTCGTCAGTCATGTATCGGAAGATACATGATCGCCTAAGCGTGTATCACGCATCGCACATAACTGACTGACTTAATCTTCTGCCAAACTATGAAGATGGAGAGAATTTTCAGCATGACCGTGCTCGTTGACAAACATCATGTGCAACATAAAGGTTTCTTGCAGATGAAGATGTTAAACTTTTGGAAGCTTGGTCAGCACAAAATCCTGATCTCGATATAATTAAAGCATTGTGGCGAAAACCGAAGAAACGAGTTCTCCAACTAAAAGCAGGCAATCTCCGAGGACTCTGTGATTACTGCCAAGAAGAATGGGAAATAATCCCAATGGGGAAATCTAGACCTTGTTCCATTCTATGCCACATCGAAACAAGGCAATTCTTGGAGCCAAATTCAGTCACATTAATTAGTAACTCCACGTTTTGACGTTTTGAACTTTCTGTAAGAATAAAGATCACTTTTTGCAAAAACAAAATCCTTTTCAACTTAAGAAAAAAGCTGAAAGGTGAAATTTTCGCTGGTGGCCAGCATTTTTCGTGGTCTTTTTTCAGTATCACTATATGTAAAATTCCCACCATACAGTACTAACGAAAATGTTGTAACTTGTTTTCTGGTCGTTAAAGATAATGAAATGTACCGAGAAAAGCATACTGCTAATCAATCTCTATGTGAAGTTAAAATTAACAAAAGTAATTAATTTACGAAAGTGTCCCAAAAGTTTTGTACGCCAGTGTATTTACTAAAAGCAGAACTCGGCCAAGTATAAAGTGATGATAGTCAGGATCGAACTCTCTTTTAATTGCTTGCGAGCTCACCTTAAAATCTGTTTCATTTTTTAGTAAGTGCCCAGCGTGTATATTGTCCGTATGTCCGAATCAGATAATTTAATAGCATCGTATTGATGCGTTCCTACTGTAGGGTAGACATGACAACCGGAAGCAGACTCTAGTCAAAACGGAAAACCGGGTTAAATCTTTAAGGGTGTGTTTCCATGAACCCAGACGGTGTGCTGTCAAATTTTAAATGAAAATTCACCACTGTATACGACTTGATCACGTGCATTTTTGTTGGTCGGTTGACTAGGGCTATCGACACCGTACACAAACCCCGGCTGTTTTTTTTTTTAACTGAAACTCAGCGAAAAGGCCCAAGAAAAGATGATTCCGTGTGCAGATGGGACGTCAGCGGGGGTCATTAACTAATTCAATTCTTCAAATCCTCTCGTAGTTTCCGGGCCAATTCTTCATACTGTGGTTACATCTCCGGTCTCGCGTGTCTACCACTCCCCATGTCTTTCCGTTCAACGCACCTAAAATATTTTCTTTGATCCATTAAGGCACTCATCAAATTAACAACTGATTGGATGTCTGACCCGGAAATCTTTATAAGAAGGAAATCTATTTTTTCGAAAAAGTGGGTAGGGGAAGAATTGTGGGTTGCAAAAAGGGTGGCATTATGTCAGGCAACACAAAACTTGTATCTTCTCTGTCTATATTTGAGAACACATTTGTATATGAGGTAAGGAAATATTAGCTATCATGTTGTTATCATAGATTTTACAAGTACACAAATGTATTAAATGCTAGAAGCATTGGAAGATTCACTTTTTGACTTTTATCAAGTGAGGGAGTAGTTTGACTGTATTTATATTCCTCGGTTTTGAACACCGACTTTCAGGCACAGGCAGGAAACACGTAACTACCGTAGTCACTAATCAGACCCATAGTTCAATGGAGGAATAACGTGGTTAGAAAGATAATTAGTCAATGCGGCCGGATGTGAACTTGTGCGTAAATGAGGTACCTCCACGTTTTCGCGGAAAACAGCATAGCGTAATGAAAAAGGCCACAAACTTAATAAAAATAAAGTTTTATTGTCAAAATGTTTATGTTATTATTAAGATGAAAGACCAAAGTATTTTTTGATTATCTTTAAACATTTTTGAATCCTTTCTAACACGTTCGAAATTTTGGTTAAATTCTTGTTTTGTTTACGTCATCGTGGTGGCATAATAATATTTTTGCGCTTTTTTTTCCGTTGAAAACACATTGATTTGAAAATTCTTGTAAAAATCAAAAAATTGTCCGATTTTAATGAAATTTTCAGGATTTATTCACAAATGAATGAAATTACTTTTGAATTTTCTTAGAAAATTTTGCTAAAAAATATTTTTTTAATTATGTTACTCCCCATTTACTTAATTTTATAAAATTTCGCCAAAAAACAGTCTATTTCCTGAATTTTTTTTATTCGTTAAAAGTAGGACTCCTTGGAGAATGTAAATCACCTAATTTTTTTTCAAACTTGCACTATTCTAACTGAAAATCTGCTCTGAATTGAAATATAATGAATACAATAAAACTATGACATTATTTAATTAGAAAAGCTTTTAATTGCTTTTGTATATAAGTTATATTAAGGACACTATTGTCAAAGAAATACATTTTTTCCAATGAATAATGAATTTTTACAAGACTTTTTTTTTTTTTTAATTTTAATTATAATAATTTATAATAGATTAAAATCATATAAAATTCTATATTGGGCTATTATAATAATTAAGTGGAAACGAAATTTACGAATCCAAAATTAAAAAGATTAATATACATAGTTACACTATTCTATTTTTTAAATAGTTTTTTATTTTTTTACTTAATTTGTTCCCGTTTTTCATCTATGAAAGGCTAAACGTGACATTATTATGAAAAGGTTACGTGATGTAAGAGTTTTGTCTCTTTACAGAGAAATTAATTTAAGAAAATTTTATAGTATTTTAATTTTTTATTTTTGCATAAAGCATCTTCGAAAGGTAAATAAAAGTCAATAAATTATTCGATAATTGTTGAAAATACGTTCATTTGTAAAAATTACTAGGTAGTTAACCCCCACTCCCCCAAAAAACGCGTTCACTTAGATTTCGTATATTTTATGTCAATTCTAGTCAGCCATACTAGTTGTCATCACTTGGTCACTCAATCGTCCATCAATCATTGCCTCAGATAAACAAGACCAATCATTAACAAATGGTTGTATATTACCTTTTTATGCTATAAGCAATATTTCTTTCAAAGCAGATTAATTTAACTTTACATTTTTTAATTTTTCTCAAATAACGTGTCAGAAATATATATATATATTTGGAATCGATAAATTTGTTTTGTTTACAAATTACTTAAAATTAAGAAAATGGCTTCTTTTAAGAAAATTTTAAGAAATCGAAATTAAATTCGACATTCCAATCTATATAATTTCTATCTGAAATACACCAGAATATTTTACTTAAAGGAAATAATTAATTTAATCCGTTAGCTTTCAATTAAAGCTAAAATGGAATCTTCAAGAATGCTTTTTCATTTTTAAAAATTCATTCATTTTTTTTTATCGAAAATTTATGCCGAAAAGTGGAGGTACTTAGTGTAAATGAATTTGATCAATGAAATTGTATATATGTAGATATATAACACGGAAGGTGACAATGATCAGACACTAGCTAAAGATGGCTCTGTGGTAGAGGGCCTTAGATTAGTCAGATAGACTCGCAACAGTGGGGCATGCAGTGAGGATTAATTTTATCGGTACCCTATTAATTCCAAATTGAGGTGCCTAGATACAAGAGCGCTTGCACAAAAGTGCACCAGTCGAGAGATTAGATCACAAGTACTAATTTGGATTTAGTAAACATATAACTAGAGATGATATTACAGATATAGTCTTTGAGGTTTATTTCGTTCTTTATATCTATTTAAAGATATAAAAAACGAAATAAACATGTTTATATAGCAAGATAAAATTTTTGTATAAGCATGGGTGTTTTTATGTAAGTGAGTGAGTGTGTGTGTGTGCGTGTGTGTAAAAGAGAGAGAGAGAGAAGCAAATAAATAAAAAAGAGCGAGAAAAGGAGAAAGGAAGAGAAAGGGAATATAAATGAGTAAGTATAAATGGAATCGCTAGAGAGTGAGAGTGAGAGGGGAGAAGAGGAAATTAGAAAGAGAGGAAATGAGAAAGGGAATATAAATGAGTAAGTATAAATGTAACGTTTACAGAGAGAGAGAGAGAGAGAGAGAGAGAGAGAGAGAGAGTGCGTGTGTGTGTGTGTGTGTGGTGAGAGGAGGAAATGAGAAAGAGTATATAAATGAGTAAGTATAAATGTAATCGCTAGAGAAAGAGAAAGAGGGGGAGGAAAGGAATGAGAAAGAGAGGAAATGAGAGGGAATATAAATGAGTAAGTATAAATGTAATCGCTAGAGAGCGGGAGTGGGGAGAAGAGGACATGTGAAAGAGAGGAAATGAGAAACAGAATATAAATGAGAAAGTATAACTGTAACGGTTAGAAAGAGAGAGAGAGTGAGGGAAGTAGGAAAAAGAGAAAGAGGAGAAATGAGAAAGGGAATATAAATGAGTAAGTATAAATGTAACGTTTAGAGAGAGAGAGAGAGTGGGGGCGGAAAAAGAGAAAGAGAGGAAATGAGAAAGGGAATATATATGAGTAAGTATATATGTAATCGCTAGAGAGAGAGGGGGAGACTAGGAAAAAGAGAAAGAGAGGAAATGAGAATGGGAATATAAATGAGTAAGTATAAATGTAATCGCTAGAGAGAGAGAGAGAAAGAGAGGCGGGGAGAAGAGGAAATGAGAAAGTGAGGTAATGAGAATGGGAATATAAATGAGTAAGTATAAATGTAACGGTTAGAGAGAGAGAGGGGAAGAGTAGGAAAAAGAGAAAGAGAGGAAGTGAGAAAGGGAATATAAATGATCAAATAGAAATATAAATGTAAGAGAGAGAGAGAGAGAGAGAGAGAGATAGGGAAAGACAAAGGGAGAAATATTGAAATGGAAAATAAACGAGCAATGAGACATGTTATGGTCAGGGTGAGAGGGAGGAGAGAGAAAGAGGGAAAGATCGAGAGAAATGAAAAAATATAAAAAGGGAAATGGTGAAAGTGAATATACATGTGCAAATATATATGTATCGTAAACGTAAGAGAGAGAGAGAGAGAGAGAGAGAGCGGGGGAGGGAGAGAGAGAGACAAAGAAAGAGAAGTGGTTATAGATTCTTAAAGAATATCAACTGCTAGAAAGAATATATTGGAGAAACCTCAGGAAGTTTAAACCAGAGACACAAAAGGGACAACAACAACACACAAAATCCATTGGTTGTTCACCGTAACGAAACTGTCGACAATTTTCACATAAATAAATCTATTCTAATTAAAATAGAAAACAATTCACTGAGTCAAAAATGTCTAGAAAGTGCTTTAATCGCTCGTTCAGCCACAGTAAATTTACGTCCATCATTTTTGGCAGATGTGGGATATTTAAAACAAAGATGATGGAAAGAAAAAGAATATAGATGAATTTCGCTAGACTGCAAATAATTATTTCAAAACACTTTGAAGCTACCAGCGTCTCTCGTTCGTGCGCATGTGTAATCACAACAACGTCAACAAACCAAGTCCGATGAAGTCCTAACGGATGAAATGCGTCACAAATAAACTTTTTCTATTTTGTCTTACTTCAATACTATTCTTGATATATATATATATATATATATATATATATATATATATATATATATATATCGTTATCTCATCGGGATGCTGAATGTAACATCAGTCAACTAAGTCATACACTTTTACTCATATATATATATATATATATATATATATATATATATATATATATATATATATAGTCAAACCTAATGAGCCAGACAAACCTACCAAGGTTTCACTTAGGCAGATCGTCAGGGTCAGCTGGCCCTGACGATCTGCCTAAGTGAAACCTTGGTAGGTTTGTCTGGCTCATTAGGTTTGACTAGGTTTGCTCTACGTTTGTATCGAGCTTTTTAGTTAGTTGTTTACTCGTATCGGTTTTTTTTCTTTGGGCCTTGAACCTGTATCTGTGCGATTATTTTCGACAGACTTTCATGTTCCTGGCTTTCTTTTTTAAAACCATTTTTTCCCTTTGTGATTGATTTGGCTATTGTTAAATCAAGAATTCGAAGGTTTTTCGACACGAGTATAGTTACCTATATATATATATATATATATATATATATATATATATATATATATACCTCTCTCAAAAAAGCAGTACCTAAGTTTAAAATGTATTTTAAAGAATGAAAAAAATTCTTTCTTGCAGTGTTATTTTTTGTTTTAATTCCAAGATAATAGATTAAATTTAATATTCCCAATAATTAAAATACTTTGATGCATTTGAAACTGAATTTAAGATGATTGGAATATTTTTCTCCTTATCACTAAAATCTATAAATGCCCATATTGATAAATCTATTAACACAACATAATTCTATTTTGTTAAAAATTTTCAAAAATAAAATATACTTTTTTGAAATGTTATTTGATAAAAAAATTTTTTTCAGTTAATCTAAACTGAAACAAATATTACTTACTTTTAGTTTAAAATATCAGAGAAAGTCTTCTTTTTTTTAAGACGGAGGAAGTGACGAGTTAAGTTATGTATAGACAGACTGATGTTTTGTAAATTTAAATAAGGAGCTCATACTAGAAATAAAATTATATGACGAATACAACCTAAACGCTTTAACTACATAGTAATTTTAACAATTTTAAATATTTTAAGCATTCTGAGATTTTATTAAATTTTAGGTAATTTGGCTTTATCGACTTCCCGAATTTAATGTAGGTGCCGCTCTTATTTTCTGATGATGTCGTGTATGGATGTCCGGAATTACAAAAATCGATGCATTGAAATGTTATATTAGGAGAAAACTTGTAAAGATAACGTCAACATTCTTATCTCGAATCTTATGATCATAATTAATTCATCGAGTCTAGATGAATCTTCAACAGAATGCAGAAAGCACTGGACAGCCGTTTCGTCCTATTTTGGGGACTCATTAGCAGTGCACATCAACTGCCGAGAACAGAACTAGGACCGTTACGATATGACGCAAGCGTCATACCTACTGGACCGGATGGTGATAGAAGACGTGACCCATGGGGACCCAGTCCGTTGGTATAATTAAACTCGGATGTGTCACACGACGGAATATGTGAAGAATTGGCGCAATATCAAGTCTGATTAGTTACCCCTCCGTTAGTCCGTCCCTCCAGTGGGTATGACGCTTGCGTCATATCGTAACGGTCTGGATTCGATTCTCGGTAATGGATGTGCACTGCAGATGAGTCCCAAAATAAGATGAAACGGCTGTCCAGTGCTTTCTGCATTCTATTGAGGATTCTTCTAGACTCGATGAATTAATTATGATTATTCAAATCCTCCTACACACACACACACACACACACACACACACACACACACACACACACACATATATATATATATATATATATATATATATATAGTTATTTAGTTTACGAAAAACTAGGTAATCCGTATCGGTAGACCCAAGGAGGATAAAATTCAGAGAGCTCAATGTAAATCAGAGCTAATAATTTAAATAAAAATAAAAACAGACCACTTTAAGGTTCCATGTAATAAATTATTTCACCCCAGCCCTTTTAAAGGAAGTAAAGTCTGATGATCCGCGGTCCTTTGAAAGGGCTGTGGTGAAATAATTTATTACATGGAACCTTAAAGTGGTCTGTTTTTATTTTTATTTAATATATATATATATATATATATATATATATATATATATATTTGTACACGATAAAATATAGTTTTAATGTATGCTATATTTGTGCACAATATCAGGGATAGAGCGTAAGTAAAGATAAAAGTGGACATTAAAGACTTCTGGGTGTTGACTTCAATATCTTCATTTAGGCGGTCTCTTTGAAAAGGAAACCGTATTAATAAATTTCTAATTTTCTTAATTAGTTTTTAATACGATTTAATACTATCTTTTTTTTACTAAAATACTTTCTATTAATTTTTACACAATTCCAACATTTTAATTATGTTTTTACATGCAATTTTAATATTATCCTTTATATTAAAACTAATTTTTATAACATTTATATTTTTAATATACTGGGGGTCATTGAATTGTAGTAAGTTTTTCCATTTATTATTAATAAGTACATTTTTAATTTAATAATAATTTCATTTAACCGCTACAAATTAATACAGAATTTCAAAAGATTTAAAATTTATAAATTATTCAAATTAAAATTTTAAAAATAATAAAACAATTCTTGAAAAAATTCTTTATTCATTGAAAATCTTTTACTTATGAGAATATTGTCCATAATATATTTTAAACAAAAATTCAACTAAAAACCTTTCTAATTCATTTCTTAGTTTTATTGCATTTTTATTTTACGATTCAGAGATTTTATGTAACTGGGGGGTACTATTTGACAAAATACAATTGATGATTTCAATTCTTCTGGGGCTTTTCCTTACAACTAATATGAACATTAAACGATACAAAAAGAATATTTTGAATTTTCATAAAATTAAGTGAGAGATAACAGAAATAAAATAATACTTTTATCAATTTTTTTTTAAAAGAAAAGAAACATTTAGAAAACAATTTTGTTCATTTGGGAATAAATCCTGAAAGTTTCAGTTATAATCGGACAATTGTTTGATTTTTGCAAGAATTTCCAAATCAATTTTTATTTTTTTACTGTAAAAAGACGATCAGATTTTTCGTACAAGTTTATCGTCCCGCGTTGATGCAAGAAAAGCGAGATTTTTAACCAAAACTTCCAAGTTTCTGAAAAGAATTAAAAGAAAAATACGTAAAATATCTTTTGATCTTCCCTCTTAATAACATAATTTTGACGATAGAATTTTGTTATGTGTTTTTTTTTCCATCGGGTATGCTCATTTAAGTGAATTTTTGGAGTTTCTATTAAAAAGATTTAATTTCTTTTATTATCCACTGTCAAAATTCTCTTCATAAAAGCGAAGCCTGTTACGACTTGATAAAACAAGTCCATTACTGCAAAAATTCTTTGCTGCTTTTCCCGCTTTTTGCTTTTGTCGATTGAAAAAGATGTTTAATGGTCTAATTTCTTTTGAAAAAGCTGACCATCAAAATTCTTTTGCTTTGTAAATATCTAATATCCACTTAAAAATTAAACCTACAATCTGTACAGAAACAAAAATCGATCCTATGATATTTGGTTGTTTCTTGTTTGGATTTTGTCGAAATAAAACATGTTAAGAGAGGAATTCAGCAAAGTGCCAAGAGCAATATACCAAAGTAATGTTTTTAGATTTGATTCCTTAACTAGCGAAAATATCAAAACACAATCTTAGCATTTCCATTGGGTCAAATTGCAAAATCAATGTAATAAAAATAAGAATCGATGAGAATATTGAGGTGAAACTGATTCTTTCGGATTGTTTATTCATTCGATTATCGAGTTTCAGATTTTATGATGAATGTTGGTAGACGAAAAAAAAAAATCGATTCCTTCTTCAACTATATTTCCATTTCCTTGGTATTCTGGGAATCATTTTGGATGAGTTTTCAGCTCAAATAAAATTGGACTTTCATCATATTTCCTCATATTTAAGATTCAAAAATATTTTTCAATGAATTTTCAATGCAAAGAATCACACACACCACACACATGTATATATATATATATATATATATATATATATATATATATATATATATATATATATATATATATATATATGTATTTGTGTGTGTGTGTGTGTGTATATATATATATATATATTTTTGAATTGGACATAGTCCGACAATTTATTTAAAGACATTTATATTATGTTTAACGTTCATTTTATAGATATTTTGCTTAAATACTTGTATCTATAAAAAGAACGTTAAACATAATATATATATATATATATATATATATATATATATATATATATATATATATATATATATATATATATATAATGTGAAGCATAAGTATATGGGCATTATGTTGAGAGACATTTCAAGAAATAAATACACGAAATGCTTGTACAAAAATGTTTGTCGAAGTGTGGAAGATAGACTTCAAAGCTGTGTAAATTGCGATGGACACCAGTTTCAGCGCACCTGCGTTGATCAAATTTTTAGGGCCTTTGCATTGTATTATTGTATAGATAAAATTTAATTGTATATGTAATAATTGTTTATCAAAATTTAATTGTATTAGAATGTAATCTCAAAATAAATGTTGTCCTTTATATCGGTTCACCCTATATATATATATATATATATATATATATATATATATATATATATATATATATATATATATATATATATATATAAGAAGAAGATAGCTAGCAACTGATTCCTATGACTACACTGTCCATATCTATCTATCTATCTATCTATCTATCTATCTAGTTAGCTAGTTAGAGATACAAAACGAAATTGTCTCCATTTGGTCGAGACAGTCACGTGACGTCGACTTAGTGACGTCACTTCATACAGTAACGAAAGTGAACCGTCATTCAGTCAGTTTACAGGAAGGTGTCAAACGAAGCAGTCGTTTGTTTGACCCAGGTTGAGGCTAAATCTGCACCCACTTCTTTTTTATCTTCCCCAGATATAGAAAGAATCTCCGGCTCGTAGTCATCAATTTGAAAAAAAAGCCAAACTCGCCGTTTCCTGTTGGCTTGAAATATCAGTGTTATTATATCACGGATATAATAAGCTCTCATTATAAACCCATAAATACACATTTCGAACGTAAATCTCTCTCTCTCTCTCTCTCTACACACACACACACACACACACACACACACACACACACACACACAGACACACACACACACATATATATATATATATATATATATAGAAGTCAACACTTAGAGGGGACAGTCTGTTTCATGCTAGATGCAATCATCGGGTCAGATGATTGCATCTAGCATGAAACAGACTGTCGCCTCTAAGTGTTGACTTCTATGTTCACTTTTATATTTAGACACGCCCTATCTCTGATATTGAGCACTTTATCCCATAAATATATACATACATACATATATATATATATATATATATATATATATATATATATATATATATATATATATATATATATATACCCAAGTATAGGATTGGTATATACGGAATAAATTCCAATAACCAACAATTATTATTCTTAAAAGAGTGCTCAATACAGAGTAGAGCAGATATAATTATTTATTTAAATATTATAATATAAATATGTTATAAAATCACTACAAAAATAGCCATTTTGCTTCAACACTTCTGGTGTCTTATCAAGTGATGATGTTGAATGTAGAATAAATGGTTTTTGGCTATTTTTGTAGTGATTTTATAACATATTTATGTTATAATATTTAAATAAATAATTATATATATATATATATATATATATATATATATATATATATATATAGTTTATGAAAAACTAAGTAATCCGTATGGGTAGACCCAAGGAGGATAAAATCCAGAGAGCTCAATGTAAATCAGAGCTAATAATTTAAATAAAAATATAAACAGACTACTTTAAGTTTCCATGTTATATATATATGATGGACTCTCCCGTCGTATTTGACGTATGAGGGTCAAGCAGCTCAGTTCCTAGGAACCGACAGCCCAGTCACCAGCACATATGATTTGATTATAATGTTGAAGGCTCTGTGCACTGAAGAGCCGAATACGTGCCACAAAGTCCCCAAACAACTCTCCGTGTAGTTGTGGATGCGACTACATAGATCGAACGACACAGCGTTTGGACGCTAGAATTAAACAACACGTGCCTGCGAAAATATTGAATAAAAATTTTTCGTTGGGCGATTCCATTCGGAATACGTATGGGTCGTCGATTGCGGATCATTTCATAAATAATCCTACTTGTCCGTTGGATTTCAGTGTGACCTGGTTTTCTGTTTTGGCCAGGGTACACTCAGTATTCCATCTCAGGGTGTTGGAGGCGCTGTACATCAGGTCCAGGCGACCGTCTCTTTGCAAACAAAGGGACTGTTTGCTTGGGCTTGCTGTGCTGTGTCTCTAGCATCTTTGGTGGTATTACTTTTATTACATTTATACACTTTTTACTTTTTTTCTTTCTTCCCTGCCCATTTATTCATGTCATCCATTACAGACATTTTGTTCTTCATAATTTCTATTCACCGTTAACAGTTCTGATGAGAGGGGACGAAACCGGTTGACTGGTGCTTTTATTTTAAATCTATCATGGCCTTTAATAAAAGATTTGTTTTTCATGCCTTAATACGCTTCTGTACCGTTTCAAATATATATATATACATATATATATATATATATATATATATATATATATATATATATATATATATATATATATATATATATATATATATATCAAGATGATGCTGGGAATTTTTAACTTTTAAATTAAAAAAATATCTAGCCGATTTCATTTCGATATTTTTTCTTTCCATCACTTTTGTTAATAGATAATCCCATAATGTGATTACTGAAATTCTACCAGGAACGGTGAAATGTTGTAAGAGCCAAGGCGCAAATTTACTGTAGATCACATTACGATTAAGACACATTCTAGACATTTACGTCGTAGTGAATTCCTTTCTCCTTTGATTATGATAGCCTTTTTATATCAAAATTGTGCTCAGTCTTGTTACGATGAACAACCAACGCATTTGATGTATTATTTTGTAAAATGTCCCTTTTGTGTTCAATATAACCTTTTATTTAGATTCCTTACAGTCTTTCTTATATATTTTTGTGGAAATTATTGCAGGCGATCGAGTAAATGCCCACTTCATGTTTTAGATTATTGTTTTGTTTAGTATTGACTACTTTTGTTTATTGTTATAGATCTAGTAGTAACAAATTTTATGTTGAGTTTAGATAGGTTCTTTCCAGTTGTAGATGTGATAGAGTTAGTTAGTAGGATAATATATTTTTTGATTAATTGGGTATGTCAGTAGAGGATGTTTTTTTATTATCAAGAATACATACGTTTTTCTATTTTCAAGGATATATACGTAGCAAAAATGGATTCACTATCCAACAATACCATCACATACGAAAAAATGATCGAACAGAAAAGAATTACTGAAACACGAAAAATTAACAATAATTTTAGGAAACTAATCAAAAATGAAAACAAATCATGGTATATACTCATAGAATATGACACTAGAAGACCCAAACTTTATGGTCTCCCTTAAACCTACAAAACAGGTATGCGCCCCATCATCTCAGAAATATACAGACACAAACTGGTGAAAGCTATTAAAAAAGTCTAATCCCTCTCTTTCGAACAATCAGTCTATCTTATATAAAGAATTAAAGCAGCCTAGATGAAAAAAAAACGAAGGGAAATGAACATGACTGACAAACTCATGGTCAGTCTAGATATAAAATCCCTTTACACCAACGTCCAAGTTGAACAATGTTTAAATCTTCTAAAAAAAGCACTTAAAACAATCAAAGGCATCTCCCTACCGGCAGCTAAAATTATAAATGCTTCTGGTGGCTGACATTGTTACATATTTCCTATTGACATTAATAGACAAAAATAAAAACCTTTTCACTATTTGTTTATGTGGAAGATTGGCGTATTATGATCTTCTGGTCACGTTTTTCTCACGTTTAGCATTATGCAGTACGAAACTAGGACACCTCTAGGTGGTGTAATCGTTAGAAAGCTTGTCTCACTAAAACAATTACGACTGAGTAGTGAGTTCGATCTTCACTGGGTGCCCCATACTTTCGGCCTTGTGCCACATCTAAGCTACGCTTGCAAAATAACTATACAGTAAATATCATATAAGAAATAGCAATAAGAAATTCGCTACTCACGAGTCACTGTTAGTAAGATTTATTCACTGTTAGGGTCATGTGTCAAAGTTTGATCAAATATTTGATATAACCCATGCTACAGATGCAGATTTAAAAATCTTTCATATTTGCTTATATAACCTGACAATTGCAATTCGTTATTTCTCCCACGTAATAGAAAAATATTTTTTTCTTTCATTTTTGCTTAACTGCAAAATGACGCGAGTATAAAGTATTTTTGATTTGTAAGGCTGGCCAGAAATTGCCATTAAACTCTACAGATTCTGCTAATAGAGTTTAGCAGAAACGAACAAGTTGAAATGGCTGTTGACGAACATTAATTATTTTACGAGCTTCATTTTCAGGTGGAGGGTTGGCAGCCTAACGAAGAGGCCAGCCATAAACACAACGGGGCCATGTGTTCCTTAACTACCCGGATGAAGCGTTCGCATCACTGGCAAACACTTCCGGTCGATGTTCAGTTCAGCTGCGTGGGTTGTCCATCTTAAATTATAGCAATCTGACCCATGACTTGCAAAAAGTAACTCATTACCCATCATCTTCTCAAGGCATTCAAGAATCTCTCGGGGCGCATCGTATGAATTATTATGCGCGGAAAGAACTTTGCTATACATTTGACAAAATTATGATAGAGGCGTAGAGAAAGAAATTATATATTTAGTCTGTTGTGAATTCAACCTCGCAAGGGTTATGGAATTACATGAACTGAAGTTAATATTTTGAAATTTACGAGTGAAAACAAAATTCACATAATAATCTTTTGGGAAAATATTTATCACTAAGTAAGTAAATATTTTAATAGGCGATCGAAATGTGACTTTGGGACTAGTTGCTTTTGGATGGCGTGATGATGACTGGAGATTCGATCAGTCAAAATAGATTTTCAGTATCGTGCAAGTTGTTAGATTGAGTATTTATAAGAGGACAACAACACGATGTGGAAAAGACTGTGAAAATTCGACAAAAATTGATCTATGAATAAATTCGATGTTGATGAAATAATACATTAACTGGGTATTTGCATTTATACAGGATTGACTCCAGCTATTTTCGTTTGGCTTTGTCCGGATGGAGACTTGTAGCGAAAAATCGGCGAGTTACGTTCAGATCTATTGCGCCTTCTTTTGCACGAAGGCAAGTAACACTGCTCTTCTAGTTGCAGAATAAGTGACGTCTCACAAATCCCCATAAGTTATGGGACTCGTGATGTTGCAGCTTTTTATAAGGCAACCATATTAAAATCCCTTTTCAAACACTTTCGTTTTACTACGCAATTTCGTAGTGACAATTAAACTCAATTAATTTCAGTTTAACTAAAACAGAATTTACTGGGTTTGATGATAGTAATCTTTACCGTTTTTTACATGTGGGATTGTCTTTTAATTATTTGGCCGATAAATTGACATCCGCGGATAAATGAACTTCCCTTTTCTTACTTTCACTTTTCTAGTTGTTGTGTTTTTACATTTCATTGAAATTTCTAAGTCAGTAAAATAAACCCGTTAGAATCGATCGTATTGATTCATCGATTTCGATTTTAACTTTGTTCACTGAACTATAAGAAAAGGGTCAATCAGTTCATAACTTCAAAAACTTTTAGAAACATCGAAATTTGTTAAAATATTTCCTTAAAGAATAACAGTAAAAGGTTTTCTCAATATTTTTCGGTTACAGAATAAAATCTATTCTTTCATTATAACATTATCTCTCTCTTTATACACACACACACACACACACATATATATACATACATATATATATATATATATATATATATATATATATATATATATATATATATATATATATATGAAGAAATATAGTCCTAAGATGTGCTATATTTATGGGATAAAGTACTTTTATAAAATTTGTTTTTGTTATTATTTATTTTATTTTTATAAAAATAAATGAAAACAAGCAAAATAATTTAAGCCAAATAAATAAATAAACAAATAAACGACTTTCGGAAAATAACCGCCAAAATAGACTATCCACAATGCACCACTGACCCGTATATATAAATAGCCGAGAAAAATAACATATCTCGTGGCCTGACGATTGCATTTAGCATGAAACAGACTGTCGCCTCTAAGTGTTGACTTCTATGTTCACTTTTTATATATATATATATATATATATATATATATATATATATATATACGTGCGTGTGTATTAGATACCAAGTTAGCTCCTTTAAAGGGGCTAAATAATAAGGAGATATGACAGATGATTTTGCATTGACGCTACAGATGAACCCACACTGATGTACACCAAGTTCACGGGGTCAGTGGTGGTAATTTGGGTTGTGGGCAACGAAGGCCAGATCATGCTGCCACACTTCTTCCCAAATTGCTTCAAGAACAATGCTAGCGCATCTATCGGTGATCAAGTTCTTGTTCGATGGGGTAGTCGAACGTATCCCTGGAGAACTCTGGACATGGACAAGGTTATCCACGAGTGAATGTCCATGAACTTTCACCATCATGTCACCAGCAATATGTAACCTCTGAACTCTCCTGATTTGAATCACCTCACCTACACCATTTGGAGGGTCATCGAGAAATATCCAAATACTCATTTCCAAGCATAACCGTCTGTTAGGGCGGCTAGTCAATCCCTGTTGTCGACAACCGCTCAGACACATTCGTGTTTGTTTAACATTTACAGAGCCCACCTGTGGTTTATAATGTAAATATGCTGAGATGGTCTTAATTACAGGGAGAGAGCGCATCTTCTGGTATGATAAACAGTTTGAACAAAGTCAGTACACTCAAACCCTCGGTCATAATGACTTGTAACTTCGTGCTAACGCAATCATCGTCGGATTTCGAACAGTTCCGTCTACTCAATTTAACCCACAAGGCTTGGATCGAACTGTGGTATGGTTGCTAGGCACTTTCCAAAGGTGCCGCACGCCGGAATCTCCGCCCCAGGCCGATAAAATCAAGAAGTCACCTTCTGATAAATTGCACCTGATTAGATTTAAACCCGGCTACGTAGCTACATATGTACATCGAAAGGTTTGTCCCGAAAGTATCAATGTACAGTGGCCCAAGAAAAGTTTTTAGCCAGGATAAATAAACTATATCCAATTTCAAAATTTAATTACGTAATCGCAACTCAACAGTATTTGGAACTAGTATGGAGTAGGTCCTCCATTTGCTAGTTTCAGTACTTGTATTTGATTTTTCATGGATTTGATCAAGTTATCAACAATCTTCTGATCCATATTTTGCCACTCTTTTGCTAATATATATTTAAGGGTCGCTACTGACGTAATTTTGGTTGCACGCTCTTGAAGTTTTCGGTCAAGGTGTTCCAAAATGTGCTGTGTTGGATTCATGTCAGGAATTGGGTTACCATGGCAGTGATTTCATTCCTTTTGATTCATTCCAGGCCTTTACTACTTTGCTCGTATCACATGGCCCTCCATCTTCTTGAAAAAAAGTAGACATTCTTGTCAATCTGATAGGATTCAAATGGCGGGAGTAATTCATTCCCTAATATTTGACAGTATTTTAGACCATTCAACCGCTCGTCAACAAGAATCAGTTCAGATTTCCATCCAAACCAGACAGCGCTCCTCACCATTACTCCAATCCCTCCATGTTTCAGTCGCCTGCAGACATTCAGTGTTCCAAAATTCATTCTGATTTCTCCAAACATAAACCTATCTCGAATTCGAATACTGGCAGAATTTATTTTCATCTGACCAAATTACAGACTGCCAAAATTCATAATATTTGCTCTCGAATTCTCTTGCCCAGTCCATACGCCCGTTCCTGTTAACTTCTGAAGTCAAGGGATTCTTTTTTGCAACTCTTCTTTGATAGCCTAGTTCTTTCAGAGTCTTTCTCGCCGCATATGGCGACAAATCCATGCTGCTGGCCACATCTTTGACGCTCTGACAACGGTTTCTGATGACTTCCCTCTTCAGCGCCCTTTTCGTTTGCTCAGACACGATGTTTGGTCTTCCTGAACGTTGTTCCACAGGACAATGGACTTCTTTATTAAATTTCTTGACAATATTATTAACCGTTTGATGATTAACCTGGCAAAACCTCGTAATTTCTCTATTTGACTTGCCACACTGATGCCATCTTATATGATTTGTCCTCATTGAAATTCACTAATTTCCTAAATTCCGCGAACTTTCATATAAGTCAACTATCGTTCATAGATGAGAGTAGCTTGATACTAACACGGTATTGGCTGAAAAAAGAAGAGATGTTATTACACAAGCCAAAATTGCTTTAAACAAGGGTGGCTAAAAACTTATCATAGCCCACTGTATGTAATATTAATGCAAAATGACTTAACTAGAAGAATGGTGTATCTTCAAAGTACCCGTCTTGAGATTTCATATATTTAACCCAGCGTCTGTTTCAATTCTTAAAGGAATCTATATGATTTTCGCCCTGTTCCATTTATTCCCGCCCACGGCGTTAGAACTGCAACTTTTGATACGTGAAAATATTTAAAGTTACAAGGAACCAAAATTGAATTGTAGCGAAGGCTGTTATACCAAGATCTAATAATATCGCCAAATAACTTGAATCGTGAATCTACTCAACATATCATTGTAAATACGATGGTCACAAAGTACTCAAACTCAATAGCATCTCACTGCTCATCAGCCCAATCAAAGAGTATTAGTTCATACACGTACAGTAAGGTGTCCTCTCTAATTGGCTACCAAGTAACAGCAAAGCCGTGCAACTAATTGTCGGGATGATCATAATGGATACGTCTCAGCCCGTATATATGAATATGAACCCAAATCGCGGTTACCATAATTAATTTGCAAATTTTGCAGACCACTGGACTGTGGAGCAAATTTTATCATCACTACAAAGCTTAGTAAATATTTAGATATACACGCTCGTGTGTATGTAAAATCTTATCAAATATAGAGAGAAAACAGTAGCAAGGACATTGTCAGTAAGTAAATGCTTCTTGGGTTGAAACCGCTTAAATGCTGAACATGCATAAAGGCATCAATTCAACTCTTCTTGAAGCTATTTTAAAAAAAACCGTTTTAAATTATGTCCATGTGCGTGCGGATTATGGGGGGTATTTTTGCGTTATTTTCAGTATCGTATATATTCGTATATTAGTCGATATCTTGTATACGTTGATCCTTGAATTTTGATTAGTCTGTGTCAGGAAATTTAGACAACTCAAAGAACTACTGAGTAAGTTAGCTCACATTAAGATGACGGGCTTCTTCTGCTGAATGGAATTGCTCAGTTTTGCTAATTGCTAAGAACTCGTGAACATTTTTCATGTCCGAAATTAAAAGTTCTTCAAGCAAAACGGATTTTAATCTAATGAAGAATATATCCATTTATAGATCAACGTCAATAGACTCAATGCAGACTTCTTTGTAAAATCTGAATTCAGAGGCAATGGAATTGTCGCCATATCACAATTCCGGATGTTGTGAGACACCAAACTACTAATATTCCATGAACAATATTTCATATTATTAAGGGCTGAAAACGTTTAACAATTACTTCGCAAGATGGCGAATCCAATTCGAAAATAACACTATCAATAGCAAAGTTCACGCCACCATAATAGTCAAGAAAGTGTAATGGGACACCCATTTTCGCCTCAACCTGTCACATTAGCAATTCAATTATTCACATGGCAGAGACAAATACATACAACATAACTTGTTACGAATTTTTGGATTTTCATTTTTTTCAAAATTACTATCTATCTATCTATTTCTCCCAGTCTTTTTCTTTCTTTCTTTCTTCTTTCTTTCTTTCTTTCTTTCTTTCTTTCTTTCTATCTATCTATAAAAATAAATAAAAAATACTGATTAAGCTAATTGCCAAAGCAGCACAAGCAACGTTTCCTCCGATTCTAAAAATTTCTCTCTCGCTTAATATCTATTTACCTCAGTCTGTCTGTCTGTCTGTCTATCTATCTATCTATCTAATTTGCCATATTTGGGCATATTTCTAACATCTATCAGTATCCATATTGAACAGTAAGTTAACTTCATTAGTCTGACCCATACTAAGCATAGTCAATATATTTTAGCTTATAAAATATTACTGTCGTTTTTATTAAATCTTTTTTTTAATCAATACATCCTAAAGAAGGCAATAATGCCACTAAGATGCAAGGAGCTACTGGGAGTGAAAAAGAAGGAAAAATACTTTAGAAGGAACCGGAAATCCAACCCTAAACAGGAAACAAGGGATAAACTGCTACTCCTGTTCGAAAGTCCGGGGAGGAGTGTGAACCTGACGATAGGTGAATCTATCTACTCCTGTTATATTATGTCTGTGTTTTCTCTTCTTAGATTTATCGACTATTTATTGTTATTTATCTCCTTTATTGCGATTAAATACAATTTCCTTCATTTTGTTGTTCCTATTCTTTGAAGTGTCTTATATTTGGGGTTTTAATTCGGTTCTTTTTTTTAATTATTTCTTCAGACAATTATTTTATTCCGTTCTTCATTCCATTGATCCTTTTTTTTATTTCCAAACTAAAAACTCTGACTCCATTTCACCTTTTCACTTCGTCTTAGTCCCATTTGACCGCATTTTGTTTACGGTCGCACCAGACGCGATGGTTGAATATAAAGCGACTAATTGATCCTGACACAAGCCCATCTTTGCAAATAAAACTCGTCAAAAACAACAACAATTATAAAAGAAATGACAAGGATTAAGAAAAAAAACCCCATAAAATGCCGAATTGTGCGTAAAATTCTCGCCTGGTAAATGCATGCAATTTTCAGGTGTAAAATATCGAGGTAATAAATTCCCAGTGGATGGCTGACGGGTCTTCAAATTGCAAAACAAGTAACCTTGGTTGGTTACTGTCGACGAGAGATTGATGAGTATCTTTTTTTTCCCAAACAAAAATGGCCAACCTACAAAAATTAGAGAAACAGAATTCAATATCCACAACGAAAGGATTTCTTTTGTTTCAGGCTGTGTAGTTGTATCAAATTACAACACCAGGGAGTCGATTGTTAAACCTTACAAACACTGCATGTGTGTATCGCGCACGCGAAGGCACACGAGCACACACACACACCGGCGCGTATACAAAAACACATACACCCGTTCGTGTAAACGGACATCATCTAATGCTATAAGAAGAACGTAAACATGAAGAAAAGAAGAAAGAAAAAAACACTATTAATCATTGCATTTATTCACTTCTCTCTTCTTCACTTTCTCCGTGGTGATCTACGGCTTTCACCCGCCTCTCTCACGCGTTCTGTTTTTAGGTTTTCATTTTATTTTGTCATTTTATACTCTTCTGTTACCAGCAATCTGCGATCTGGTATCAATTCTTCCATCTTTCGAAAATGTTTTTTTTTTTTTTTTTTTACCTCCGTCTAGTTTCTTTGATTACACACACGCACACACTCTCTCTCTCCCTCTCTCTCCCTCCCTCTCTTTCTCCCTCTCTCTCTCTCTCTCTCTCTCTCTCTCTCTCTCTCTCTCTCACACAGTTTCTCTATCTCTTTCTTGTGACTGCTCATAACGCTGACCATATGCACAAATATTCAGGCAAACTGTTGTCCAAACACACACATACACACAGACGCACGGATAACATTCACTGACCAAATTAAGACACACTGACCATGCGTCGTCACCGTTGGACAGACGCCAGACAGTTTAGATTTCATTCTGACCAACCCACCTATCCAGACTGACTGCTCTATTTAGCAACACCTCTCCAATTTGCTCGTATATTAGAGCTGATTTGTTTCCTTAATCAGAGCGTTAATGAGTGTCATCTGCCAAGGTTCGCAAAACTGATCCTGTTTCTTTTATAATTACGTCCCCTTGGGGAAACGCTAGAAAGGCTTCCTTGTTCGTACATACGAATTAATTTGGATGTTTTCTAACAAGATGCTTTCTAATAATCAATGGCAACGATTCATATATAATTTTTTTACATAATTTAATTGAAAAATACGAGAGACTTTTGCATGCCCAAATTCCCGCCCCCTTTTTCCCGGACGATGAGAGTCGAACAAAAGATGAAGAAAACGATATTATTTAGCGAACGATCTTTATAATGAATAATTACACTCCCCCACCATCGAGTGAATTGAAAAGAAGTGAGAGATAAACACACACATAAATACATACGCACTAAACAACGCATATTTATCAAATTTTATCCTTCTCAGTAAAATGGAGAAGATAATGTTGCGCCAATCTTCCAAGTGGGAGGGCTTATCTGTTTCGAAAATCAACATTCAAAATTCTAACTTTTGCCTAAACTCGAACACCGACCAGAATTGATTGCGTTACTGTTAACAGATTCAGTTTAAGAAAGGGAAATAGAATTTTTTTTTGACAATTCTCAAGGTTTTCAAGCAATTTCATGAGAAAGTAAAAAATATACGAAAAGCATAAAAAAAAAGGGAAAAAAAGAAAAAAGGAATTAAATATTTCTTTTCCAGGACAAATTTACTTTGATTATTTTCTTTGTCGTTTTAAAAATAATTTTATTTATTTTATCTATGGAGCAACAGAAATTACGATCAAACAAAGACTATTTTTAGGCTTCCAAGTAAAATTTAAATCATTCGTCCAGCAGGCTTTTGTTTGGTTTTGTAAATTATTAAAATAAATAATACACACCCTCTCTATATATATTATGAAATGGACAACGTCTGACAATTATTTTAAGACATTTTTATGTTTATACGTTCTTTTTATAGATACAAATATTTAAGTAAATGCTCTGTTTTATAATAAACAGTATTAATAACATTTACCGGCCTGAATGTCCGAGATATTATTCATAGAAAATATTCGTCCTCCGACAGGAATCGAACCTGCATCCTATACGGAACCGTCTCTTAGCCTTACGTGCATTAACCGATCGAGCCACGGAGGATCGCCCGATTAGCAATGTCGATTTTATACTTCAATCTTTGATGAATCTATGAAAATTTCTCGGACATTCAGGCCGGTAAATGTTATTAATACTGTTTATTATAAAACAGAGCATTTGCTTAAATATTTGTATCTATAAAAATAATGCATAAACATAAAAAAGTCTTTTCTTTTTAAAAATTAAATAATTAATCTTTTACGAAACTTGTATAAAAGAGGGATTTCTGCCTAAATACCCGATATATATATATATATATATATATATATATATATATATATATATATATATATATATATATATATATATATATACACACAAGGTGCGCACATTTTACATTTTTAATTTCGCGCATCCGCGTTGTTTCTTTTGATTTGGTCGACTGCACAATACGATTAGTTGGCATTGTCTATGAGAAAAATGCATCATTACACAATTCACTCTGCCATAAATTTGTATATATATATATATATATATATATATATATATATATATATATATATATATATATATATATATATATATACATTTAATTATATTATTATAAAAAATATATACAAATATATATATATATTTTTTTACATTTGTTACACCCCATTCATTGTTGTAGGGCTTAATATTTATATTACCTATAAGCACAAGTCCTTGGAGAATTTAAGTCATTATTTTTTTTTTTTTGTAAAACAGGACCCCCAGTTACAAAAAAGCTGCTCTGAATCATAAAATAAAAAAAGCTATAAAACTAATACATTATTTAAATAGAATAGCTTTTAATTGCTTTTTATGAATAAGATATATTATTGACACTATTGTTTCATGAAAAACTGTAAAAACAAAATAAGAAAAGTTTTTTAGCTAATTAACAATTTTTTAGATAAAATATTATTGCATTAACAATATAGACACGATGAAAAAATAAATCCCAAAAAGTAACTGATTTATAGTGTAAACTTTGAAGTAAATTTCCTGTGTATTGCTTAATCATGAAATGAATTTAGATAAAATTGGCACAAGTGAAATTAGAGGAAAAATGGCAGTGTTAATTTTTCCTTATACTCAGTCAGTTATGTGCCATGCGTGATACACGCTTAGGCGATCATGTATCTTTCGATACATGACTGACGAGGCAGATTTTTTCCCGCAGTAAATTGCCATTTCTTTCTGTGGTAGACCAGTTGCTATCCAAGGCTATAGAACTCTGTCTGTTCTGATATTTACCCATAGCTGCGGGGGAGAAGAGGATTCATACCTTTCCTAAGAGTATTAGCACGTGAATGTAATGGATTCAACTGGAATTCAAAGTCGGCTCTCCGATTCCTCAATCCGAGCAAGTTCCTTATACTAAATTACTAAAATGTCACTAACAAAATTTTTTCGCCAGGCGCAGACTACACCTCCCACTTTCCTTTATGTCTGCTAATGGCGTCAAGGCGCTGTTACATTATGTGACCCTCTAACGAATTAAAGCAACGATGTTATATATATGGTTTATTTATAAACCATTGCACATACGATGAGAAGTCCATTTAAGATTTTAAAAATTCTGAAAAGCTCCAAAAGCTGAAATTAATCCCAACCTTTGAATGGCAACTCATATACCGACTTAATAAATAAATAAAAAAATTAAATCGATAAAACTGATCAAATTCAAAAAAACATTTCTATATATAAATAGATATTTAAAGTCTTATGATATTGATTTTGTGTTCTATGACGTCGCAATAGTCACTGCACGTATTTCACACCACGCATTAAACAAGACGGGTGTACAAGCGGGTGACCTGGAATTACACCCGACCACCGAATGCAGAAGGACGTGACTTCATACCTGAATCTGTTTTACATGCGTGGAAACGATTTTGTAATACACGCTGTTATATAAACAGTTGCTCCTAGCAGTCTCTCACGTATCACTGACTGATCCACATATCGAACCCGGGGAGACGGAGTTTTACACCACCGACTGGACGAGGGTATCTGATGAAATATTGGAGTGAATAAAATGCGAAGTAATGAAAATTCATGTCTCGTGTTATTATTTAATCAGTACTCTACTCCATTACAATATTTGTGAAGGATACAATAAGTGAAGGAGTAACTTGGCGGCACCCATTTCCTCTCCCCCAAACAAGTGACCGTATGATATCAGAAAAACGGAATAATCCTTGACATGATTGCATACTTAACCACTGTAACATGCTAGTGACAAAACTTTTTTTGGGGGAGGAGATCTGTCGATAGAGAAAGATGGACGGAAGACGAAAACTGAGAAATGAAAACACGTTCAAACACGGCTTCGATCCACCAGTTCAGATTATTGCAGTATTTACTGGTGTGTGTGTGTCCGACTACACTAGTGTGATCGGTATATTAGGGAACCACTAAATTCTTACAAAAAGAAAATAATTTCAAACGATACACACGAACAGACAGCTTAACAATATCTCAGCGTTATTCGTATTTCTTTGAAAAGTTGATTTTACATCCAAATTATAAAAAATAACGAATCAACTTTTCATAATTTTTCCATGAAAAATGATCTTATTTCATATGATTTTCATTTATACTGATTGACCCCACTTTCTATAAAAAGAGAAAATTTATTATCTCATGATGTTACAGTTTTATTTAAATAACTCCATTTTCTACAAAATGTTTATATGGAAAACTATTTATACCTCATGGTGTTCTATTTTTATATAGATAACTTCCTTTTGTAGAAACAGTATTTCACAGAGAAATGTTTTAGAATTCATGTTGTGCCATTTTGATTTAAATAACTTCACTTTCTATAAAAAAAATTTCTTTTTAAAAGTTTATTACACATGACCTTCAATTTGTATTTAAAGTCTATTTATTTATTTTTTGTACGACATTTCCAAGATAAACTCATTTACCACACATAATCTTTCACTTCTATTAAAGTGCCTTCACTTCTATAAAAAAAAACAATTCCACCAAGAAGACATCTTATCCTAAATGATCGTCTATTTCTGGTTAAAAAATATCTTCATTTTACATGAATGGTTTCTTGAAGAATATCTCTTTTACCACATGACCTTCCAGTTGTATTTAATTCCCAACAATTTCTATAAATCATTTCCAAGAAGAAAATCTCTTATCCCATATGATATTCTGTCTGTATATAAATGTCTTCGCTTCTATAAAATGCTTCTAAAATGAAAATATCTTGTGCTACATGATCGTATTGAAATGACTTCATTTCTGTAGAATTTTCCAAGAAGCCCTCTTATTTCATACAAGTTTCTGTTTATATTTGATTGCACTGATATACAATTTGGTCTCTGTTTTGTATTTAAATGCATTTTCTGTTAAAAAAACCAAGAAAATATATTTTTCTGCTAACCTTAAGTTCTATGCTAATAGTTTTTTTCTCGCACTTCTCGCTTGTGGAACTCCAGCTTCTTGCTTTCCAGTCAAATTCAATCTTCAAAAATTGAATTGCAATGTCAATCTTTACTTTACCTTGTGTCTTTTTAATTCTGTTCTTTAATTGTTGTTCTCTTTAACAATGCTTTATTTTTTTATATTCTTTCAAACTCCGTAAACCTCTGCACCTTAGTGGCTTCGATGCCTTGCTTCAGGCGAAATGATAAAAAAAATACTATAGTTTCAGATTCTACAAAATTTTCCCAAGAAGAAAACACCGTATACGCACGATCTTCCATTTGTATTTCAAAGCTTTCATTTTCTATAAACATGTTCCATGGAAAAGTTTTCATATCCCACACGATCTTCCATTTGTATTTCAAAGCTTTCATTTTCTATAAACATGTTCCATGGAAAAGTTTTCATATCCCACACGATCTTCCATTTGTATTTCAAAGCTTTCATTTTCTATAAACATGTTCCATGGAAAAGTTTTCATATCCCACACGATCTTCCATTTGTATTTCAAAGCTTTCATTTTCTATAAACATGTTCCATGGAAAAGTTTTCATATCCCACACGATCTTCCATTTGTATTTCAAAGCTTTCATTTTCTATAAACATGTTCCATGGAAAAGTTTTCATATCCCACACGATCTTCCATTTGTATTTCAAAGCTTTCATTTTCTATAAACATGTTCCATGGAAAAGTTTTCATATCCCACACGATCTTCCATTTGTATTTAAATGTCATCATATTCAAAATTATTTTCTGTGAAGAAACTGTCGGAGTTAGATCCTCCTTAATTCCCAAATTGTTACTAGGGATCATTCTCCCTATGCTTCTCGCCTCGTTCTCTTTTTCATTTCTTCATTTCAGCGACTACAATATAAGTTCCCTTGGAAGATCCGCGTCTTCCCATTTGTGGGAGACACAACACATACACGTACATACGAACATTCACCAAAGAACAGATACCAATGTTTACACACACACAAATGTTATTGTCCATTGTAAAATTGTTTTGTTTAATACATATATTTGTTTATATATATATATATATATATATATATATATATATATATATCGGTCTAGTTTGTCTTCTTTATCTTCACTTGGACTTAATTCAAGTGCGGCCATTTTCTTGTAGTTGGACATTTTAATATTCTACCAGGAGTTACACATGTGTTTCTAATACAACACGCAAACCCAACCGGTCCTCTACAAAATCTCTTATTCTACAGGATCTATTTATATCAAAATGTCTTCAGTTTCTGTTTCCTTGAAGCAAATCTTTTATCCCACATCATTTTGCGTTTACATTCAAATTGTTTTTACAACAAGAAGTTACTACGAAATTAAACCTCTTACACTACATATATTTTTAGAATTTCTATTTGTGCTAGTTTAAAGGATCATGCAAATAGAAAGTTCGATCGCATGGACGATAAAAGATTAGAGATGGATGAATCGCATCGTACTTTTGAAGGTTTTTTTTTTAACAAAATTAGAAAATATCTTGAAAATGTTGCTTCCAACAACAACACACAGTCGTTCATTTTTAGAATTCTATACATTCTATTACCACTTCATTTGAAAGTAAAATTGTCTCGATTTATAAAATAAAACTCCGTACTTTTTTCTGTTAGTGCGAAATAAATATAAAATAAAATGCAATCAATAAGTAAAAGAATTTTCGAGACTAAAATGATGCGAAGAGTTGTGTTCTAGAATGATCGAACCAAAATGAAAAGAAAAAGATATCTGGTTCTATGGTGACATAATAATTGTTCTGAAGTTTTGTTTGTTAAAAACTCTGGAGATGTTTTTACTGAGTTGTTCATTTGAAGTGAGTGAAACGCAGGTGGCCATCATCAAATGACATGAAACAGTAAAAAGCGAAAGAGAAAAAATAAGAGAGAAAGAGAGAGAGAAAGGGAGAACACGAAGATTAAAAAATAGAGAAGGGGGTGATATAATAAGAGAAAGAGGACATATCGGGTGAAATTGGTGTTTGGAAAGAACAAAGGAAAAGGAAAGAAAGACTCGGGGAGAGGCAAAGAAAGTGAGAGAGAGAGAGAGAGAGAGAGAGAGAGAGAGAGAGAGAGAGAGAGAGAGAGACAATAATAATCGAATGATTAAGGCAATCGGTAAAGTGACATTGATGCCTCCTGGGAACTTAATCACGTGATACCACGCATGGCTTTCGGATTGTAATCATAGGGTTAAATATTCGGAGTCATTTCGTCTTCAATGTTTCCTCTCTGATTGAATTATTGGAGATATGGTTTTTCGACATTTTAATGTGTTCACTTTTTCATTCCTTTCTCCCGTTCTTCCAACTAAATTCCTATTTCCACTTTCTTTGTGCCTTAGGTTTCGAATGCGCTTTCGAAAAACGTAAAATGTCTGATTCATTAATTATCAGATCTATATCGGTGAATTGTTTAACCACATTGATCGATGATAATCTACTTGTCTTCTTTTTATGTCGATAATTTGGTGCGTTCAATTCACAGGGGATAAAATGGAAGCAGGAACTTTATAGATGCGTGTATGTGTGTGTGTGTGTGTGCGCGCGCTTCGGTGTAGTGTTCTGGCCCTTGGAGCCAGTCAGGAGTGCAAACGAGCAAGAGGCAAACGTTAATGTCGGCTGAACAGACGGATGTGATGATCTCAGGCTAAATGGTCAATCGCTAAAATAGAAATGATGAGGGTGGAGAATGAAACTAATTAAACATAAACAAATAAATAAATAGAGAAAAAATTGAGTATGGAG
This sequence comes from Acanthosepion esculentum, assembly GCA_964036315.1. NCBI lineage: Eukaryota > Metazoa > Mollusca > Cephalopoda > Sepiida > Sepiidae > Acanthosepion > Acanthosepion esculentum. The sequence goes on from OZ038476.1 coordinate 154,314,329, forward strand.
AATGTAAATAAAATTGGGAAAAATGGCATTTAAATTTGTTGATTTATTTTATTAACAGCAAGAATTACAAATTCAAAGTGTAGAAATCATTGAGGGAGTTTCGACTAGGGAAAGAAAGAAGTAAAGAAAAAAAGGTGAAAAAGAAAAATGTATAGAAAAGTACTAGAAGGAGGTCAGGGAAGGGAAGATGAACGACGAGGGAGGAGGAGGAGGAGAAGAAGAAGAAGAAGAAGAAGAAGAAGAAGAAGAAGAAGAAGAAGAAGAAGAAGAAGAAGAAGAAGAAGAAGAAGAAATGAAAATAGAAAGTAATAGAAAAAATTCAAACTTTGCGTTATCGCAATTATCGTATTCTTTGCAGTCGGCCTTTTTCTCTATGTAGGCAAACAATAAGATAATGATAGCTTCACTTAATGCCTATCTGCTAACGTCAATGCATTAAATTTGATTTCAAACTATCTATATGACTGTTTTTTATTTAATTCATCTACGAAATTCGCACGTTTAGACAAACAAAATGACAACTCTAATTCGTTTGCGGGCCAATGAAAATTGATATTTTTCTTTATTCAGGCATAACTGTTTAGTCGTCACATCCCTCTTCATAAAATCAACCAATAAGGAATATATATATATATATATATATATATATATATATATATATATATATATATATATATATATTATTGATTTTATTTGATTTCCATATTTTCAATACTGGCCATTATGAATTTAATTTTGTATTTTGCTTTTTTTGATGAAAGAACATTTTTAACACATTTTGATGTTTTACACGCACTTCTTATCGTTTATTTGCATCAACTGATACGAAACAAAAATCTCGTAGAAATTACTTTAGATAAAAAAATCTTTGGTAAAATTCAATAATCACTATTTGAAGAGGCAATTAATGTAGCGTACATTTAAAAGACAAATTCTATTCGTAATAAAATTATTTAGAATACAAATTTGATTTAACAAAACGTTTGAAAATGATGAAAAATGTTAAGATAAAAGACAAGTTACAATGTATACCATTGCGTCTGATATATTAATTAAATTATAGCACTCATGGACTACCAAATTGGGTAATTTTTATAAAATATTTTCTTATCTAGATATTTTAAAATAAATGAAAGATACATTTTTGAAAATTTCTGAACGTATATATATTCAATTAAAATTCGATAAAGTTTCACTGAAGTAAATAAATGAAAATAAAAATTAAAGATTTTCAAAATATTTTTAGAAAATAAGGAAAACTGTATAAAAAAAATGATTTTCTATATTTAAGAGGAATATTAGATTCTATAACCCTGCTCATGTTAAATATTAAAATCTCTTTAAAAGATCGACATTATTCACCTCCTCAGCCCACAAGTTCAAATACAACACAAAATCGGATTTTATATGAGTTCTTGCACTCGGGCGTAAAGGTAAAAGCAAAATAAAAATAAAAATATCAACAAAACAAACCGGCGACAATGTGACAATGTACCTTCACTTTTTCGTGGGAAAATAGCATAGCATAATGAAAAAGGCCACAATTTTAATTACAACAAAGTGTTATTGTCAAACTGTTCATGTTATTATTAAGATGAAAGACCAAAGTATTTTTTTATTTTTTTGAAAATTTTTAATCCTTTCTAGCACCTTCGAAATTTTTGTTCAAAATCTTGTTTTGTTTATGTCATCGGTGGACGTAATAATTACAGTTACTTTTTTAGCGCCTTTTTTCAGGTGAAAAACACATTAAACTGAAAATTATTTCAAAAAACAAATAATTGTCGGATTTAAACGAAACTTCCAGGACTTATTCATAAATGAATGAAATTATTTTTGAATTTTTTTGTTTTAGAAAATCTTGGAATTTTTTTTTACAGATGTTACCCCCCCACTTATTTAATTACACGAAATTTCGGGAAATTCCTTTCTATTTCCAGTATTTTTTTATTAGTTAAAAGTAGGACTCCTTGGAGAATGTAAATCATCTAGTTTGTTTTTCAAACTCTTACTATTCTAAAGGAAAATCTGCTCCGAATAGTAAACTACAAAAATGTAATCAAACTACGATATTATTTAATTAGAAAAGCTTTTAATTACTTTTGTAAATATGTTATATTAAGGACACTGCTGTCTGAAGAAATAAAATTGTTTCGATGAATAATGAATTTTTACAAAAACTTTTCATTTTTTAAAAATTTCAATTTAGTAATTTATAATAGTTTAAAAATCGTTTAAAATTCTGTATTACTCTATTTCCTGGATATGATATTGTAATTAAATGGAAACGAAATTTACGAATTCAAAATTGAAAAAATTAAAAACGTAGTTTTACTATTCCATTTTTAAAATATTTTTTTATTTTTTCACTTTAATTCTTCCCTTTTTTCACCTATAATAGCCTAAACATTTCATTATTATGAAAAGGTCACGTACTTGGATTGAAGAAAGTAGAAAAATGTTTTTTACCTAATGTTAATTAAAGTTTATTAACTATTAATGATTAAACAATATTTTCATCATTATAAAAAAAATTCAGGATCAATGTGTTAATTTTCTTGCCTACCTATCTTTATTTTAATTTCATCTGTTATTAAAATGTAAAATTAATTAAAGAAAATTTTATAGTACTTTATTTTTTTATTTTTTCATGAAGTATCTTCAAACGTAACTAAAAGTCAATAAAATATTAAATAATTGCTGAAAATATGTTAATTTGTAAAAATTACTAAGTAGTTAAAAACGAAAAAAATGCGTTCATCGTAAATTTATGCCAATTCTGGTCATCCATACTAGCTGTCATGGCCTCATAACTTATCGATACGTCAATAAAGATCAAAGAAAAACAGGACCCAACGCTAAGAAATGCTTGTATATTACTTTTTTATGCTTTAAGTAAATAATATTTATTTCAAATCAGATTAATTTAACTTTAAATTTTCAAATTTTAAGCAAATAACGTGTCACAAATATATTTTATTTTTGGAAGATTTTTAAAACCGATAATTTTATTTTGTTTACAAATTTCTTAAAATTAAGAAAATAGCCGCTTTTAAGAAAATTTTCTTAAATTAGCCAAAAAGTTGAGATTCCGATCTATATAATTTTTATTTGAAATACACCAGAATATTTTACTTACTAGAAATAGTAAATGTAATCATTTAGCTTTCAATTAAAGCTAAACTGACATCTTAAAGAATGCGTTTACATTTTTAAAAATTCATTTTAAATCTTAGGTATCGAAAATTTATACCGAATTAATGAAAGTATCTATATAACCTTAACAAAGGAGAAATACTGACCAGGAGTTGGAACCAGGAGCACTTCCTTTATTTTTTCACCCTCTTTTGTCTGACGATAAGTATGTCATGTCGGTTAATAATGTGTTTGTAGCTTCAGAAAATATCGGGTCAGTCAGCTAATGGAGTTAATTACAAAGTTACTTACTAAGCAATAATACGTTTGTAAAAATAATTAACAGGACAAAAGGTGAGATGATCAACAGGCTGAATAAAATCAAAAGAAGGAAAACTGATTATAATGAAGGAAAAATACTCTAAACATGGGGCGAATTCGCCAGAGAATTATTTCAGTGTGAGAGAGAAACCCACAATGCACAAAAATATGGAAGGATAGGCGATATTAATATCTGAAGTAAAATCGGCACTAGGCAAGATGAACAGAAACACAGCAGCAGAATCAGATAGGATCGTAATAGAGATGCTCACAACCTTATAAGGTGTATAATAAGATCACAGGAGTAATAAAGGAAACATACGACAGTGGTGAAATAACGGAGGATCTTAGTAGATCCATATTTGTGGTATTACATAAGAGGTCAGATATGATGTGAGCTCCATAGGAGAATCGTTTTAATGAGCCACATAATCAAGTTAATGATCCAAATCCTGATTATTTCTGGGCGAAGCAGAATTAGACCGGAAATAGGACGAGGACAGTGCGACTTCGTCAAGGACACACTGGAACAATAAATATGCTATATCTATAATTAGAATGACATCGGAGAGAGCAATATAAAAATGGATACGCATTTGTATTTTATAGATTATTCAAAAGCATTTCACAATGTACGGCACAAAGATTTATTTGAAGTGCTAAGAAAACTAGATTTATTCGGAAAGGATGTTAAAATAATCCAGAATCGCCTGCATACGGATAGAAAATGAATTGAGTATGTATACCAAAATAGAAAGGGACACAAGACAAGAAAGGGTCTTCTCTCCAGATCTGTTCAACCTTTACAGTGAGGCTATATTAAAGGAGTTGGACACCCAACCATGACTTGTTATCAAGAGGTATAATATTAACAGTATAAGATATGCAGATGACACTGTGTCGATAGCAGGCACAGAAAGAAAGCTACATGATCCCCTAGACAAGGTAGTAAAGGAAAGTGAGAAGAAAGGACTAACCAGCAACTGACAAAGATGTTGCCAGCAGGGGAAAAAGCCCAATGTGAAATCAGTCCTCTCGTATGAGAGTGAATGTTGGACAATTTCGCCACAGAGGAAACTGGAAGTAAGAGAAATGTGGTTCTACAGAAGGATACTGAGAATTCCATAGACGAAAACGAAAATGGTCTGAATCATAATCAGAAGGTGATAGCTGAACTTTCGACACATAGATGGGAAAGGAGAGCTTAGAAAACCTCTCACAGAGCATATCGAAGGCAAGAGCGATAGGAGAGAGTGCCATTTTGCTGAATAAATGGATGACAGAACGGGGATGCTGGAGGCTTGGCAAAGGGAGAGAAACGCCACTAAGTGCTACCAAGAATAGGGGGGTTGTTGAGGGCCATGATCGTCTACATCCTGAAGCAACACAGTAAAAAGAAGAAGCTTCAGAAAATATCGTGTCTGTCAGCAAATGAAGTTATTTTTTATTATTTTTTTTTTAAGCGTTTCACCCCAAGCAAAGCGGGAAGCCACTAGCATGCAAGGGGTTGCAGAGAGATGGAGCTAGAGCAAATAGGAGTGATAAAGGAAAGGATGAAGAGAAGGATAGTTGGAGATTATAGCTATCAGGGAAACAGGATGAGGGGAAGGAGTTCCACAGGCGAGAGGTTCGAGACATGAAGCTATTGGAGTAGAAGAGACGGCTACATTTAACAGTTTCGATAGTGAAAGGGTGTGAGCGTGATGTCAGCCTAGTAGAACGCTTAAATTCATGAAGTTTGGGAACCAGCGAAAGCAACTCCTCGGAGCAGTTACCATGAAAGTATTTGTAAAAAGACAGGTGACGGCATGTGTGTGAGAGAGCGACTGCAGACGAGATGCCAGATCAGGGCCAATTACGTAAATTTACTAAGCAATAATTGTTTGTAGCTTCAGAAAATGTAGGGTTGGTCAGCTAATGGAGTTATTTACATTTATTTACTAAGCCATGTTTATTTGTGCCTCAAGACCACAAGCATAGGGACCAGTCTGCTAATTTCTATACATGGAGAAGGTGCATTGGTCAACAAGTAATAAAAATTTGTCTTAACTTTCTTTTAACTTTGAATTGTATCCAGAATTTGGTTCTTCTTTCTTTTTATGTGTCATGTCCTTTGAGGACGTAGGCAATCATGGCTCTCCACCACCTCCCTCTATCCCTTTCAGCTCTCAACAACTTCCTCCCCTCTGCTTCCGTCCCCAGAGCACATTCTGTCATCCACTTCCTTAATTCCGCCATTTGTTTTCGTGCGTTGTTTTCATTTTCTCTCTTTCCCTCTATTCGACCCGTGAGTATCAGATTCTCCAGGCCTTCCTCATTATGTGTCTCAGAAACTTCAGTTGCCTCTTCCTGATATTAAGTATAAGCCTCCTCCTTGTTTGCAACCTCTCTAAGACCTCATCATTGCTCACACGCTCGATCCATGATATCCCTAGCATCCTTCTGTAGAACCACATCTCTGTCGCCTCGAGTCTCTTCTTCATCTTTGAGGAAATCGTCCAACATTAAAGAAAAGAAGAACAGATGTCACGTAACAGTTCAGTATTATTTTCTTTGTTACCAAAGAAATCCTCCTGTTTCGCAATACTCTGTCCAGCTTTTGGTTAGTTTCTTCTATAAAAATTGTTCGCCCCCTTATCAACAAGATGAACATTAAATGTAATTCATCTTTTACAGTGTTCATCTTCACATAAAATGTGCCCAATGTTTTGTTTATAACTTTTTACTACACTGAATTTATCTCCCTTTCACTGACGACGCTACGTTAAAATGCTTTTGTTATGACAATGGTGGACAATTCCAGGATATTTATGATTTATTTTTTACGGCTTATCAACCCTCTGTGAGTTATTTAAAGCTGAAACATAGTTGTATTGTAAGAATAATTATTTTGGGGAGTAAATATTGCATTAATAATTTTTGAGAATAGCAATAATTTTTTAATACATAAGTCCTAATATTTAACTCATAGCTGGGGGGTAAAGAAATAGATTCTTACCTTTGCCAAGAGTATTTGCGCGTAAGTGAATATGACAAACCCGATTGGAATTCGAACTCAGCACTCCGATTTCTCACTCCGAGCCGATATCCATTTCACCATCCTCACATCCAAGGTGTTTATGAAGCAGACAGAGAAAACAAAACCTAGTGTACAACAATAATAACCGGAAAAATGTACTTAAAATGTCACATAAAAACAACAAAACAATTTCTAATAATAGTAATAACCTAATTTTTGACGGTATGGCAAAATTAGTACTTTTAATAAAACATTCTTTAAACGAACCAACAGATCACGTTGCGTTTTGTGGAATTTATAATTACATTCTATTCACACTTTGTAAATCTGCTTTATGTATTTCAGTTTTAGACTCCGAAGGTTGTGGGAGGAACTGTGAAATCTACACTATAAAACATCATGTCTTTGAGGGAATTTCGGTGTGACAAAATAGAAAATGTTAAAAGTCCTATTTGACAATTAATAACGGTGAATAAAGCTTTCCTTGTTCTTGTTATATTCACTGTAAGAAAGGCTCTTTCAGGCTGCGAGGTTTTCTGCTGCAGCTTGTTTAGCTTATGCCTAAATCCTGTTTTAATTATGTGTTTATGTCATCGATGAAAATGTACTAAAAATAACAGAAAGTGCCCTGTATCCGCGCAATTCCTACCCAAGAAAAGATGAGGTGATAAGCCTTTTCAGAAAGCACCACTTCCTGTCGATTCGCTAGAACGTTACTACAATAAATGAAGTTTCAATTTGATCCATTTTTCAAAAAAAAAAAACGCGAAGAAATTAGAGACAACATCATTCGGTTTGGTTTCATCGGAAATGGGCTTATTCATGTGATGAAATAGGTAAGGATATAGTGTAGATATGACAGTATCGATGTGTAAGTTATGGTACGTGAAAAGGAATTAAAACTCATTATGAGGCCAAAACGCTAACTCACTTTATCTTCAAGGTGCATCATTAGGTTTTTCTCGGATGGTAGTAGGAAGGTTATATCAGGACATGTGCATTCTGCATATGTTATAACTGATGGCGTCCATATATAAGAACGGAGGTCGTCGATAATGACAAGCACCTAATGAAGGTGAACATTGCATCAAATCACATTCAAATACAACACAGGTGAAGCTCAACCCATCAGCCAACTTACTGTCCAGCGCCAGTTCATTCCATGGGATTTTGTAGTCGTCGACAACAAGAGTAAACATAATTGACATACTGTGCTTCACCAGTGACAGAGAAAATAACGATTGGACTGAAGAAGACTGGTGCTGCATCATTTTGTCAAACGAGTCCTGTTTCCAAAAGACGGTCGCGTTCATGTTTGGCGTAAACTGCACGAGGCTAGGGTTCCATTTAGTGAAAGTTCTTGTTGGATTTTTTAAATGATGTGATGCGAAATTGGTTCCAGCAACACTCGACTCACTCGATTACAGCCGAGACCCAAACAAAACTCAGTTAAGGGCACATCTTTCGTACGGTGCCTTGACAGATAATAGCCACACAATCAGTCCAGAACCCTGTAGTTTTCACGTCACCTTGTCTATCTGATTTTATTCAGGTATTTGAAAAAAGGACACGTTATTAGGTAGCTGTCTCTAATTTTCATTTTAATTTATATTTTTTTAATGACAATCAAAACAAAAATGAAAATAATTAAAATCAATTACATGAAACACATGGAAAAATATTCTGACGTCACAATTTTCAGATTTTTTTTTTAAAGAATGTGCAGAAGTTTAAATTCCAATTTGTTTGTATTTGAATACAGAATTCCTTTTTGAACATTAAAATGTTTAATTAGATTTACTCAGCTGTGAAAATGAATAACTGTGATGTATGGTCGTCAAGATTTAATCACAATATTCTACGATACAACGAAAAGAAAGGCTTATTTAGAGGAATGGAAATCAGAAATAATATATACAGAAAATAAAATGATTTTTTTAAATATTGTTAAATTATATTACATTTTAGAACTGAAAATCAACATTTTGAATCAGTACGATTATATATTTATAGCCTGTCTTTTTGCAAGTATTGACAGTATTTTTAAAGTTCTAATCTTATTAATAAAGAAAAAGTATCGGTTAACTCCTATCATAGGCTTACATTATAAAATCAACAATATCTCGAAATTAAAGAAAAGAACACTTTTAGAATATGCGGTAAAATTAAGCACTTTTTATGGGAAGTTCCTGAAATTAATGAATTTTTGAATAAATTTAATGATTCACTTTAAATTTAAAGAATATTAAAATTCAAATAAATTTCAATAAAATTCAATAGTGAATTGATTATTTCTCTTTTTTTGTGGAGGAAATCTGAAAAAGAAAACATAGAATAATAATTCTCTATTCTTTTTTCATATTCCTTAATCCGATTTCTTTCTCTTTTTACGTTAAGCGGGAAATTTAAAAAAAAAAAAAACAGAAAGATAAATGCTTTTTTGTCATATTCTTTTATTTAGTTTCTTTAACAAAGAATTCATAACATTTTAGTTTAATTAATTTTTTTTTTAAATGGAGTCGTTTTTCAGTTATCCTATCCTTACTTTCCGGACATTGTCATTTGAGGAAATATTTTTGTGATTTCATTTCATATTCCCCACCCACGAGCAGTTTTACATCTAAGATACAGAACAGCAAAATCAAATTTATATTCATTTAGTTTTCATATTTTCTTTAAAATGAAGTCATTCTCTCTTTATTCTCCATTACGGATCAACATCTTTCTTAGAACGTTTGCACCAGTTGACTACGCATATGTTGTCAAGTGGCTAGTTGCTTGAAAAATGTTTATTTATAAACTCAAGAATCACGAATTTTACATTTTGCGAGTAAATTCTGGCGTGAAAACTTCATGCTGTAGCACAAAATCATTGAAGCAAATTGTGTTTGGATTATCACTGGATGAAAGGAAAATAGGATGCAAGAAAGAAATTTATGGACTAAATCCGAAATTAATACTTGCTTATTCTACCTTTAAATAGGAAATTAAATTAAACCTGTCGATAGAAGGTTATAATCATTTTCAAAGTGTCAGGTGTGTGTTTTGCGGAAAAATGAATTTCATGTTTTAGACACCTTATCTTCCCCTACAATTCCCCTCTATATCGCTTCGTCGTATCAGCTGCCAACGCTTCATCCCTATTTGCCTCTTGCCTCTCTTGTCTAACGGCTAATGGAAGGTGCAAGATAAACATGAGAGATTAGATGCGACCAAAGGAGCAGACGATAAAAATATGTTCAATTAGCCGATACCACATTGCCAACAATTCCCTATCAGTTGACATGCTCTATTTATCTGGTAACCAGACAACGCAACCGATATAAAAATTCCTCGATCATCGTCATCATCATCATCATTGTCATCGTCGTCGTCCTTGTCCTCTTTCTGCTCCTTCTCCACTTCTTCCTCATCAATTCCCTCTTTCTCTTCATCCTCAATTTCCTCCACCTCTCGTATTCATCATCTTCACGTTCTCACTCTTTCTTTCTCTTTTCATTTCTCATCGTCATAATCTATTTCTGTCTCCCCTTCATCATTTCCCCCTTCCTCACTTTCTGTCTCCTATTTCTTCTGATCACCTCCCAACCCTTTTCATCATCATCATAGTCCAATATACAGTCATCGTGAGTAACAATTCCCATGCTATTTTATGTATAACAATGTTTGATAGAGATTGAGGGCGATGCTGAACATATCATCAAGATTCTCAAAGCCTTCCCCCCACAAAAAAAACGTCGAGTTACAACAAACATACAAAAAAAAAAAACTGTAACTTCTATAGACACTTAACAAAAGCGGATTTTCGACTTGCAATCAATGATTTTGAAATTCGTCCATTTTCATCCCCAAATAGAATCAAATTTTAAAAGCAATAAATCTTTAGTGTAGTGTAGCTTGCTACGTGCCAGAAATAATGACAGATTTTCCATCGATCTGAAAAATCGGAGTTCTAAGCTAAATGGCAGAATTTCGAAGGCGGACTTTCTAGGCAGGCAATCCTTTTCTATTTTTTAATATGTTCTTCTTACCTGCCTTTGCGCCAATGTGGCTAAAGGTCGTTCTAAACTAAAACGAGTAAATCTCACCAACTTGTACGAATGAACGAATGATAAGATTTTCTTGTTGAAATCGGAGCGCATTAAATACAAGAATTTCATGAAATTTCGCAGTCACTTTTACATTGAGGCGGAAAATGTTAAATAGAATTTGAAATAAAGAAAACGAAATGGAAGAATTCGCTTAACAACCACGAACGAAGAATTAACGTTGACAATCATCTGTCTGATCGAATGTATCACATTCTTCAAATTTTGATTGGAATGTTTATTTAATGGTCATTTAAATAACGCCAGATGAAAAAGAAAAAATAATGCCAGATGAAAAAGAAAAAATAATGCCAGATGAAAAAGAAAAATACAGAAAGAATGGCAATTCTTGTTTTATTTTTTAAACAAGAATATCAACTTTTGATGTGTTTCCCACTTTCGAATCCTTGCTTTTTTTCCTCTATTCTGCATATATTTAGAGAGTTGGGCTTCCCAGAAAAAATATTTTTTTAGGATACGAGTCCTACTTTAAATCTGATCACATACTACTTGTAACTAAACTGACAACACCAGTCAACAAAAAAGCTCCCGTCCACCCACTTAAACCACGAAAAATAGCGAGATATAATATTTAAGCCCTTAAAAACGAAAGAGTAAATTTAGAATTCAGTAATAAACTAGAATTCAAATTGATGTCAATAAATCTTGATGAAAACAACAGAAAGGAATCAGATAATGTTATCATATCTTCATTAGCTGAAGAGTGTGAGACCATTGAAGAGAATACCGAGAAGGAAAAAGATATATCGATAGGACAATAATCCTAAGTTGAAAAAATTCAAACAAATAGAAGAAAAAATGGAAAGGAAAATACTATATAACAAAGAAAACTAGTGAATTCTTTGAGAAACCAGGATCTCTGGCGATTGGAAACGAAATTAATGAAGCCAATCAGCATAGACGATGTGTTAAAAAGAAAACCGAAAAATAACAATAAAATGATACAATCAAAATCAAGGGAGAAGAAATGTCCTGGTCTCAAAAACACTTTGAATGAAATTTCTACCCTGACCACACTAAACTAAAAATGTCCACAAAATAGAACATATACCAATATACAACCAAGTATTACAAATTCCGTCCCTAAACATAAGCAATAATGAACCTACTGATCAGAAAATGAAGAAAGCTAATAACAAACTTAAGGAATACTAAAGCATCATATGACATTGAGTCTGGACTTTTTAAAATAGCGAAATTTCTCCCCCAAATTCAATAACAAATTTCTCTATTTAATGAGAGGTCAGAAATACATCCTCTAAAAGTAAGTTTTATCACGCGTTAATGCACTATGGAAATAAAATGTATCCCTCAAGACGCTCATACAGATGTATCTTAACTGGATCCATTATAGTGAAAATTGTAATGAGCATTATATTAACGAGGCTCTCATCGTTTTATGAAAGTCAACACCTCACGACCCAGTTTTCGTTCTGGTAAGGAATTCAATGATGGCATATATGTCATCAAACACCTCCAGAAAATTGCTTACCTCTCTAATAGGAAATTGTATACCGTCTATGCCGGTCTCACTGCAGCATATGACCCCTTCAATAGAGACTTCCTCTTCTTATTCATTAGAAACCGCCTTCCAAGCTCCGAATCCTTGGAATGCATAGATCTAATAGAAGAATTTTATCGGTCTACAAAATCTTACATGCCTGGCGAAGACTCCAATCCAGAAACATTTCAAACTTTATCCGGGATACGACAAGAAGGAAATGAGAGCCACAGTTTATTTAATCTCTTCCTAGACTATGTCCTACGCATTATACAAGCACAGATGTGTAGAGATGGGCACTGATCATTTAAGCATTCCATACCACAGCTCAAACGGATCTAATAAAAGAAGACAACAATCACGCTTTCCCCTCCCGAGACCAATGTACTGATGAAGAGATGTGGGGGGGGGGATCTATGCTGATGACATAGGTATTCATAATTGGGATAAGACTGATCTTGAACAGAAAATTAACATGCACTACCAAGTATTCCAAGTAATATAAACGTTTCCAAAACAGAAACTATGATCTTGAATTGGAATGAAAGCAGTGAAGGTACTCACTCTGAATCCACCATAAAAATATAAATATGGATCTAGTAAATACTAAACACTTCAGATACTTCGGTGTATGGTTCTGTGGTGAGGTAATTGAACATAGAATAGGCTGCGCTTTGAAGCAAATTGCGAGAATTGCTATAAAATCGAAACATTAACCTGAAAACTCGAGTCATGATCTTAAATAATCTCGTCAGTTCGAGACTTTCAAATGGTGCAACATGTATACAACCTCTTTTCAGATCAGTGGTTACAAATGGCTTTGAGCGAGTGAAACCTGTGGATCTTTGCGAATACTACACTTCTTTGAATCTTGTGGACTGGCGCTACAGAATCACAAAGAAAGAACTGTACTAAATAACAAAAAAAACACATCACTTAATGACTTTTAACAGCAGCAAAAGCTAAAGTGGATATCGCATATAACTCCAAAAGAAAATAAAGACATAATCAAGATAACGTTCCACAATACTTTAAATAAAAAGGTTATGAAGGAACCCCTCCCCCATCAATACTGGAAAGAGCGATAAAAGTTACTGGATGTGAGAAACCTGTTTTCCTGAAAAAATATTTTCAGAGAATGATTTTATCAATTTCAATCGACAGCAGTACTGGCTACTCGGTCAATAAATGTCGAATGTTTCCTTATTAGGAAACGGCTAATATTACAATTACCATTACATTTCGAGCAAGTGGTACTATATTACGCGCTAACAAGAAAATCTGACTGACTAAACTCTTTCCCTTATCATTTATCATAGAATGCCAGTGACGGTATATCTAATGTAACAGAGCGTGGAGAGAGGAGGTTCATGCCTTTCCTAAATGCGAAGTGAACATAAGCAAATGTAGCTGGAATTCGAACACAATTCACTCAGTTCTCCATACGGCATTTTACATCTCTTTCCCACGTGGATTTGACAGAAATTCATTCAAATGCGTGCAGAAAGTGTATACACCTAAGCGCATAGCAGTTAGTCAGTCAATGTGCCATGCGTGATACACGCTTAGGCGATCATGTATCTTTCGATACATAACTGACTAGGCAGGTTTTTTCCTGCAGTAGGTTGCCATTTCTTTCTGCAGTAGACCAGTTGCCATCCAAGGCTACAGAACCCTATTTACCCTTATCTGGGGTGGGAGAAGAGGAGTATTCATACCTTTCCCAAGGATATTAGCACGTAAGTGAATGTAATGGATTCGACTGGAATTCGAACACGGCTCTCCGATTCCTCAATCCGAGCCGCTACCCATCTCCACTGTGCTTCTTTTCTTACATTGGCTAGCAAGCTGCATCTATATAAAATATTGAGACAATCGGCGCTGAAATAAATTGGCCTTCTGTCAGTATCAGTACCTATATACATACGTATGCTAGATGTGTGTGTGTGTGTGTGTGTGTGTGTGTGTGTGTGTGTGTTTGCACATGCGTCTTTGTGTGTATGTGCATATGCACTCTCACGTAAACATATAGATATTTGTGTATGAGGGGTTATACGCTTTCGTACAAATGCACACACATATTTATACATGTCAGAGAAGTCTATATAACGATTCAAGAACATACGTCCAACTAACTAACCGTTTGGACAGAGTTTATTTGGGAGAGGGGGGGTCACTTTATCATTTACTGAAGAGAAAATGGGCGAACTACCGTGACCTGATAAAGAAAGGGAGAGGGCGGGATGGGGATAAAAAAGATGGCATCCCTGTTATGTCTTTAGTTGTAGGCGCTGTTAATTTATCCATCTTTCTCTCTTCATTATCATCCAGGTATCAACGAGATGGCGCGACAGACGGGGTCTGTAGTTCGCTAAACGAGACGACCAATTTCTAGTCACTTTTTTTTATTATTCGCAGAGGGAGGTGGAGGGAGAAACATAATTCTTTGTTCAAATGGTCTCAGGATCGTTTCTGTTTGTTAAATGCGAAACACAGCAAATCTACAGAATCTAAAAGGTTTATACACAGCGATAAAAAAGAGATAAAACCAAAGAGAGAAAGAGAGAGTGGAGGGAGATAGAGTGAGAGAGGAGGAAGGGAATGAAGAAAGCCAGAGTAAAGGAGAGAGTTGAATGGAGATAGAGAGAGAGGCTAATACTGGAAAGAGAGAGGTAGAAAGAAAATGAAAAAGTGAGAAGTGGTAGAGAGAGAGAGAAAGAGGAAGAAAGGCTTGAAGAGGATGAGGAAAAAGAGAGTGTAGATCAGAGAAGAAGGGAAGTAGAAGAAAGTGGCAGAGAAGAAGGGAAGAGGGAAAATGATAGGAGAGAGAGAGTGAGAAAAGTGGAAGGTATAGGGTTAAAAAGTAAGGGAGAGAGAGGAAGTGAATAGAGAGAGAAAAGAGAACGAAAGTTGGGTAAGAGTATATTGAAAAGAGAGAGAGAAACGGAAAAGAGTGAGAGATAAGAGGGTGACAATGAGTGAAAAGAGAGAGAAAGAGAAAGAAAAGGAATGGAGAGTGATACATTAAGAAAGTGAGAGAGAGAGAGTGAAAGGGTAGGGAAAAAAGAGAGAAAAAGAGCTCCCCTCGAAGAGTAAAACACGGAGAATGAAAAGATAGCAAGGCAATTTAAGATTTTATGATTGAGGAATCGCATCAAATTCTCGTGCAAACCAATAAATACAACCATTTATCAGATTTTATTCACTGACTATTTTGGGTTAATGAATTAAATAATTACGTTAAACCATCCACGGAATTTCAGCCTCTTGGCTCGTTATTTGCCATTAGAAGATTCACTTGTTTCATTTTAGCGATATGTTTATATTTTATTTGGGCGCTACATATTCTTCATTTATTTTCACTTCAAATTAAAAATCCTTTTTGGCAAATCCTATTTTACGGATTTGGCGTAACGTGAAAGCCTAAAGAACACTTTTAACAGCAAAGTTGATATTGTTTCTCAAGAATCGAAAAAATATATATTTCCCATCATTCCTTTTTGCAGGAAATCAGCATATTTAATCTTTTCGATGCAGTGGCGATGTCATATTTGTTTCTGATTGCAGTAAATTGATTCGAATTAATCCTTATAAAGATTGAATGTCATAAAACTTTTATTCTTAAAAAATGATACGAGGAAGAAATATTTTTAAATTGCAATTGACAACATTTAAGATTTTTATCTGCTTTTTGTCTCAGTTTTTTTTTTAATTTTGTCCTTTTGGAGATTACTTAATGATTATTTTTATGATTACCTTTTATTCAAAAACTTAACAAAATATTAGAATATATCAAAAAGATTGTTTTAACAATTCTTTATTACACAATTACAAAACAAAATAAAACACACATTCAAAATCAAAAAATCAAAATACAATTTCAATCAATCGTTTTTTGTTTTCGTTTTTTTGGGGGTTTTTTTGTTTGTTTTTCAGTTGTTCGATTCCTTGGTGAAACCATTCTTTTGCTTTTGAGGGAAAATACATGGCATCCCTGTTCAAGAACTTCAACAGCAACGAAGGTTCATCAACGGAAGGAATTTATGTCACAGACTGAAAAATGTGAAGGTCCGTGAGGGAGAGATCCAGACTATATGTTGAACGTGGTAAAACTTCGTTTGTTTCGAAATCTTTAAGGTATTTAAGTATTGTCACATTGCGTAAAAGTTGTTCTTCAATCTTCAAAGTTTTTATAATTATTATTATTATTATTGTTGTTGTTGTTATTGTTGTTATATTTATTTCCTTTGATTTCTGGCTTGTACACATTTCTTTCCGGGTCCCGCCCAGGGACCTAAGGTTAGAAATGGCATCATGACATTTTCCACTGACAAAAAAACAAAAAAAAATATTTTACATAGATAAAACCCTTCATAAAGTGTGGGTTGTACTTGTGAGAACAATTTTCTGTATTCCTTTGAGGCATGGGCTTCCAGGAATCCCTTCAATTAGTCTACTAAAATCTTTTCCAACCAATCCTAGGGCTCCAACTACAACAGGGATTATTGATGTTCCCATGTGCCATATTTTTGAGATTTCGATTTAAAGGTCCTTGTATTTTGACAGTTTTCTGAATATCTTCAAAGATACATTGCAGTCTGCAGGGACTGCCATATCAATAAGGAGGCACTATTTTTGTTTGCAGTCTTTAATAACAATGTCTGGGCGGTTGGCTTTGATTGTTCTGTCAGTGTGTATTGTGTAGTCCTATAAAATTGTAACAGGTCCTATCTCCGTAACCGGGTCTGGGTGGTGTTCATACCAATTTCTCTCAGTTTCCTTCTCGTAAAAGTTGCAAATTTTCCAGTGCAGATATTGGCCTACTGTGTCGCGCCGGGTTTTACGATCAGTGAGTCCGATATCGTGCAACCTGATACAAGTTGATCAATTGTTTCTGGATATTTATCACAGAATCTGCATTTTGGGCTAACAGAATATTTTAGTATGTGCTTGATAATTTCTAGTTAACAAGCATTGGTCCTGTGCAGCAAGGATAAAACCTTCAGTTTCGGCTTTCAACTTTTTTTTTACTTTCTTTTTTAAGTTTTTTGCAGCTTCAGTCGGTGTATTGTGCTTTACTTGTATTTCTGCGCCTATTTGAAGCTCCATTTTGAACTTTTGGCTTCCTTTATTACGGAGTAAAGATGCTTACTACTTTCATGTTCTTTGACACATACCATCATCCAGTCTTCTGTAATTTCCAAGTATCTTTGGAGGCCAATTGTTGTAGCTTTGTAGGACAGTTTTAGTTGAACTAATCCTCTGCCTCCTTCGGATCTGGGCACATACAGGCGATCAACATCAGCTTTGGGATGATGCATGCGGTAGTAAGTGAGAAGCTTTCTCGTTTTGGCGTCCATTCGCTTAATTTCAGCTATGGTCCAGTTAAGGACATTAAAGCTGCAGCCAAGGTGTTTATGGCTGATATTCTGTTTTTTTAGTTTAGCTCGGTATTTAGTACCAGGCGTACACGCCTGTAATACTCCTTTCTTACCTTCTCCTTCATTTGGGCATGTTGTATTCCATCTCCTTCGCTAATTTCTAGGTACTTATAAGCTTCATCATGTTCCAGTTCCCTAATCTTTGTGACAAAATCTAAATCTATTAAGGGTGTTTCTGTAATTCTACCTTTCTTAAATGATACTTTTGCACATTTATCTAATACGAAGTCCATACCTATGTCGTCACTGAAGCATTTTACAATATTGAGGAGGCCCTTCAACTTTATTGTCGTTTTTGGCAAAGAGTTTGAGATCATCCATGTATACTTTATTATTATTATTATTATTATTATTATTATTATTATTATTATTATTATTATTAGAGGCATGCATTCTATCCAGCTGTCTCCAGGAAAGGTTTTATTTAATAACACCTTAATCTGATGCTGTTTTAAATTAGTTTAATTAGATACTAATCATAATCCTTTTTTTGGAAAGTCGCTTGTTTTGTTACACGTTTCCAACTGTCACTGCTTCACAATTAAGCATGAATCTCATATTATTTAACTGTACGTCTGAAAAGACGAATATGAATTTTCAAGAAAAGTTTTGCAAATATCTACTCAATGCTATGAAATGTATTTATATGCAGAGCATAAAAAATAAGTTAAAAAATATTTTAAACACGTTTCATTTATTGTTTAAGAAATATTTCGTATCTAAGCACAAAAAGGAAATTTTACTGGATTAAATTAAAACAGTCACTGCAAAATAAATAAAGGAATGTCTATGCAAAATGGTAAATGTAAATAAATAAACAAATAAAAATAAATGCTTGAGGAAATAAAATCAGAATATTATATATTCTGATTTTATTTTCTCATTAAAATAGGACATTTATGAAAAAATATTTTCATTTCATTTTCTTTTCTATTTTATCATAAACATTTACATATTTTGTTAGTTAAAAAACAAATTTTTAAAATTTCCTTCTTTTATATCTCCCAGGCATGAGTTAGTCGTAAATATTTGCAGGTATCTGCCACAAATACCTGCAAGTTAGAAGCAAATTTTTTGGAAGAAAGATCATCCAACTTACAAACTTCAGGTAAGTTTTACTTATACTTCTACAGGCCACGCAAACTGCCATTATCGACATCTGTACTAATTGCTCTCATGTCTGCTCAACTAAATATTGCACACACATCTCCTAAGCTAAACTCCATAATTTCCTGATTTTATTGTTTTCAAATATTTTTGCTAAAATTTACTGAGGTATATCTAACATCTCTTGCATTATTACTAATGATACACATTATCTAACTAATTTTTAGTAACATCCATCAGTTATCGATCTCAATGAACGTTATGAACATCTGTAAATTTATATGGTTGTTCGCTATGGGCTCATAAACAATTAAATGGTTTTCAACCATACTTGTCATGCAGATAGACATGTAGGCTATATAAATTTGGCCTAAGTCAATCCTGGGGGTAATGAAAAGTTAAAAAATATGATCTCGTGTAGGAATTAGCAGAAATCTTTATCTGTAAATTCCAAACAAAAGGCTCACCGAAAACATTGTATAGAAAGAAGCTGACTAGTATAAAGTGAATTTTTGTAAAATTGTCTAGGATCGTTTTTAAGTTATAATTGCAATGAAGTCTTAAGAATACTCAAATTTTATTATTAATTCAGACAGAATTAATATCCGAGCAATTTCTCTTCACTGAAATACTGTGAATAATATTTTGATATACAAATATTTTTTTTTATTTGCAATTATCTGTTACTTATTTTTTTCTACATAGGCATTTATGCTTGCAGGACGGTCAAATTACACTTAAACACCGCTTCTCGTTTGATCACTGAAATTAAGCAATGTCGATGCCGGTCAGTACATGAAGGGGAGAAGGTTTGGAAACACCGGATACTTTAAACGTGAAAAACTGCAAAAACTGGTTGCAAAAACTGGTCGGCTAGTATCATCATCCCGTAAAAAAACTTTATTGTTATGGAAGCCGCAGCAGCATCGCCTAGTCTTGTTAAGAACTGTGATTCGCATTATTGAAGGTCGATATTGGAAGCGTCAATTTAAAAGTTGTGGTTTGACATGTTAAACAATAAAACAAAATATTTTTTCCCAAATCGGTACCATTTTTTGAGGAAATGAGTTTAAAGATTAAGTTTAAGTTCAAAATTGTAACGTCGGAATTTCAATTTCATTCCGGTGATCAGTGAAAACCTTTGAGCACAGCATTGCAAAATTTATAATTTACTGAAGCTTTACAAATTGTATATAGCACAAGAACATTATTATTAAATCATTATGCCATCAAATAAAACCTTCATTTACTCCAATTGGAAATTATACTGAACAATTTAGCTATATTACGATGTAATATACAGTGCAGTAGTTTTAATGTGATTTTCAATAAACAATGTAAATTTAAAACATTTTGTCTTATAATTTGTGCCCAGTAGTATTATGATGCTATATTCATCTTTAACTAATTTTTGTTTTTATTAATTAGGATCTATCAAATGATCTAACAAATCTTATTCATTCAGCAAACTTTTTTTTTTTTTGTAATCTTACAATTTTTTTACAGTTTTTATTTATCAACTACAATAAAAAAAAATGCATATTTTGTTTGTGGTGATTCATAATTAGAATTCTGGTTTTAATATATTTTCCATTCAGTGTATATAATACAAAATATATCAACTTTATTTGGATTTATTCTTGAAATGGTAACATTCTGAAGTCAGTTTGTAAGCAAAGACATGCGGAAGTTAGGCATTTCTGTACATTTTTTCAGATCAGCTTTAAAACTAGATGCTCAAAAATTGATAAAAGTTATGAATCTAGTTTTTGGAGTCAGTACTTATCACATGAAACCACAGCTTTCACTCCGATTGCAATATTGATTTTTTAAAGAAAGCGTAAAATCAACCTGCCTTACTTCGCAATGGAGTTTACGGGACTGAAAGACAAGGAGGAGGTTGAATACACTCTATACAATAAGCATTAGTCGAACGAAGTCGGACAGGTTGTCTGTTTTCTTTTTTTCTAATCCTTTTCTTCAACCCCAATATACACCCTTTCCTCTTTTGTCTTCTTTTCTTTCTTTTTTCTCCATCCTTATTTTTTTTTATCCATCTTTTTCCCGAAATTCCTCCGACTCTCTTTTGTATCTTCATTAGTTTCCTCCTCTTTCTTTTTACCCACCCCCCAACCGCTCTACAATATTTACATCTTTCCTCCTCCCTTTTTCTTTTTCCTATCCTTCTTTTATTCCTCCTTACATTCTTTCCGAAATTTCTCCTACATTTTTCCAGCTCTCTCTCTCTCCGCCTCACTCTCTGCGTTTCTCCACATCTCTCTTTTTGAATTCTCTAGTTTCTTCCTAGATTCCTTATCCCATCTTTCATCGCACTTTTCTTTTTCCCGACCTACGTTTCTCCCACTCTACATTTTTTCTAACATTCTTCCTACCATCTTCTGTCTTTTTTTCTTTCTCCCTATCTTCATTTCAATATTCCTCCTGCTCGCTTCCATCTCTCTTTCTTTCTTCTTCACACTTTTCTTTCATTAAAATTTCTAACGTCTGCTATTGATTTTCTAGAATCTTTAACAATCCAAGTAGTCAACATATCGTCGTCATACGCAATGAACCCTTTAACCAAGAAACCGTTGTCTGTAAAACACTTAGCAGAGTAGAGTCTGATGTCTCAGTATCAGAAGCCATCTAATGCTATTGCAATTGAATTAATTCCTATGATGCCCGTCTGCCACACGAGACAACTTGATTACACAGTTTTGCTGGTCTATCTAGCAACCATTACACTCAACCGGTTCACTTTTGCTTTTTGAGTCAATTGCCTTTTCCATTTTATTCTTACCTTCGATTTCAAAACGATGATTAAACAAAGAAATGCCTCTTTTATCTCAGAAGTAATTCATGCTTATTTTCTATTTATGGGGAGATTTTAAATCAGAAATCCCAGAACTTATTCATGATTTATTTCCATTCATCCGTTCCCAGTTCTGTTCATTTTTCAGAAAAGTAAGTACCGCTAAACTGACGTATTAGCAATAGCTTTAATTAATTTATTTTTGGATTCAATTAATTATATTCTTTTTTAAATTTTTTTAGATAATACCAAAAAGACTGTAACTCCGAACAACATGCTTTCAGATAGTTAACTTGTGATTAATCATAGATTGATTGATTTTGTTAATATTCTGATGTGAGCTTCGTTAATTAATACATTTTAGAACGATATAATGTTTATCGAAACACTACGGAACATAGATATAGCAAGCATGCATATAAAAGACCAGAAATAATAGATCATACGTACTTTTCGATGGGATGCATAAAGTCTAAAAAGGAATGCTTATGAAAAAAAATACTAAGAATATGTGAGGAATACATAAAAAAAGCCCTCTTCTATGACAACAGAGGAGCGAAACCTACAATAGATAAAACCAGAAGGTCCTAATAATATATTAAAATCTATGATATGAGCAGCACTGATCATAACGGACAGAAACAAGCAACAGGACTATAGATGGGATTGCAATAGAGAAGTTCTCATCCTTACATGGGATTGATTTATGATCTATGATTGAAATCTTTTTTTTTAAGCATTCAACCCCAAGCAAGGCGGGAAGCCACTAGCACACAAGGGGTTACAGAGTTGGAGCTAGAGCAAATAGGAGTGATAGAGGAAAGAATGAAGAGAAGGTTAGGGGATAGATCAGGGCATCTGGAGATGTCGATTGACGTTACATTTGATTAGTTGGAGATTATAGCCATCAGGAAAACAAAAACTGGGAAGGGTGTTCCACAGGCGAGAAGTGCGAGGCATGAAGCTATTGGAGTAGAAGAGACGGCTACAATTAACAGTTTTGACAGTGACAAGGTGAGAGCGAGATGCCAGCCTAGTTGAACGCTTAAATTCATGAGGTCTGGGAACCAGCGATAACTGAAATATATGACAGCGGCGAAATACCAGAAAACTTCAATAGATGTATCTACATAGCGATGCCAAAGAATCTATCTGCAAATGAGTGAGAATTCTATCAAATAATCAGCCAAAAGAAATAAGTAAACTTATTATTTGGATTCTAATGAATAGATATCTAAGTGGAATTAGACCGGAGATCGGACAAGAAAACTGTCGAACAGGAAATGCTCTCTTTATGATCAGAATGTTATCAGAGGGATCATTATTAATGCAGAAAGATCATAGATTACATAAATGGATTTACTAAGATACGACACTAAGCTTGACTTGAAATAACAGTTTCCCATAAAGCGTGATAATGCTAAGAGAACAAGATGACTTACCAGGATTTATTATCGGCGGACATGTTCTTAACAACATAAGGCAAGCGGATGATACAGCGTTGATTGTAGACTCAGAATGAAATCCGAAAGAACGCTTAGACAATGTAATACAGGAAAACAAGAAAGAAGTACCAACTGTAAAAAGAGAGAATACATAGTCATCAACAAAAGAGTATAAGCTATGCATTGGGGACGTTAAAATCAAGCAGGAACATAATTTTAACTATCTGGATAGAGTAGTAACAGACGACGGAAAATGTGACGAGGAAATTCAAAAGAGCATAGGAATAGCGAAAGATGCCTTTCAGAAATAAAGTAAAGTATTAAAACATAGGAAGATATCGTTAGAAACAAAACAAAACAAAAACGGAGTACTGAACTACTGCGTAGCATCTAGGTTACAATATGACAGTGAATGCTAAACAAAATTCTTCACATTTAAAGAAGAGATGAAGCGACAGATATGTTGTTTTAGCTACAAATGCTAAAGATAAAAAAACATGAGTAACGAGGAAGTATTTAGGTAGAGCAAGAAATATACAGTTTGAATTTCTAAGAAGTATACCTAGGCAAGGGACCAGGAGAATTTAACACTCACAGAATATATTGAAGGCAACAGAAGTAAGGGAAACAACAACTTACTTGGCGACTTTGTGGGGACGGATGGCAGAATAGGGACAAAGATAGATAGTAAAATGTAAAAAGTTACTTAAAGCAAGAAAAAGAAGAATCTGTGGAGAGTCATGATTGTTAATGCGTTGAAAGGACTTTTCACATAAAAGAAGATAACGTTTAAAAGTGTGCACTTACAAATATCATAGATTGCATGCGAGTTGTGCGAGGTCTGAAGGAATTCTTTCGGGTGTAAGAACATCGTTTGAAGAAGATTCATAAAATGAAAAACATCACATATTCAACAATCTTCAAATTTCTGTAGGCGCGTGCGTTTTATGCTCATTTTTATTGATATTTTGCTTACAATCTTAAATGGCTTCTATCCATTGTGCCATACATTTCCAAATAACATGAACACCCCCTCTCTCTCCCCCCCCCTCTCTCTCTCTCTGTATTTGACTTTTCTGTTTTTGGATCTCTGCAGTTGTTTATTTTCGTTCTTTGTGGTTAATTATAATGAATTAAAACAAAAAATCTAACATACAGACGCCTCCATTAGAGCAATGGTTAACATGACAATTTTGTAGAATATTTGTTTCTATAGCGATTCGGCACTCACTGAGTGCTCTCTAATATGCAGATATTTCAAGTGAATAAAATTAGCAAAATGCCAATAGAAAATAAAACTGTTTAAGAGAAATTTCTTGTATCAACAAAAGAAGGGAAACTATGCACGTGTTTCTAGTTGCTAGATGGCATTAGGAGTATTTAGTTTTAATCCATTCAAAAGATAGCTTTTCTTTTCAGTGTCAAAACTTTAATATCGGGTTAAGTTTTTTAAAATGTTAAAATTTGTGTATTTTTGTTTATTGATTCTAGGACTGAAGATGGGTGAAAATGAGCAACACTTTCGATTGCTATGTTATGTTATTTTCTTTATAAGAAAAGCAAAAATATTGTTGAAACAAGAAGTGTTTATTATCGAAAGTGTCTTTTCCAAATGAAATGGGACACAAACTGAAAAGGAAAATGATACAAAGCAATTCGAAACATCGATCAGATCATAGAAATTAATGTAAAATACAAATCAGTTTTCAGTCCGATTATTAATGGCGTGAGAATTTACTCAGGCAGAAATTTAATGTATGAAACTGTTAAGGGTCTCCCCTTTTCACACAAATGGACTCACCCAAGGTATACATATACTACTACCAGTGAATACCCGGACAGTCTGTAATAGAGGAGGGTAGCACAAGAGTCACAGTTAGCGAGCACGTAGACTCAGTAAGAACTCATACTGCGATAGTTCAATACCAAGACCGTATATGTATATTATTGCTACTAACCCGCATTCATGGATCTACTAACCCATATTACCAGTTTGTATTATTACGTTAATACATTTATTTTTCTTATCCATTCCTGGCGTTTGATATTCATTGATATCGGATTCATCCCGGAATCCACAACAGAAACAAATAAAAATTATTGAATACAGTATTTACAATAACTAAAAACATCTATCTATCTATCTATCTATCTATCTATCTATCTATCTATCTATATATATATATATATATATATATATATATATATATATAGTATGAATATAGATAGTATGAATACAACCGGAAATAATTTCCGATCCCTAGTTTAAAAGTTTTTTTCGTTTGGAAATGTTATTATAGCTAATTCCTCTTGTTGAAAAATATTGCAGATGTCGCTATGATTGTTGTAAGGTTTAGCTTCTTTTTTTTTAATTTCTAATTTACAATCGGATTTTTTTTTATTTTTCTCCTTTAATTTCCACACGTTAGGCTAGTATTTTAATTTTGAATTTGTTTTTATGTATGGGAAGACACTGCTAGTTTGTAGACTTAATTCTACATCCAAATATTTGATGATTATCTTATTCATATCAACTTATATTTCAAAGT
Organism: Acanthosepion esculentum; assembly: GCA_964036315.1. Lineage (NCBI taxonomy): Eukaryota > Metazoa > Mollusca > Cephalopoda > Sepiida > Sepiidae > Acanthosepion > Acanthosepion esculentum. The sequence continues at coordinate 154,339,768 of OZ038476.1, forward strand.
CGAGGCTTTTCTTATATTGTAATTTGTCTTTCTGTTGTCTGGCACTATCATCAGTCTATCATCCCTATACAGGCCACGGTTGTTTATATGTACAATTTTGTTGATTTCATATAAAATATGTAGGCCTATTAATTCTGAAACCTCATCACTATCAAACGAAACTTGTGGTACATCGAAGATGTCCTTTTTTGATTTTTTAATCAAAGCTTCTCCATTATTGTATAAAATTGATTTGCGGCAATGTAAAATTGTGTCCATTTGTTCAGGTGTTATATTTACGAAGTCTTTGGCGAAGTACAAAGCCTCAAACAGGCCTTTTTTAGATATAAATTGTCGGAATTACTTCCTCCTTAGTTACCTAATTTTTGAAACCACTACTCGGGGACACTCTCAATAGACTATATATACTTGGCGAGTCTTGTTCTCTTTTCTTCTCATTTTTCAGCTGATACGACACGATGTAACTAACTCGAGAAGATTTTTTTTTAAGCTTATCACCCCAAGCAAGGCTGGAGGCCACTAGCACGCGAGGGGTTACAGAAGGTTTGGAGGAAGAGCAGATAGGAGTGGTAAAGGAGAGGATGTGGAGAAATATAGTGGATCGATCAAGGCAAGGGGGTTACAGAAGATTTGGAGCGAGAGCAGATAGGAATGAAAGGTGAAAGGATGTGGAGAAGGGAAGTGGATAGATCAAGGCAACTGGAGATGTCGATTGACCTTACACTTACATAGTTGGAGATTGTATTTGTCAGGGAAACAGGAATAAGGAAAGGGAATTCCACAGGCGAGATGTGCGAGACCTGAAGCTATTGGAGTAGAAGAGACGTCTACATCCAACAGTTTCAACGGTGAAGAGGTGGGAACGGGGTGCCAGCCTCGTAGGACGTTTAAATTCATGAGGCCTAGGAACCAGCGAAAGCAGCTCCTCGGAGCAATTACCGTGAAAGTATTTGTAAATAAGACAGAGCGAGGCAACGTCGCGTCTGTGAGAGAGCGACTGCAGACGAGATGACAGATCAGGGCCAATTACAATGCATATCCGTCACTGGATCTTATCAAGAACCCTGAGGCAAACAGCAGGGGCTACAGAGTATATATGGCAGCAATACTCCATGCAAGGGCGAATGGTCGATTTATAGATTTGGAGGATCGATTCCGGGGAGAAAAATTTCGTGGCTCGGCACAGGGAGCCAACTTTCTTTGCGGTGGATGATGCAATTGACTCGATGTATTTGTTCCATCTCAGATCAGCGGCCAGCGTGAGACCGAGCAGCCGCAGAGAGGAGCTCTTGAGAAGTTGCTCTTCAGACATTCTAATGGGATGCAGGGATAGATCCTTGTGGTGGTTAATAGAGAGCAGTTTTGTTTTAGAGGCGTTAAAGTTAACCATCCATTTCTTGCCTTCCTCTACGTGGGAGTGGGGCGCTATGCGTTTCCTTCGGGAAATACGCATGTACATTACACACACACACGTACTTAAGAACATTTACATTCAAAGCTTTGAGCACAAACTTTCTACTTTCATTCATACACACTAATTATCGTCTTTGTCAATTGTAACCCTTATTGCATGTCAATACACATATAACTGTTTGTCCATATATATATATATATATATATATATATATATATATACACCAGTCTTTGTTGTTTTTTTCACATTTCCTTTTACATTTCTTTCGATGGACTCCTCATGCGTCCGCCATGTTTATAGTGGACTATTTCAGGCGACGCACATGTTTGTCTTATAAACGGCCCGTTACATAGATAGTTAAAAGTTTTTAATGTCATATTTTATAAATACATATTTATTTTTGTTTGTAACCAAGAAATGAACTCACCTGTATCATTCTGTTGACTGGCTTGTGTAGCGATCCTTATTTTTTGGAGTAATTCTTGGCTTTTTTTACGCAATTCAGTTTTAGTTGGGTTTATTAGTCTAAAAGGATTATTGGGGAATTTGTCTTTATTGTCCTTTATAGTTAGAAATGCTTGCTTAAAGCAAAATATATTGACCCTGTCACTTATACCTAGTTTGGCTGTGATGTTTTCGCCTCCTCGTTTATACTTTTAATGTACAAGTTTGCTACTTTTTTGTAAGTTTTAGTGACTTCTTCGTTTATTTTTTTCTGGTAAGTCTCTGGGTTCATAGTATAAGTATTCATTGTTTTGTCTCCTTTAATTAACTTTTACTTCTTTTCATGTTTTTTTTTTTACTTTAGTAGTTAACAGTTTTTGGAAATTACTATTAACTTTCGTGAAATTTAATATTGTCTATCATACAAAGCATATCCTTTTCGAAATTAGCCAGCTCTTCAATAGCAGGCTGGTAAATTTTAGTTTTGAATTTGAATTTTTCGGTGTTTTCTTTGTTTTTAAATATTTATTTAATAAAAATAGTGATTTCCATCTTATTCTGGTAAGGAATTGCTCAATTTTTTGTAATAAATTTAGCATGAATTCTTCTTTATTTGGAACAAGGATGTTTTTTTAGCGAGTGCGGTATTCTGAATTCTTGCATTGTAGTTTCCGGTATTTATTGTATAAAAAATACAATTGTGGCACAAGGCCGAAAAAGGGGTGGGGTTGAGGCTGAGGCTGGTCTTCACTATCTTATTCCTAGCTAATCTGATTCACGACCCATTCACTCATTACAATTTGCCTATTCACCACAAAAACTCGTCCATCACCAATCAATCCTTCATACACCATAATACCGCACCCTCTCAAGGGGGATCTACAAAACGCGCCCCATGCCATATAAATTTAATGATAATAAATACTTAAAAATCTGTGATGAAATATGAGAGGGAAGAGAATGAACCCCAAAACAAACTAAACATAGACTCCAAATTGAACTAAACATAACTGATGTTAGTCGGGCCCGCCCACCCCTCAAAACAGAGAGGCCGCTGCCCGTGGGACAAAATCAAGAGACTCTCTCGCTAAGGGAGTGGGAAAAGGATAAAAAATTATACGGCCGTGGAAAAGTATAAAGCTGACCCAGTCGAGATAAACAGGGGACTAAAAACAAACTGGGGAGGTTGGGAATCTCAACTTGGATCATAACTAAAGATGTAGCCGGGAACAGGCCAGGAACAACATTTACTCGTATTAACTAGGTACAGAAAAGCTTGTCTAACCTAACCAAGGGGAGGGCTCCACAGGAAACCACCCCAATGTGGCATAGATTGTCCTAGAAGAGAAAATCAAGGCTATCCCCGTTCAAACGAACAAAGCTCGCCTCAGTCACCCACCTTTCGCTGAAGACTGTCGAATGCAATCGTTTTCTATCAGTTCTAATCTTCATCTTCAGCTGATGCTCAAAGAATCGAATTAGATCCTGATGAGAAAGACAGTTGCCTCGCAAGGCTTCTTCCATCCGCGTCGTCCAAATCACCATTCGAGCCGTGGCTAGCAGTGTCAGAAACACCATCCGTTTCACCCCGGAATACGGGGGCGACACATTGTCACACGCGTATGCGAGAATCAATGGGCACGAGCTTTTCGGGGTCGAGAGGAGCCGTCAGCTCGCCGACATGGTCCCATAAGGGGCGGACCAGGGGGCAATGGAAGAAGGCGTGCGAAGCCGTTTCTTCTAATCCAGTCAGTATCTGTCTATATTTCTGAGATGAGGTATTATGTACATTATTTACATTATTCGGACTATTGTCCTCGTCTTTGTCGCCATATTTATTACAACGTTTCGGCCTTTCAGTATCTGCCCATATTTCTGAGATGAGGTATTATGTACATTATTTACATTATTCGGACTATTGTCCTCATCTTTGTTGCCATATTTATTGCAACGTTTTAGCCGTTGTACGCTCTGGTCTTCTTCAGGTGGTTGGAATGTTGAACTGAACCCTTTATTTCGCTCACTGGGATAGACTGTTCTAGTTTCACTGCCATGTTTAATGGATGTCAGTTATCAGTTATTTCCTGTTAATTTCCCTCTGAAAGTTCTCCACTGCCTTATCCGGGTATTGAACTCACACTCTTTGGGTCCTGTCACTGGATCTAACTTACGCCTTTTTCCACTGTGCCATGTGTCAGTTCGACATTCCAACCACCTGAAGAAGGCCGGAGCGTACAATGGCCGAAACGTTGTAATAATTATGGCGACAAAGATGAGGACAACAGTCCGAATAATGTAAATAGTGTACATAATGCCTCATCTCAGAAATATAGACATATAATAAAGGGTTCAGTCTGACATTCCAACCACCTGAAGAAGACCGGAGTGTACTACGGCCGAAACGTTGTAATAAATATGGCGACAAAGATGAGGAAAATAGTCCGTATAATGTAAATAGTGTACATAATACCTCATCTCAGAAATATAGACAGATGTTCAGTTCGACATTCCAACCACCTGAAGAAGGCCGGAGCGTACAATGGCCGAAACGTTGTAATAAATATGGCGACAAAGATGAGGACAATAGTCCGAAGAATGTAAATAATAAGCGTCAGCGTGTTCAAAAAAATTCTAGTGTATGTATAATTAATTAATGTTAATTTAAAATGGGGTTTATTTTCAGTGTGAATTAAGTGGCATTTTATTGCTTATAAATCTCACATTCTACCCTTTTAAAGGCAAGAACCATTGCAAATTTTGCATTTTTATTCACTACATTACAAAAGTATACGTCAATATATGGGACTTGTCGGAAACATTATTTACATTATTTATATTCGGAATATTGTCCTCATTTTGTTGTCATCACAACTTTTCGGCCGTTGTGACCTTCTGCCTTCCTCAAGTGCATATCGATCTGGGTAACCTACAGTGCAATTGTACTTACACTCAGTGAAAACGGGCGAGCAACAACAGAACAGTACTAAATAAAATAAGAACTAGATGAGATATCCCTAGACAGGGGCAGTGGAACGAGAACAGTCTACTCTCTAGATTAAATAAATGGTTCAGTTCAGAATTTCCTGTTGGTTACCCAGATTGATATACACCTGAGAAAGACCGGAGTGCACAACGGCCGAAACGTTGTGATAACAACAACAAGGATGAGGACAAAAGTCTGAATATAAATACTGTAAATAATGATAAGTCTTCGTCGCAGTAATTTAAGCAAAAATTGTTTGAAAAATGTTGGCTGTAAGAGAACTTTTTCATTGAACTTGTGCGAATTTATTATATTCAGAATTTACAGATTGGCGGCATCAACTTTGCCATTGTTATCTTCTGAAAGGTTTGATTCAAATCTGTTTATGATACAAGAGAACGAAGTTTTATCTACTTTTTTAAAGATACACTTACTTACCTTTGTATATTAAAGTTCATTTCTTAGCGAGAGGTTGTTGAAATAAAGATTTCCGATTATCATAATACAAGAGGGTGTAGGAATGGAAATATATGATCATTTTAATGCGAAAGGTTTTTACAAAGAAAATCTCTGATCATCTTAATGCTCGATTGTGCTAGAAGAGAAGTCTCTGGCCATCTTAATACACGACGGTCCTAGAAGAGAAGTCTGATAATCTTAATATACGATTCTTGTTGAAGAGAAATCTCTGATCATCTTAATACACGATTGTTGTTGAAGAGAAATCTCTGATCATCTTTATGCGAGTGGGTGTTTAAATGGACACAATTTAAACATCTATGTCAGTTCAATGAGGTACGCTATTATGTAAATGAGATCGGAGATGGAATGGGGATTTGTTAATTTCCATTCTCATAAGATTTAATCAAATAATTTTTAATCCTTAGAGTCGTTGATTAAAGAACTTTTGATTCTTCTCTCCCTCAACTAATTAAGATCAAATATCTTTTGATCCTCTTCTCACTCAAGCGATTTGATCAAAGGACTTTTGACCCGTTTCTATTTTGAGAGAATTGATCACAGAATTTTGACATTCCACTCACTCAAGAGATTTGATCAAAAAAACCTTTGATCCTATTCTCTCTCTCTCTCTCTCTCTCTCTCTCTCTCTATATATATATATATATATATATATATATATATATATATATATATATATATCCTAATTTAATAAAATAAAATTGATAGATCTCTCCATCAAGTGATGAGATCAAAGATCTTTTGATTCTTCCCTCACTCGTGAGATTTGATTACAGGTGTTTTTATTTTTTCTGTCGATTGGTTTGAATGATATAAACTTTTGATCCTATTCTCGAAAAGGAGTTAAACTTTTGGGCTTTCTTTCCTTCGAGAGATTTAATCAAATGAACCAGAAACAAACATGCTTGTTTGCTCCATCGATTAATCTTTCGGCTTCTATATGAAATCAATGGATTTATGAAAATTGGAAAATAGATATTTTGTGGCATTAAAACAATCATCGCAATTTTTAAAAATGAAAATTTGACATAATGTCGGGTTTACGTTTCTAAAAGCAATTCCCGATTCATATTGGCATGGAATTACAACATATCGTTTTTCGAAAGATAATCTTACATTCACATGAAATATAAAGACGTCTTTATCGTCATAGCAGAAATAGCGTTGCTTACTACTTGGCTTAGAACGTTCTTCAGAAAATAAGTGATTTTTGTTTACACTGCCAAAATGTTTCTGTCTCTGTGAAATACAAATGAAACTAATCAAATTGCGACTTTGCAAATAACAAAACAACTTTAAAAACAATTTCCTGATTACTGCAAAAATAAATTGCTTTCATTTTTCCTTCTTTTATTGGTTAACTTGTTTTTTCTTTACATGGAATCAATTTTGGATAAAAGTGTCCCCCAGCACCCACCAAAATATACCACAATATCTTCGAAAGTCAAATATCTTTTAATCTCATGAAATCCAACAGAAATTAAACATCAAAAGATTAAATCCTTAGTCCATTTTTTGTACGTTGATATGTCCCGAATCTTTTATCTTTTGCTCAACAACCTAACACTTTCTTATTTCCATTCCATTGAATACAAAGATTTTTTATTCTCACCCTTTTCTTTTTATTCTTTAAAGTTGTTTTTTCTTACAAGTAAACAACGCAAATTGGAGACGACGACCATATTGTCTCCGGTTACTGCTTCTTGCTACAACATCAAAACATCACCAGCGAATGTCTTCATCCATTATCTACTTTTATCTACATCTTCTCTTCCAAGTCACATATCAAGTGGCATTAAAAAAATGATTCTTCATTTAAAGTGATCCAGATTTATTCCAGATTGATCTAAATCGATTCAAAATGAAAGCCGTTTCTTCACTCGTTATAAACATGGAATTATTCATACACCAAATCTCTGATCCTCCATTTTATTTTTCAGTAAATTTTGTCTGCCGATTTGGTTCGACTGTTAGTTTGGGATCAAAATATAAAATTGTTTTTAAAGGTTTCTCTTGAATATTGTACTTCAAGCCATTATAACGTTACGGTCATTCCCTTGTTTTTTGTGTGTGTCTGTCTCTTTGAGATAAATTCAAACGGCGTAGTTGGTGGGGGGTCCCTTTTAGATTAAATTGAAGTAAAGGTAGTTACTCTTGTCTGAGATTATATTAATATGATTTACTTTTTATTTCTGCAGAGTCATGAAAAGCAAAAAAATTGGATTGTGTTTTCCCGTCGACAGAATCGAAACTCTGTTTCCTGCATGACAAGCAAAGATGGTAATTCATAAATACCGAAGACTTGGCCGCGTCTAAATTGATTGATGATGTCCGTCTGAAAATTGATTGATGATGATGTCCGTCTGTAAATGCGAAGAACAAAAAAGATCGCTTGGAAAAAAAAAGAAAGAAAGAAAGAATGAATGAATGACAAACATGAGGTGGGTGTGGTCGAGTCGCACTATATGTGAGTAAAAGGATTGCGGGTGTAAAATGTGTATTAGGACAGGAAAAAAATAATCATGGCATCTATTATTATTATTATTATTATTATTATTATTATTATTATTATTATTATTATTTGTTTTATAGCCTTTTCCTTCCGGGTCCCAACCACAGACCTAAGATCAGAAATGGCTTCATGACATTTTCGATTTGTCAATTTTATATATAAAAAAACTTGGATTACACATTTTTACATAGATAAAGCTCTTGGTAATGCCTAAGCTGTACGTGTGAGTACAATTTTTTAAAAATTTCTTTAAGGCATGGGCTACCAGGAATCTCTTCAATAAGTCTACTGGCACCTTTTCCAATCATACCGAGGGCTCCAACTGCAACTTGGATTATTGATGTCCTCATGTGCCATATTTCTTTTTTTTTTCACTTCAAGATCTTTGTATTTTGATAGTTGTTGTTGTAATTATTATTATTATTATTATTATTATTATTATTATTATTACATGCACATTTTAAAAGTGGTAGCGTTCATTCGACTCAGGATCAAATTCCCAGTGCTTACATGAAAAGTGGGAATACTTGTCATTCATCTACCAAGGATTTGACTGGGTTAAGTCTTTGCAATAGGCTAATTTGGTTGATATTCCCTCGCAACTGCTTCTGGTAGACTGAAAAACCATTGTCTTCACAATTTGAACCATTATTTTTGTTTTAGTTATTTCTTTTCAATTTCTGACATAATGAGGAGAATAAAGAATGTTTTTAAAAATGCATTCACCAAGGAAGAAAGAAATTCATCGAAAGCGTTGATGTGACCATAAATTTTTATTTTGTAATTTAAATAGGTAAACATTTTTTGTCTCAATGGTAGACCAGCTTTTTCCATTAAAAAAAAGAAGCTGGTTTACCTTTAATGTGTTGATGTCAGTGATAAACAGTCAATCGCTGATTAAACTTTAAGGTTATAAACTTTACAGTTTAATCAGAGTTTAACTGTTTATCACAAACATCAACTAATTTATTTATTTTTGTAGGCATATAATCTGCAATTAGTATTTACCTTGCAAAAATAAAATAAAACTCCATTTTTACTTGTTACAAATTGTTTATAAAAAGGAAAATTCAGATCGGCCCTTTCTTCCAAATAAATTGAAAATCATTTGTTTATGGTTACTCCGTGGATTGCGTTATGTCCCTTATGCTCTTATTTATTAATTATCTACACTTCTCTGACTTCTACTCTCTCCTTCCCTGGTGTTGATTCACTTTTCTTTTTTGTTCGTTGACGACGACGACGACGGCGGCGACGACGACGACAGGCAAACAGAATCTTTTCAGCCAGAAGCGATGGCGCGAGTGCAAAGAACTCTCCCATGTACTGCGCCGTGACCCCAGGAAGTTGACTCTGGAAGGGTCAGCAGATTTTCGTGAATGTTCCATCTCAGCGGTGGCCATGTGTATAGTCTCAGGTTGCCCACCCTCACCCGTTCGGCTCTTGAAATTTTGGTCTCGTTTTTCTTTCTCTCTGAAGAGAAAGGCGAAGTGGAAGAGAATATGTGTGTGTTAGCACACTCATGCACATGCTTGATTCAGAGACACACAAAGAAAAAAGATATATATATATATATAGATAGATAGATAGATACGCACACACATACATGAGCGTTCAATCGCCTCGCGCATAAGGATAGAAGCACATAGAGAGAGGGAGAGAGAGAGAGAGAGTGTGTGTGTGTGTGTGTGTGCGCGCGCGCGCGCACGCGCGTTTGTGTTTGAGAGAGAGAGAGAGAACTGATAGACAAGAAAATATAAAAATGAAATTACAGATGAAATTTGTTATTTGTAAAATTATATAAATGAAAAGTTAACTCGCATCATAATTGTATATATACCGGATACACACGCGCACGAACACACACATACATACACGTACACACACACACGTATATACATATAGGTGCGTATCTATATAAATATTCGCATTTTCAAATGCTTTGTATTAAAGAAAATTCTGCGAAAAATATCCAAATTTAAACGCCTGTATTGTTCTTAATAAATATTTTACATCAATTTGACCGTTTATCGCTGAAATATAAATCTGATTCCAAACATTGGCTGGAATAATTGGCATGTATGCAAGGTGGGTTGTGCGTCGTTACAATTGGATTTATTTACATCGATAACATGCAGATCTACCTACGTGCACACAATTTTACATGCATACATACGTACATAGGTGCATACATGTCTATGTACAGAAAACTATACATACTTGTGCATGTTTGCATAAATATGTATTTCAAAGTAATAATTATGTACATACATGCATATACAGATGCGAATTTATTCGCATATGGGCGGTAACTAAAAAATGACAGTAAGAAATAGATTGGACGATAGATATGATAAATAGAATGTGATAGATAGATAGATAGATTGACTGACTGACTGACAGAGATGTGATTAGAAGGAATATTTTCGTTTTATATTTTAGAAGAACATCAATGTACTGAATGCTGTAGTCAACCTGAAATACAATCTTTAAATATAATCTACTTTCTTGAAAAAACGCATTGAAAAATCCTGGCTTAAGCAATTGATCACATTTTGAAATATCTATTTTTTCTAAACTAGCTTTTAAAAAAAACTGCACTCCGTGCGGACTTTTCAACTAGGTCCTGTGGAAGGCTAATTTGACAACCGGCCCCAAAGGGACCTCTGGTGCAGCTTAGAAAAAAACAATGATAATTTTGAAGAAATAACTTTGAATTCCTCAATTCACAGAATGGAATTTCAAAATCTCACTTTAACTCTGATTCCGGCTATGAATTCCGACCAAAAGTCCGATTTGGGCTGAAAATTCGATTTGGGGTGAAATTCCATTTCAGTCCGAATATTATGTTCATCAAATCACAAACCCCGCGGAAATTCAATTGAATTTAGTTCTTCAAATCACAAACTCTGCAGAACTTCAAAACCTCATGTCATGAAACTTCTCACTTTAAGTCTGATTCCTTGGCATTTTGAAGAAATGAAATTGATTTCCTCAATTCACAAAGTTTTGGAGATATTTTAAAATGAATATAAAACATTTTTTTATTAAAATTCACGCAGTTTTGTGTTACTTTAAACTCGATAAAATTTTAAAACTTTTAAAATCGCTAATTTATTCAGTTATTTTAAAATTTGAATTTTTAACCGTTCCCTCTTCATCCGGACGCAATTCCCAATGCTGAATGTTCAAGCACCAGATGAAGGGCTGATTTTTAATCTCGGGATCATCCTGATTCCAAAACGGTATAATATGTCTATGTAGAACCATTGTGGCCCGAGTTAGAGGGGGGTTTCAGATACACGGACGAACAGAGAGTATTTGCTGTTTATTTATTTAGATTAGAAAATAAGACAAAAATAAGCAAGAAAAAAATATTGCAAAAATGTTTTCTTTTAAAATACAACTTATTGTCTATACCATATATTGATCAAACAGAATGTTCCCGTAGAAGACTTTCTTTATATAAAACGTTCGAAGTAACAATGCCGTTCCTTCGCTAGGGGAGAAGTATATATCCAGGTTTGAATAAAGTTTAGAAGTTAGGTGGGCAAAAACGGTACCAGATGCCAGTTGCTGAAAAAAAGTTAGTCATTAATGGCTAATTCCTTTACTGAGAGAGTTTACTTATCGCCTGCACCAGTGGAATTTTAACAAGATCTAAAATTCTATTTTCACCATCATCATTATTTTTAGGAGCGTCGTTTTCATCATCAACAATCACCAGCAGCAGCTGCACCTGCAAAATTAACAAGTTTTCTTTTCTCTGCAACTCGTGGAAGAATATGAAACAATACAAAGCATAAAGAATCTAGTAATTCCGCAATAATTTAATAATTGTTTAAATTTGCTTTCTTCCTGTTTTGCAATCAGGGTTTTGAGACATTATTAGAATAAAAGTTTACAATTGTTTAATGGTTGAATTAATAACACATTCTTCAATCGACTTTGAATTTAATGTTGATATGGGAAAAATATTCCCGCTTGATCATTTTCTTTAGCTTCTATTTTTTCCGTTCTCACTTTGATAAGAAAAACCTTAGAGAGTTGACAGAGGTTCAAGTCTCCCAGAAGACAAATGCAGAGGTATTCATTTTTATCGACCCAATTTCACATAGCTCTTCTTCGCTTACTTACACAAATCAAACAAATCATGTGGTACGTCGGGTGATAAAATCCTTTTCCCATTTTCGATATCAGTCTCGCCAAATCTCGATTGCTTCAGTGATGTACAGTGCATTTTCAAGTAAAGAGATTTAAGGATGTTATTTTTCGGATTGTTGACACAGTCAAAATACTTGATGCTGACGCTGGAAGACTATAAAAGAGTCTCGTGTCATTGGTGATAAGTAATAAATGAGCATGTTGTCAACGAGTCACCCGAACACATTACTCACAGTCAGAAGTGTCTGAGAGAGAACAATTTTCCCGACGGAGAGTCACTCTCTTCGACACGGTACCAGTGGCAAATAGGAACGTGGCAAATCCAAGTGTTTACACGAAAAAGGATATAAGCCAAAAGTTTCTAGAGGAATAAAGTTCGATATGATGACAGACAAAATGCAGGGAAAACTAAAAATGCAAAGTTGATTTTTATTTCTACATTTGTCGTTATTGTTTTGAAATTCCATATTCATCATTTTTACAGGAATTTTGGAAGAATGTCGGAAACGGTTACCTCACGCGTTTTAAATGTTTGATGAATTACGAAATCATATTTATTACAGCTGTGAACTAACATTATTAAAATGTTTGTAATAAAAGAAGAAGGGTTGGTTGTAGTTATCATATATAAAGCGTTTTTTTTTTAGGTCTGGCACAAAGATACAAATATGGTGAAGTAAGAATCGAACTCACTATTAACTAACTGCAATACCATTGCATCACAACGAGGCGCCAAAAAGCGACTAGTTGCAGTAAAAAAAAAAGGACACATAAACTTCTATGATTAAGAAAGGAAGGTAAATGACTCTTCTAGATTAATTCAATTTGTGTTGGATGGAGAAATTACTTTCTTAATTTATATGAACGAAGAAAAGTGGATGCGTGCGTGCGAGTGTGTGTGTGTGTGTGTGTGTGTGTGTGTGTGTGTGTGTGTGTGTGTGTGTGTGTGTGTGTGTGTGTGTGTGTGTGTGTGTGTGTGTGTGTGTTTGTGTGTGTTTGTTTGTTTGTTTGTTTCATGGATATGCGTTTATAAAAGAATAAAAAGACCAGGAAAGATAAATTGAAAATAAAACAGAATCAAGAATCTTGATATTAAAAAATGACAAACCTTGGAGTAAATTCACCAGAGTGTCTGCGATAGAAAAAGAAAATATAATTGGGTTGGGGAAACAGGATGGGACAGAAATCTGGTCTAACAAGCAAAGGCAATAAAAGGAAAACTGAAGACAAGTTCGGCACAGAACTCAATAGATTTTATTTTTTAAGCATTTTGAATCTGGTGGCTTAGCCAAAGAAAATTCCAGCTTATGAAAAGAATCAAAGTTAAAGAAATATTATTTCATTCTGGAAAAAAGACAAAATAAGTACCCAATTCAAGGCTACTGAAAATATTCCAGTTAAAAAGATTAAAAAGAAATAAAATGTACATTTGTCCGATTCTGCGGTTCATTGTAAAAAATATTTTTAAAGTATCACTCTTTAATTTTATGCAATTTTGGAGTTTCAGTCGAGGTCCTATTTAAATAACAAAACAAACAGAAATCACAGACAGGATCTGTGTTTTTATAACTGCGGAGTACAATAAAATCAGAAAAATGACATTTTTTCAGTTATTTTCTGAGTTTGTAGTGGATTTTATGAATCTAAGGTTAAGGCTTTAATTATATATTAACAACTTGAAAGGACAAAAAAAAAACCGATCATATTTTTAGCTCTTGATAGAAATGCGTCCCCTCTTTACACTGTTTTCTTTTCTTTATCTCTCATTTGATCTCATGAGATGTAGACATATATGTGAGTATGTTTTACGAGAAAGTGAGTATTTGTTCTTTATGCTATATTTCAAAGGAACAACTTAAAACGAATGGAGAAGTCTACGAAAACTTTTTCCTTTCAAATATAGGCCTGAAAAGATTTAATGGCAGAAACAATCTGTTCGTGAGCGGATGGCATTCACCATATGGAAACCACTACAACCAGATTAAAAAAATAAAATAAAATAAAACTGTCTATAGAAATAAAATGAATCACAAACATGAAGATCACTTGGAAATTAAGAGTTACTTCCCTTGGCTAAGATGATAGTGACGTTGTTGATTTAAGATTTCACCGGAAGCTTCTGTTTTAATCAAATATTTATCCGTAATTATGATGACGGCTGTCGAATGAAGATTTGGGTAGTTGCGATAAACAGTAACTAAAATTAAAATGAAAAAATACTAATGAAAAATTAATAATAGTTAACAATTCCTCATCTAATAAAAATAATAATAATATGTTGCGTGTGTTGGAGGTTAATTATAATGTTTCAAAATTTATTAAAAATGGTTGAAATTCAAAGATTTTAATTTTTTCTTGACTAAAGAGTTAATTATTTTTAAATATTGGTTGACGGACAAAATCAACCAAATTCCCCCTGTAAAATCATTTTAAACTCATTTCTATATGAATGCAAATAGAATTGTCTTTCAATTGCAAAATATCATCTTTATCCACGAGGAATGCCAAAACGAAGAAAAGTGTTTTGTAATAAATAAAAAAAAATGTTTCAAAGATGACAAAATCAAAATGGTTATTCAGAAACAACAGAAAACTGAGAATGTGGTTTAGGAACAGAAAGAGCAAAAAGGGAAGTTGGTTTCTACTTCGCTTCAAATTTCATTTTTCGCTAAAAAAAGAAAAAAGAAAAACATGTCGAAGAAGGAATGTGAATACATATCAAAATACAAATCAAGCCGTTTTTATGTTTTGAATAATCAACTATTGATTATTAATAAATATTGTCTTAAGAGTTACTTTTATGGGTGAGCTTAACCTTATAGCCTTTTATTGTGGTTTTTATATAAAGAAGTTATTTTCAAGCAGTTAGCCTTGTTATCACACTAGGTATGACAAGTTCATTACAGGATATACTGACCTCAGGTTACGCAATTTATCCCTTTTCCCTTCTCCGCTCTTAAAACTTTGAACTTAACAGGTTTAATCTAAAAAATGAGGGAAGGTGAGCTAAAACTGAGACAAAAGAAAAATAGAGATAGGAAATGGAAGACGAATGTTGGAGGACGAAGAACATAAAATGCCTTTTGGATAGAATCACTATCAAGAGGTGGTTGAACAGAAGCGCACATGCAAAATGCCACTTTTTATTCTTAAGTAATTCATTTTACGCACAGATCTTGTGAAGTCTATTTTTATTAACCTTGCAACAGAGTTTATCTGGTTGAAGATCGAAGGAGGAGAAATAATAAGAAGTCTGTTCTGTAAGCTAGACAACTGCTGTTGATGTTGAAATAGAAGAACAGTATGACATGCCCTTTATATGCAACCAGGCCTTTGTAAATGATTCCTCTTTAATCCCTACTTATTCATTACAAAACTCTACCTTTCTCTAAAAGTTTGTCAAGCAGCATAAAAATATCTTCTGAATAGTTATTTTTTTCTTGAAGACCTGTTATTACAAGGACTGTTGGGAAGATTTTCGAGAGACGGTTACTTTGATATCACTGGGCAATTTTACGGGCGGTGTGTGTGTGTGTGGGGGGGAGACGGCTTCCCGTAATATTCTTCGCTCGGCAGTGAAGCGTTATTGAGTGAACTGTGTAATCGCTGTAGTAAATATGCATCTCGTTTTACTTAAAACTTGGACATGACTTCGCAGAAACTATTCGAGTGATTAAGAAGGGTTTCACGTGGTTAACGTTTCTTGAAGGCCTTCAGCCAAAATGACACTCAAAAATGTTGTAGACGTGAGGAGGAGTTACAATTAGAGAAAATCGGCGAGTGACGGTGCGAAAATTAAAAAGAAAATCTGGAGATTTCACACACCGTTCGGAAAGTATCCAGCCAAATCGACTGCTCATTTCTTCCTGTAGAACTATTTGAAAAAAAAAAAACATCACACGAATCTGGTTTGTCAGTCATTATCAGTACGAACTTGTACCTCTGCCACTTTTGGCTTTTCCCAAAATGAATTTCAGACCATGGACAAGATTAGGGAGAACGCAATGAAGCAGCTGATAGAGATAACCTAAATTGGACTTTATGAAAAGTGGAAGGGATAAATTAAATACATGAGATCACGAGAAGAATACTTTGAAGTGGACTAAGGCACCAGTACCCTATGTTTTTGTTAATGGCTGAATTATGTTCGAGCAGACTTTGTATTATTATTATTTTCTGTATCTGTCTATATTTCTGAGATGAGGTATTATGTACATTATTTACATTATTTGTACTATTGTTCTCATCTTTGTCGCCATATTTATTACGTTTCGGCCGTTGTACGCTTCGGCCTTCTTCAGGTGATTGGAATGTCGAACTGAACCCTTTATTTCGCTCACTGTGTAGACTGTTCTAGTTCCACGTCCCATGTTTAATGGGTGTCAGTTATCAGTTATCTCCCGTTAATTTTTACCTCTGTAAGTTCTCCAGTGCCTTAACCGGGTATTGAACTCACACTCTTTGGGTCCTGTCACTGGATCTAACTAACGCCTTTATCAAGGACACATGGCACAGTGGATAAAGGCGTTGGTTAGATCCAGTGAAAGACCCAAAGAGTGTGAGTTCAATACCCGGTTAAGGCACTGGAGAACTTTCAGAGGGGTATTAACAGGAGATAACTGTTAACTGACATCCATTAAACATGGCACGTGGAACTAGAACAGTTTACCCCAGTGAGCGAAATAAAGGGTTCAGTTCGACATTCCAACCACCTGAAGAAGGCCGGAGCGTACAATGGCCGAAACGTTGTAATAAATATGGCGACAAAGATTAGGACAATAGTCCGAATAATGTAAATAATGTTATTATTTTCTATCGGAAAACAAGAAATACAAACCGTTAATGGCGAAACGCACAAGCAATTCTTATCAACAGTAAATGTAATAATTTTATTGCCATCTCGATTATACTTTCAGTAATAAGTACCGTTTATTATAGGCTTTATTTGCTAAGTTTGAAGTAATATAGCTTAAGGTCATCCCATATTGATTCTGTAAAGATGGTTTTATGTTTTAGCAAAGACTGTATAGGAATTATGATCGATCTAATGAACAATATTTTTTATTTTATAATCAAGTCAGTTAATCGAATGTTGTCAGTCGGCCTTCAGAGAGTTGCCTAAACAACTGGTTTGCAACGTGTTGTCTCCATTGAACTGTTGCTGTAGGCTAGTTAAAGTAAATCTTGACTATCGACAGAAAAGTTACCACAGTCGCCATCTCTGCTTCCTGTTGTCAACATCCAACCGTTATCGTGGCTTCTGGCCGCAAAGACTGAGTCGTTAAACAATGGTTGAGTGTGTGGCAGCCGATCCATATTGCCCATAAAAAGCTGGCCTCGGAAGTTTCTATCGTTCTGTTTTTATGACTGGAACGCCATGACGAATATTGGTGAGAAACTCCAGAGATGAAATGAACTGCCAAAAACGGAATCGCTTGGGAGTGAGACGGTGAGAGTGGCTCATTATTCAATATGCCAATGTGCCCGTTGGGGCGGAAGTGGGGGGGAAAGTGTAGGAGAGTAGGGTTTTTTTTTCAGCGTGTGCCTCTGTAGTAGCCTGAGAGAACATGCATGCATTGCAGAGAAGGAGAGAGTTTTCAGTTGAAAGACGAAGTGAAAAACAAATTAGATAGATATATATATATATTAAGAAAGTGTATCTACACATACGCATGCGCACGTGTGTGTAGATCGACAAATAAAAAGATACATTCAAATGCGACAAGACAGGAAATAGAGGGAAGAGTCAGCAAGTTAACAAAAACTTAATCGATTATTGTCGATTGCACATAAAACGATTCGTCACTGTTTTGGCATCAGTTGAAATCAGACGGACTTGCAGAAAAAATGCCTTTATTTTATTATTAAATCAAAAAGCAAAGAAGGCAACAATAATTTTATTCCTTTCGCCAACAAAAAAGCGATCCTGTTTGATGATGGCTGAGATAGTTGTGCATTTCCCACAGGATCCAGTATTCGATGTTTGAACTTTTAAAAATGATCTTCAAATCAGATTTCCTGGGTAGGCATGCCTTTCTCCCTGGGTCTTCCTGCCTCCAGTTGGCCTTGAACCGGTTGAAGATAGAGTAAATAATATTAACAACAAGGTTTGCATTTACATTTTCCCGCTATTAGAGCACAAAGACGATGAGAGCAATATCAGGATATTACTTGCGGTGTATGAAAGTGGCAGTAGTGCTCATAATAAGTGGAACACTGGGAAAAATTTCAAAGATCCTCGCACGATGGTTGAAAGAACCCTGGTGGCTCAATGGGGCGGGGGGGATTGGCTTATAAAATTTAATACGCTCCAAACTAAACTAATAATGTTCCATCACCGAGCAGACCCCGAACTTTGTGGAACAGAACCCCGACAGGACGTTTTCCTGATCACTACAATTTTAACCTCTTCAAGTTAACCTTTACATTTCCGACTTCATATACTGCGTTTCTTGTTTTCTCTTAAGCTCATACAACAACAAACAGTGTATTAATGTGTGTGTATTAATGTATGTATGTATATATATATACATACATACATACACATATATATATATATATTTATATTTATATACGAAATTTGATGACGTATTAAAGTGGCAAAGATTGCAAAACATTTGACATCCATAAAAATACTCGAAAAAGAGCTAAAGATTTAAATATTTTTGTTGTCATTTGAACTATATTGAATATTGATTTCTACAATGTAATTTTTTTGCGAAGTACAAATAATAATAATAATAATCCAAGAATCCAAGAATGGTCATGATGAAGGTAAGGAAAGTGATCTACTATACAAGTAAGTGGCTGCATTTTAATCATCAAGACCATTGGTATATGTACAAACTAGAATCTGCCTTAGAGAATGAAAAACGGACCACCCAATACAGTAGTCGTAAAACGGATTAAACAGTCCATTCAACTTAAACCCGAAGAACATGCAAGAAAGCTGATTTCACTGACTTTATCAGAGTGCTGCGGAAGTTATGGAGCATAACAGTTGTGCCAGCCATTATCGGAGCACTAGTAATACCCTTGAAGAGTCCAGGAAAAAAGGATGGAAAAACTGGAAATCAGAGGCGCAATCAAGATCATCCAGATGTGTTTGTATTACTGAAAGACTAAAATAATAAAAAGAGTGCTGGAATTAGAATAGACTTGTAGTGTCATCAGATACAAATATATCCGTAAAAGAATATGATAAAGTAAATAAATATAAGGATATTGAAATTAAAAATTACCTATAATAATTGAAGCCTTGGGTACGAACAAAATAGGTACAAGATCCGTGGTAGCTTTTGTTTGCAAGAGATTTTAAAAATGCACTATATTGAACTAATCAT
Organism: Acanthosepion esculentum; assembly: GCA_964036315.1. Classification (NCBI taxonomy): domain Eukaryota; kingdom Metazoa; phylum Mollusca; class Cephalopoda; order Sepiida; family Sepiidae; genus Acanthosepion; species Acanthosepion esculentum. The sequence continues at coordinate 154,359,108 of OZ038476.1, forward strand.
CTACTGAGGTGTGTATTATCAATATAGAGAAAACATAACCAGTAGACATGTTGAATATCACTTAAAATGAGCATTTGTGTAAATCGGAGGCATATAATTTCTACCTTGTCTTACTCCACGTCTTTGTTAATGATCCGGTAAGAGATTGTATTAAGCGGAAACAAGAGAAGAAGAAGATACTACTACTACTACTACTACTACTACTAATAATAATAATAATAATAATAATAATAATAATAATAATAATAATAATGAAAATCATCTTATATACCCGGCCTCGGCAACGATTGCAGAAACAATAGGTGAAAAAGTAAAAACACAACGTAAACGAAAAAGAAAAATGACAGTCTGGAAAGAAATAATAGAAACCGAAATAAATAAACTACGAGGACAATTGTCACTTCTAAATGAAGTAGACAACGGTTCGAAAATGAATGAAAGAAAAAGAAGACAACTGAGACGAAGCATTGACATAAAGAATAAGACTGACCTACCAAAAGTTAAAAAGAATCTGAAACAAGAAATTCAAGACACAGAGAATCAGGCGTTATGCAAAAAGAAACGGATTCTTCTGGCAAAACAAGATCTTCAGAAAAGATGCCAAGAAATTATATCGAGAAATGGAAAAAATAAAATAGAGATAAATGACCCACCCAATATCCAAGAAGTTGAGGAGTTCTGGTGGGAAAATGTGGGAAATTGCAAAATGTACAATGAAAGAGCAACATGGATGAAGCAACAACAGGAACACCACACACACATACAGAGTGCCAAAAATGGACGAATATTAATCTTATTGAAACAACCCCTGCCATCTGCAAAACCAAAAACTGGAAAGCACCAGAAATAAACCAAATAGCCAATTTTTGGATAAAAAAATACTATCTAACGCCCACGAAGACCTCGCACGGGCATACAATAATATAATCATAAACCCAGAAAATAACTCACGTGGGGAGTAACATACCTACTCCCCAAAACAGAAGAGACGTGGAACCCAAACTACTATAGGCCCATCACCTGCTTTCTAACAATGTACAAGTTCCTCAATTCTATCATAACCGAAAGGATTTCCTTGAGAAAAGCAATTTACTCCCATCAAAACAGAAGGTATGTAAAAGAGGAAGTTACGGGTGCAAGGACCAACTAATTATCAATAAAACAATATTGAAAGAGGTGAAAAGGAAAAGAAACTTATCGATAGCATGAATCAACTACTAAAAAGCATTCGACAGTGTACCAGACTCATGGATAGGGAAGAGCCTAAAATATACAGAGTTTGACCCCACGAAGGTCAAATTCATAACGGAGATCATGAAAAACTGGAAGACTACGCTAAACTTAAACCATACAAACGGGTCATTTTACATCGAGTCCAGTCAATATCAAAAGCGTGATCTTATTAGTGGTGACAATGAATTTCATTACTGTTATGCCTTGCATTAGTGCCACTCATCTGCCTACTGAACAACAGTAGCTACGGATACAAGTCACAGAATGGCAAACTGAATGACTTATTCTATATTAATGATATTACAATGCTTGCCAAAGATGACAACCAACAGGAAACCCTACTCACCATTGTCAAAAACTTCAGCGAAAACATTAGGATTGAGTTCGGAATCGACAAATGTGCCAAAGCCACCATCAATAGCGGTAAACTAACAAAACTACGGATTTAGACCTTGATATCAACAGCAAGATTAAGGAACTAGACCAAGATGGTACATACTTAGGAATTAATGAAGGAGACGGAATACAACATTAAATTATAAAGAAAAAGATCCGAAAAGAATATTATAGGAGAGTGTGTCTGATACTAGAAAGCGAACTTAATGGGGCCATTAAAATGAAGGCTATCAACACATTAGCTATATCCGTAGTAACATACAGCTTCAACATTAGTAAATGGAAGTTGAATGACATTATAAGACTGAACGCCAAGTCCAGAAAAATGCTTACCTAAATGAGGGTGCACCACCCGAAATCAGATGTTGATAGACTGTACCTACCAAAAGGTCTAATCCAACTTGAACTAACTCTAAAAACGACAATATCGCATTGGAAGCGTATTTCACAAAAAAACAATGACCCTCTCCAAATCGACTCCATCAACAAAGAAGCTTCACTCTTCAAGAAATAGTTTAATATACCTGAAACCCTACCAACAAAAAACGAAGCGAATACCATTTATACCAAAGGAGTAAAACAAAAAGCAAAACAACTTGGCCAAATGAAGTTATAAAAAACAACTGGGAGGACAAATACCTAAAGCAAATACCTAAAAACAAAGCAAATACCTAAAAACAACAAAGGAAGCAGATGTGGACCAACAGAAAATACATCAATGGCTGAGGAGCACCGCGCTGAAAGCTGAGACAGAAGGGTTAATTATTGCAGCTCAGGACCAAAGCCTCGCAAGCAGATCCTATCACTGTCACATTATCGAGGATGGAACTAACCCAAAATGCAGGATCTGCGGAAAATACGATGAAACTGTCGACCATAATATCTTAGGATGTCCGGAACTAGCAAAAAATGAATATACTCATAGACATAAAAAGGTACTGACATATGTGCACTGGAAGATATGCAAAAAGCCGAAAATCGAAATCTCTGAGAGATGGTATGAGCATAAATCAGATACAGTCGCCCAAAATAATGATGTAACTATTCTTTGGGACATGCTGATTCAATCTGACAGTGAAATAAAAGCCTGATATTATCATAAAAGACAAGAAACTCAGGAAGTGTACGCATATTGATATAGCAGCACCATCTGAGAGAAACACCTCCATGAAAATTATCGAAGAAATGTCCAAATACAAAGACCGGGAGATCGAGATTAACAGGATGTGGGGAATGAAGACTGAGACTGTACCAATAGTAATCGGATCTCTGAGCCTCGTGAGAACAGCAATGGACAATTTTACTAACAGTGTCCCAGGTAATATCAGCATACAAGTTACCCAGAAGATCGCCCTACTAGGAACATCCTATAGAGCCTAAGGACCATAGTTTGGACCCAGCTCTACAAGATACAAAGCAAGAAACATAACATACAATAATAATAATAATAATAATAATAATAATAATAATAATAATAATAATAAAAGTAGTAATGTGTCTTTGAAGATCTCAAAAAAAACTTTTAAAATACAAGGACCTTGAAATCGAAATATAAAGAATGTGACACATGAGGGTATCAGTAATTCCAGTTGGAGTTGGAGCTCTCGGATTGCTTAGAAAAGGTCCCGATAGAATCATTGAAAGGATCCCTGGTAGTCTATATGTTAAAGAAATAAAACAAACTGTACTCACACGTACTTCATACATTACGGAGAGCTTTATCTATGTAAAATGTGTGTGATTTTTTTTGTAAATGTGTGTGATTTAATTTTATAAAAATGATCAATGGAAAATGTCATAAAGCCATTTCTGATCTTTGCTCTCTGGTTGGGACCCGGAAGGAAATGCGTATACAACATAAATCAAAGGAAATAATAATAATAATAATAATAATAATAATAATAATAATAATAATAATAATAATAATAATAATTCTGTACTTTCGTTGCTAAGCCTAAACTGTGTCTTAATAGTCACTTAAAAATAACAGCGATAAAAGGCCTGCCTGCATTCAGTGCATCGTCTGATAAACTGACACATGCAATAAATCACCTTCCTTTTTTCCTTTCTGACAACGTGCACGCGTTTGTGCATAGAATTACATATTTATAGATCATGAAAGGAAAAATCAAAATCGAAATGATGGTGAAGCAAAAATCATTAAAACATTTCTCACGGTATAAATGCTGTTCACTTGAGACGCGACTACAAATTATGTCCACTGAAGAGACGTAACCATTTCTTTATTTGCTTGCAGATCTATTTCATTTAAATTGTTTACAAATTCGGACATAAAAATATTTAGTTTGAGTTGTTGACAAGATTCTTCATCTTTTTTGTTGCTTTTTCATCATGACGTTTTTTACGGTTTTATTCTTTGGCCATTAAATTAAATTCGTCCGAAGCTTCCATAAATTAACGACCGAAGAATAAATCGGCTGAAAAAAGAAAACGATGAAGAAACGAATCAGAACTTTATAATAAAAGCATAGCTGCATTTATTCAAACCAAAAAAAATTGTTTCAAGGAATTAACTTTACTCTTACGTACAATCCAATATGTAGACCAAAAGATATTTGTAAACGTCTTGCTTTTTCTTGATCATAAAAATAAGGTTTTTACAGGGGGATATAAATACAATACATACTCGTGTAAAAGTCGACCCTGGCTGAAATATCAATCTCATTAATTTTCACAAAAACATTTTTAATTTCCTCCTAAATCAGGTGTAAAACTTTTCTCTTAGAAGAGAATTTTTAAATTTGGGATAAGTTAGAATATCTATGCGTGAAATTCCAGGGAAGAAATATAAACATGAATGGATTGTAATACATAAATATTTTCCGGGTCTGTAAACAATTTTATAATGTGTCTATGAATAAAATTTTATTTTACTGAACTCATATGTTGAAAGAGGTAGGTATGCGCTGAAAAAAGCTAATGTTAATATGTATTTACAGAGATGTAGAAAAATATTTTTAACATGATAAGTTTCGACTAAATACGAGGATAATTTTGATTGAGGTATGGATCATGTTCAAGTAGGATTCATATAAACGTCGATTTCTAAGACGAACATTTATTTGAAAAACTGTATACAAGAGTATACGCCATGGGAATTTCTTCATTATTTCTCTTCTTCCTCTTCTGATTAACGTCTTGTTAATTGTTTTAGGTTGGCAGACTTCATTCGATATTTTTCGGCTCGTCGAGAATGTAAGTACAAACCTTGTCGTTGGGCAGGCTATTTTATGGAAGCTAAACAACCTTCAAAGGGTACTTTCCAGGAAGACATCTTTTGGAAGATCAACAAGAACGAATAAAAGAAAAATTGTTGAATCTACACATGGTGTCGTCTGTCTGGTGATGGCGAAATCGTTTGATGTGCCAGTTACTTTCACTTTGTAAAAGCGCGCCACTTTTCGGATGAACAAAACCGCGGATAATCAGGAGTGTCAAATAAAAACTAAAAAAGATAGTGAAGAAACGGGGCGTACAATATGAAAAAATATGAGGTCAAAGAATAAAGAATTTCTTTAAAATTTCTTGAAAAAAGACAGGAAATCAGAATAACCATCTTACTAGACAAGAATGCGCCCTTTAATTTGTGTTTGTAAGATGAAAGCTGACAAAGAAAAACAAATCAAATGTTTTCGCTGTTTTTATGAAGAAAGAAACTTTCACGGTAATTCGGATGATAGATTAGAAACATGTTTGTCAAGAATGTTCAGTTGGATAAGTTCCAGAACGGCTAAAAAAAATGACCAGAGAGAATTTAAAATAAGATGAATATTTTTTTAAAAATTCCAACGAGTGAAAACAACCAGTTTTTCTCGTGATTTCATGTAAGAAAATTACTTGCTTATTGTTTTTATCATATTAATTATCATTATTTCTTTAACAAATTGTTAATTATAAAAATTCAAACAATTTAGAATCGATTTCAACATTTATTATTTAAAAAAATGTTTATTATCATTAATATTAACAATAGCACGTGACAGTATGCACGTTTGGTTGATTATTTCGTTAGTGTAGTAATCTTGATCCGTACGAGGAGGTATTCCGTTATTGTTGGTCTTGTGTCAAACTAAGATTAATAAATTACTATAGCAATTACGGCCTTCTTAATGAGCTATTATTTTTATATTTGGCATTTTATTCCACTTTCATTAAGGAAATAAAGATCCGAAGAGTGACTGGAATTTCGGAACCAAAGAAAGAAAGAAAGAAAACATGAAAGAAAGAAAATTCATGAATAAAAAAAGTACTTTCCAAAATCACGAAAGATTAAAAAAAACAAACAGCAAAAAAGAAAAGGAAACGAAGTGTAAATCTGTAAGCAAGAAAATTAAAAGGCGGTCACAGAAGCCAATAATGAAAATTGGTCAAAAGAAAACGGAAAGATCGAAAGCAGATGAAACAATGTTGTTGTTAAGAAAAGTAAGTAAAAAAAAAAAAAATTAAAAAAAGCTTTAGAAAACGTTTAGCGTCCATCCGAATTACAAACATTCAATGAATGATTCGAACGAAGAAAGAATCAATTAAAACTACTTTTGTCTTCTAATATTACAATAACACACTCTGTAATGTGGAAAAAAAAATCGGTGTTTCTCGTTTGGAATAGTTTTCATTCTTGATGCGGGAAAGAGAGAAGACTGTTGCTCATCGGGTAAGAACGTCCAATCTGATTTTTTCATTTGTTCGATTAATTATTCAGCTACTGTTTAATTGTATTTTTTAAATTAAAGAAATAAACCAAAATTATTGAATTGTTACGGGTCCTCGAGGAACAAAGACTTCCAATTACTTTACAGTTTATTTTTTTAAAATAATTTTCTAATATTACCGAGTAAAAATAAATAAATTACTATTCTTACTTTTGCGCAAGAAAATAACTGATGAATTAATTATTAATTTCGCCCGGTTCACACTCCTCTCCAGTCTTTTGATTGGAGTAGAGGTTTGTCCTTTGTTTCCTGTTTAGAACTGGCTTTCCGGTCCCTTCTTTCATTTTTAATAAAAGCTTGCGTCTTAGTGGTGTTATCGCTTTGTTCGGGGCGAATTGATAAAAAACAACCCTTAATTTGTTATAAATGTATGTATGTACGCATGTTAATATATAAGATTGTGCGTTTGCGTGTAATAAAGAGGAGACGAAGTAATTAATAATGACACACTAAATAATATTAACGTACAATCAATAATGACATCGTAAAATCCAAGGCATCGACGTTGATTACTGGCATCAGTGAGAGTGCTCCTGGTACTAGTAATAGTCAGGCATTGAGCATATTAAATTTGTCTGAAATTATTAAATAATCCTAACGAAGAATTCAAATATTAGTCAATGATTTATTCGGATCAGTATTTTCATTTACGGTGTTTCAATCACTGCCCTTTGGATGATTGTCTCTTTTTCTCTGTTGTATATTTTTTACTTTGGTATCTTTTGGGAAAGCAATAAAAAACATCAGTAGTGATTGAAACAACAAAGGTGAGTAATCGAATGACAATGCTTCATCAGAGAATTTCAGACAAAACTCAGAAGGCTGGAGAGTGTACCTGTCGAAACGGACTCAATGAATGACAGTAGTAATCCTCAGATTTTCTTTATTTCAAGATTTTATAATTCAGACGATGTAAATAATCCAGAAACGTGATTTAGAAGGATTTACTCACTTTAAAGGAAATTCCAGAAAAAAAACTGAAAATTATTTTGTCATTTTCTTATTTGTTTCAAGGATATTTCTGAAAAAGAATGAAATTTTCCCTTTAGTTTCTCAAAGTATATATCTCCAAGAACTTCCTGTTGGCATTCCATGGATCAACTGCCCAAAATATGTCATTTAGGACTGTTCCTAATGCTATAATATCTATGGGAACGATCGCCCCTTTCACATTGTACACTTTAATTTTTCAATTAAAGACTATACCTCAGAGTTGTTCCTGGTAGAACCTTATGGATCACTTGCCCTTAAGGGTCGTTCCTAGTGATCCATTAATTATGGGTGCAATTGTGAATGTCATCATCCAGAATTTTTAATCACTTTTGAAAGGTTTCGATGTTATTCCTGATATTTTTCCTTCTTGTTTTACTCTTTTAAGACGAAAACATTCATGATAACGGTTAGGGTAATATTAGTCGTTTCCTGTTTGCTCTTTTCGCTTGAAATTTATAAAAATAAAATCTTTCTTTTAAAAGAATTTTTCAGGAAAATAGGTTTCTTCAGTCCACTAAATTTTATCGCGCTTTCCAATATTGATTGTAACTTCCTTCCTAACCTTTTGTTTGACGTCGTGTGGAACGTCAATATCTCCATTATGTTTTTATTTTTCCTTGAGTTATGTGTGCTATCCATTTTAGTTGTTGCTGTTTGTGAAAGTGCTCAATTGATGTGGTCTCTGTTATTTAGTACAGTGCTTTGTTTGCGATTATATAGCGCCAGTTCACGGGGTTCCAAGAAGGATGGTCCTCACTAAGACCTACAGGCTTCATTCGCTGGAAGCCATTTTTAAGCACTGATTTGAGAAAGCGGTTGTATACAGCTGACTGTTTAGATATTTCTGAAGGAGTTTATAATTTATAATCTGAATTTTTGCATAATTTTTGTTTTAATGCCATTACCTTGTCTTTGCATAGATTCCTTTTCTTTATTATCTGTGAATTACCATGCCATCTTGAGAAAGCTAATGTAGTGTCTTCTCCATGGTTTGGAATTCAGATTTTTCTGTCTCTAATTGCCATTCAAGGCTAAAAAGCTTAGTCTACTCTTCTATTTAACCCAAAGCTGGTGATGAATTTATGCCTTTTCTCATATCGCGTAACAGGCGATGATGGAATTTGAACTCGGCTCGCCCCTTCCATTTTCACGACGATGTCCGTTAAATTACCCGAACATCCTAATGAGAATTTACTGTGAACAAAATCATTGTTTGGTGTTATGTGACTAATATCGAGAAATCGGTGTTTAATTTAATCAAATTCATAAACATCATCTCATATTTCAATTCTAAATCATATAAATAAATTTAAATAAAATCAAATAAAAATAAAATATCGAGTAATATGATGAAACGAAATACGTTATGAAAACCTTGTCGGTTGCAGGCAGATAAACAATTTTTTAATCGATAGAAATAAATGAAAAATAAATAAAAATCTCAGTCAAAACTTTAAAAATCTTACATACATACATTGAAGTTTTTATTTTTTTTTTAAATTGTCTTCGTAAAGATGGAAATTTATATTTATAATAGTAAAGTGTGAGCTACAAGTTGAAACGCCAGAATCAAACTAATACAGACATTTAACTGAGTATTGTAACAGAAGACAGCAAATCAGGACGACTACAAAGAAGGCTGTCTCTCTCTCTCTCTCTCTTTACTTCTATCTCTCTCTCTCTCTACTTCTATCTCTCTCTCTCTCTACTTCTATCTATCTCTCTCATTCTCTCTCTCTCATTCTATCTCATTCTATCTATCTCTCTTATTCTATCTCTGTCATTCTATCTCTGTCATTCTATATCTCTCTTTCATTCTATCTCATTCTATCTCTCTCTCATTCTCTCATTCTATCTCTCTCTTATTGTATTTCTCTCTTATTCTATCTCTCTCATTCTATCTCTCTCTCACTCTCTCTCTCTCATTCTATCTCTCTCTCATTCTATCTTTCTTCCTCTAAGTCTGTCTCTCTCTCACTCTAATTCTCTCTCATTCTATCTCTCTCACTCTCTCTCATTCTATCTTTCGTCCTCTAAGTCTATCTCTCTCATTCTATCTCTCTATCATATTATCTCATTCTATCTCTCTCACTCTCTCTCTCTCTCATTCTATCTTGGTCTATCTCTCTCGCTCTTTGTTCCAATGTACCACGAGCTATGAACTCTGTCTCACAAGAAGGATACAATTTGTATTCTTAAAAATGAAAATAAACCATCCAAAATGACTCTCGCCCAGCGTCCATTCATGGAAAAAACAAAAAACAATATTTTGTGCCAATCTTCGAATGAACAACGAGGAGGTTTTACAGAAAATCGGAACTAAAATGACACGTCCGTCTAAGCAGATAGACACTTGAAATTTATGGGATCCAATGAGAAAGTTAGGCTTGGAGAATTTGAATTCACGTGACATATTGGCAGGAGGAGCAGGGGAAAACAGCGGGAGCCGAGTTCGAATTCCAGTCGAATCCATTCCATTCACTTACGTAAAATGTATGAATCGTCTTCTTCTCTCCCCAGCTATGGATAAATAGCTTTGGATGGCAACTGGTCTCCCGCAAAAAGAAATGGCAACCTACTGCGGGAAAAATCTGCCTCGTCAGTCATGTATCGAAAGATGCATGATCGCTTAAGCGTGTATCACGCATGGAACATAACTGACTGAAGGAATTAAACGTTTCTTAGAACTCTAAGGGACATGGTGTTGTGGAGAGCCGTGATCACTCACGTCATGAAGGGACACGGCACATAGAAGAAGAGCGATCTGATAGTGAAACGTCGTTCTGGTGTAACTCAGAGGACGTGATGATCATCATGGTGTCCTAAAGGGATGAACGGAAAAGTATGCAAATATTCTAAGATTGGAATACTCATTAAAGAACGAACACATTTTACATAGTAGCTTCATAACCATCGCTTGACACTAGTTCACTCAACTCGACGAGGATCGAACCTACGACACAATCAACCACAAGTTGAACCAACAGTTGCACTACAGCAGGCGTCCTCAGTAAAAACGTGTAGATTTTTTCTACCTTGCTTTAAAAGACAGCATAAATAAATACTCTTTCCCTCTCTCTCTCACACACACAAGAAAATTTCCTTCTTCAACTTATCAACGCCTTTACAAACCGATGACTCCCGTTACAAATGCTGTTGTTGACCCTGACGTGATTCGAACCTGAGCCACAGCAAAAGATAATTTCGTAACTCGTTATACAAATAATTTTAATCTTTAGTTAGTCAATATAAAAACACTGAATATATTGTACTCTTTACAGGCAGCCGGTTCATGTACTTGTAAAATATATAACGCCAAAACGTACCTCGTAAAGCAATCTCTGTCTGTCTCTGTCTCTGTCTCTGTCTCTCTCTCTGTCTCTCTCTCTCTCTCTCACACACACACACACACACACACACACACACACACTGTTTCCTCTGTTGTGAAATAAATGGTTTTCATTTAAGTAAAATAATTGTTCGGATTTCCAAACATTAGCCGGCCATTATGCAAAGGTGTTTACAAATATATCTTCTCTCTCAAACTTTACCTTCTGAAAATTGTTGTCTCTAATATAGCAAATATAAAAATATGCAAGGTAAGATTTCCATCTTAAAGAAGATAAGTGAGAAACGTCATTTTTAAAAATATATCTGTTGTCTCTAAAGCGTACAGAAATCTTGAAATCTGTTTTTATTTCTTTTTCTATTTGTTGTGTTACTTCTCAGCAGATTTTCATCTGTTGTCGCTTCTTGTACAAAACTTAGTCAATTATCTATCTATCTATCTATCTATCTATCTATCTATCTATCTGTCTGTCTAAATCTGTTCATATTTGTGTATCTCGTATCACATTTTATTATGCAAGTCATTTTTTTCACAATAAAGTTGATATTAACGAAATGCTGAAGATACCATGGACCGAACATGTGAGCAACGCCGAAGTTTTAGAGAAAATGGAAACAAAAAGAAAACTTAAGATCAGGAAGATAAAGTTGAGGTGAATAGGAACATAATAGGGAAAGGGGGCTTGGAAAATCTGATACTCACAGGACAGATTGAAAGCAAGAGGAACAAAGCATAACTTAGTAAGTGTGAGTAAATGGATGGCGGAACAAAGTTTAGGAGAAATAACAAAATGACAAAATTTATTAAGTGCTACAAAGGACAGGAAGTTGTGGAGAGCCATGATCGCCTATGACCTGAGGGGACATGGCACATAAAGGAAGAAGATGTTTGTAGAATATACATGGTAGAGTTATGATAAATATACAGCGTGAATATCACATTATCCGTTTTTATTAAATGTACTAATTTGCTAGTGACAGATTTTATTAAGCATTAGTAGATTTTATTAAGCATTAGTAGATTCTTTGTCATACTGGACATAAATATATATAAGAGCAAAGTTTAATATTTGTTCAGATCTATAAAGATTGTCATGGGTCGTAAGAAAAAACAAACTCAAAAGAGAAAAAGTTATACTATTTACATTATTCGGACTATTGTCCTCATTTTTGTCGCCATATTTATTACAACGTTTGTACGCTCCGGCCTTTTTCAGATAGTTGGAATGTCTAACTGAACCCTTTATTTCGCTCTCTGGGGTTGACTGTTCTAGTTCCACGTGCCATGTTTAATGGATGTCAGTTATCAGTTATCTCCTGTTAATTCCCCTCTCCAAGTTCTCTACTGACTTAACCGGGTATTGAACTCACACTCTTTGGGTCTTGTCACTGAATCTAACCAACGCCTTTATCCATGTGCCATGTCTCCTTAAAAGTTATGGGGACACAAGTTTGGAACAGAAATCAAAGAACGATGAAAAAAATGAAATGAAAAAAGTTGGTAAGATAAGAACATTAATAAGAAAAATAAGAATATCACAAATATTAAAAAAAAGAGAAGTAGTTTGACAGGCAAGAAAACATTTGGAGAAGTTGGTGTTACGAAATTAGAGAGAAAAGATGCAGAATATTAAGAGTATTGGCCAAAACGTGTGAAAGCAACACAATTTACCATCTTACAGTAAACATTACAAAGAGAATTATTGAATGTTCTTGAACAAAATGTTTTTGAGTGATATAGGTTGAAACCAAGAAGCTTTAACCTAATGAATATATTATCCGTGCAAGACAATACACCTTCCTATTCTAAAAAGCTGATTATTTTGTACCTCCACATCTCGAAAAAAACAACAGAAAAAAAGAAACCAAGTCATGGAAACGTTCCTCGGTCCCTGTAGATATTAATCCAATAGAAAACTTTTGGTCCATCATTAAAAGAGTTTTATATGAAGATGGAAAATAATATTCAAGCAAAGATTGCTGGAAATAAATAAAAACTTCTGTAATTGTTGTAGAGTTATTTCCTCAGTGGAAACTGTATTTGGACTAAATTCCTCCTAAATAGGTTCGACGTACAAAAACGTTAGGAACTTGTAATAATCAGTATTACGCAGAGTAATCGAGTTGTGGTCGCTGACTACTTTTTAGTATTCGACTCCTACTGACTCCTACTTATAATAGATGGGAGAGTCTATTATCTATAGACTAGGTGTCTTTCACCATAACAGTAATAAACGTTAAAGTTGAAACAGTAAAAGTTAAAATTAATTAATTAATAATGCCAAATTATATTCACATATAAAATAATAATTTATTCAGTTATATACAATAGTCTGTTAACCAAATGTTATTTTAGCCGACATCTTTTGAATCTATTGATAAATATAAATTTATGAAGAACTTTGTTAATATAACTGAGACCTACAAAACAAATTACAGTGGTCAAAAAAAAAATTGAAATTATGTCGAGACACCAAACATCTTTTTTTAGCTAATTTGAGGGCGTTGAACGTGAAAATGACCTTAATTTGGCGGGGGGTAGCTACTGTTTTTGCTGTAAATTTTGTAAAAAAATTATTTAGTTCATTTGTTTTCTATATATATGATATTGACCGATGTCAAAATTTCTCAAAATAAAATCATAGAAACCTCTGAATTCGTATTTAAACCAACAAATATTGGTCTGCTTATTGAGAAATACTATTTTTGCAATCACAAGCAGACCCTAACTGTTTAAAAATAACATACCAAGACCAACAAGTATTTTCATCAAATCGTTTAATAAACTAACAGCAGAAATAAAACCTTTGTGAGTATAAGAACTATGGTAAATATTTTCTCTTTCTTGATTGTCATGTTCAATGTTATTTAAGTCTCTTTTGATGCTCCAGAGGTATTAGGTACAATGGAATTGGTGCATTCAATTGGAATGCCTTTAGTTGGAGTTTCTTATCAACTGTGAAAACAAAACGCTCTCAATCTGCTTGGTTTCCTTCCATAGTGAAGGAATAAAAGTGGTGGGATAAATTTATGAATATCAAACAGAAGGTTTTAGGGTTTCATTTTTAGATGTCACCTTAATTATCAGGTTTACTAAATTGTATTACTGATAAAGTTTATCAGTTAATTTGAATTTTGGCGATAAATTGGAAAAATTCGATACTTCTATTTTAAACGTTTTGACTCAAAAACAGTTTTTTTTTTCTTATAAAAATAGTTTCTTTCAGGTAGCTAACATAGGTTGCTCGGCCTACCTGAAAATTGATGGGTTTCTACGACCTTTATTAACTAAATTTTGCAATCAACCAAGATCATAAATTGATCTTTTTCCTAAAGATGAACAATTTCAGTACAGCAAAAACGGTAGCTAACCATGAAAAACTAAGGTCATTTTCAGAATCAGCACCATTGAATTAGCTAAAAAATGTGCTTTGTTTCTTGGCACTAAAAATCGTGTTGACCAGTATTATTATTGCAATTTTTTTAATAAGGATTGAAGTTGAAACTTACAGGATATGTTGTTCATAGAAATATATTTTTAAAAATTTACCAAATATATACTGTTTAGATTTCTGAGATGAGTAGTTATTATTTATATGCAGACTATTGTCCTCATCATTGTTGTTATTATCACAACGTTTCAGGAAACTCTTACAGGTATCATTTTTCTGTTTTCCCTCAAGTATATTCTACAAAAGTTATTTGTATCTATATAAGTATACCATTTTGGTGTGCGAACCTTTAGATACGTGAAATTGTTCCTTCTATAAGATAAAACATCTTCAGTCCACTGGGTACGCCCAGTCATCAAATTTGCATTGGTGTTAGACCCCTAAATGACACTAGGATTTCAGACAATGATTGAAGTTAACCAAAACAGAGGCTATTTTCTGAATACCGTTTTCCTCCATTCTCTCTTTCTCTCGCTTTTTCTCTCTCTTTATATATATATATATATATATATATATATATATATATATATATATATATATATATATATATATATATATATTTATAATTGTGTATTTAGGCAGAAATGTTTCATTTATAAATGTTTCATTAAAAACGACGGACAAGTACTAAGATTAAGATTTTTATTTAATGTTTCTTATGTTTGAACAAGTGTTTTACTTTTCTGGACACAGTGCGTGTAGAAATTGTCCAAATGTTCTATAATTCCGAGCGCTTTCGGCCATACTTTTAGACATTATCAAGGATAATTTTATTTTTTCAATTTAATTGGGTATATGGGTTGTGTGTATGGTTTTAGAGTTATAGCGATGTTTTATTTTCCGAACACAGCACATTGTGGCCGTGTTCGGAGTTAATATTAAGTGTTGTTTTTTTGTTTTTTATTACTAAGGCTTCCATATTTTTTTAATCTTTTTTACATGTGGATGACGTTATTATATTTGTATTTTCTAGTAGTATGTTTCGGATGGAGTCTGGTAAGTTTGTGTGTGTGTTTAAATGGGTTCTAATAGAGCTATGGTCAGATAGGTGTAACGTAAGGCATCTGGGTAAGCATGTAGTTGTGTGACCGATATAATTATTTATGAATTCGGTTTGATCAGGAACAAAGTTCCTTAAGGGGAACTTAATTGAACTCATAGATAATGTTCGTTCGTTGTAATTTTCATTTTGCTGATGTTTCCTTATCTATTTTTTAAGATAAGGTTAGCTATCTTAAATTTTTTCTAGTAGATAATTTGATATTTTATTCGGGTCAACTGGGGTAGTGTATTTCTTTATAATATTTCTAAATGAAGATTCATCTTGTTTGTAGTTAATGTGCATTTGGTCTTTGTAGAAAATATTTATGTTACTGTTGACTGTTCACTATCGTTGTTATTTACTTTGGGGAGAAATCGTCTAATTTGTTGGTCTATAAAGTGATCAGGGAAGTTATTGTTAATTAGTGTCTGTTTTACATTATTGAGTTCTTTAAGGAAGAGAAGTCGGGAGGATGAATTCTGGTGTGCTCTTTGTAGGAAGTTTTTTATCACTGCTATTTTGTATCTGAGTGGGCATTCATTTTTAAAGTTAAGGTGGCAAGAGTTCCTACTAGTGGTTTTTTATATAATGTGATAAAAGTGTCGTTAAGAATGGGAGTTTATTTTTTGACTAAGTTCGCAGGTAAAGTTAAGGACAGAGTTTTTTTCAAATGTAGTCTTGACCGTATCTATTTCTTTAGTGTTAGTTGCTAAAATAAAAATATCGTCTACGTAGCGGACATATATTTTAGGTTTACGGAGCTGTTTAAATATCATATTTTTTGCATGGAACAAAATAAAAAAGAAAAAGCCAACACTTAATAATATTAACTCCGAACACGGCCACAATGTGCTAACTGTGTTCGGAAAATAAAACATCCCTATAACACTAAAAACATACAGACAACCCATACACCCAGTTAAATTGATAAAATAAAATCATCCTTGATAATAAACTATAACCGAAAGCGCTCTGAACTATAGAACATTTGGACAGTTTCTACACACTCTGTGTCCAGAAAAGAAAGCGCTTGTTCGAGCACAAGAAATGTTAAATAAAAAGCTTAATCGTAGTACCTTGTCTGTCGTCTTTAATGAAACATATATATATATATATATATATATATATATATATATATATATATATATATATATATATATATATAATAAATAAATATATATATATATATGTGTGTGTGTGTGTGTGTGTGTGTGTGTTTGTGTGTGTGTAATTGTGTGTGTGTTCTCCTTCGCACGTATATGCTTCTTGTTTTCTTCCAAATAAAATGTAGATGGAAATAGTTATTAGATTATGACTCACACTCCCTGCAAAATCCAATGAGATTCTGTTCTTTTGCATAAATCACCAAAGATGCTTTTTTAACGTCTGTTTAAATTCTTATGGATTTTTTTATAAGTAACAGAACGGCACCCAATTAATCATTCCAGAAATTCATTTTCCTCTCATCTGGCTACGAAAATCCTTCAGATCATTTATCTAGAACCAGCAATTTTCGCGTTCAAAGTTTTTGGCGTTTTGTTCGTCACCAAGATACCCTTATATTTAGGGCTCACGGGTATCAACAGAAATAATAACACTATTTATTGAGAATTTTACGAACAAGTAATGGAATGTAGACATTAAAAAAAGGCAAGCACTCCGACAAGAGAATGATTACTCGTCGCTTAACTCGAATGAAGTTTACTGCAAAACTAAAGCGGCATGGGTAACATCATGCGTAAATGAAACTAAATTTTGATGGGTAATAAATTTCATGTGCGCTCCGAGAAAACACAAATTCGAACACGTGACTTCAACCAGTGTTTCTTATAAAATAACAACATTCAATGCAGCCAAGAAAATTTCCACTTAAACATCAAATCAGACAACGAAATTCATTTTATAAAATTTAATTCAAATTCCATGAGATTTGAACAAATCCTTTCCTATTATATTCTTTCTGACCTAAGAGGAGAGTGGCTTTAACTTTTCGCTATCTCAAATTGTTTTCATATAGATGAATCTTTGATAATTTGGAAAACCACTGTCTTGTGTGTAAGTGACTCAAACATAATTTACAGATCATATTAATTTAAAATGTATACTGATTTTTGTTAGAGTTTTTTGGGTACGTTATATACTAGTGAGCCAACCAAAGTGAGCTGACTCATTTTATAGTTGACCAATAGAAGAGTTAACCAATCAGAAAGCTTAAAATATTCAATTCGACGTGTATAAAGGCAGCCGTGTTTTTTTTTCTCCGAATATTCACTGCCAACCTCTGATATTGCAGGCCTGAAGAATTACTGAACAGCTGGTACTTTCTCCGAATATTCACTGCCAACCTCTGATATTGAAGACATGAAGAATTACTGAACAGATGCTACTAGTGATATTGGCGTTGTTCCATTGAACACATTACGTACTGCACTGGATTCTGTATTCAAAGACTACTGTGAACATGGTCAACAATTTTTACAGTTTTTAAGTCATTCAAAATAAAAAATAAAAAAGTAATCATAATGTATACAGATAGAAAATGAATTCAGTAAATATGCTAAGAATAGAAAGTGTTGTAAAACAAGGATGTGTTTTTTCACCGGACTTCTTCGACCTATACAGGCAATTTTGAGAGAATTAAAAGTCCTACCAGCATTCATTACTGGCGGTCACAAGTTTGACAACATTAGATATGCAGATGATACAGTGTCGATAGCAGACACAGAAGGGAAGCTACAAGACCTCCTACAGAAGATAGTGATGGAAAGCAAGAAGAAAGGACTAAGCATCAATTGCAAGAAGACTGTATGGTTGTTAGCAAAAGAAACATCCCAACATGCGAATTACAAATTGGAGATATCAGAATCAGACAAATATAACAATTAAAATATCTGGGAAGTGTTTTAACAAAAGACGGAAAGCGCAACATCAAAATCCGAAGGCGCATTGGGATAGCGAAAGATGCCTTCCAAAAGCTAAGTAAAGTATTAACAAATAGGAAAATTTCGTTAGAAACAAGCAAAAGACTACATAACTGTTATTCAATATCAGTTACTCCTATACGGTAGTAAATGCTGGACAATCTCCTCACAGATGAAGAAAAGACTTCAGGCAACAGAAATGTGTTTCTACAGAAGGATACTGAGAATAGCATGGACTGAACATGTGAGCAATGACGAAGTTTTAGAGAAAATAGAAGCTAAAAGAACATTTATACATAACATTAGAAAAAGACAGTTAAAATTTCTAAGGCACATAATGAGGAAAGAAAGCTTGGAAATTTTGACACTCACAGGAGATATTGAAGGCCAGAGTAACAGAAGAAACAATGCATAACCTAACGAGCTTGTGTAAATGGGCTGCAGAACAGAGTTTAGGAAAGATAGAAAAAAGACAAAATTTACTAAAAATTATAAAGGATAGGAAATCGTAGAGAGTCATGATCGCCAATGTCCTGAATGAGTATGGCAAATAGAATATGTTTTGTTCAAATTGGATGGAAATAAAAATTATAAGATATCAATTCTTCACGTTTTCTCTTCTTTCTTTTTTTTTTTTTTTTAAACTAGCAGTGATAGCTGATGTTGATCAGGTTAAGTCTTTTTTCTTTGCTCCACTACGTTGCATAATCGTTTCTGTAAAAGACTTGCGTCTGTCGCTGCATTGTTATAATTAAGTTAGTTCAACGAATTTAAACATTTTGGTCGTTGGATATTTCATATACAGCATATTAACATATTATCATTTATAATATTTTTAAAAATATTCAGTTAAAAGTATCAACATTATTTACTGTGATCAAAATGTTAAGGTGGTTACTGATTTCAGAACAAAAAATGGCTTTATTTGAATAACTAAGCAATTTAATTAATAGATTATTTATTAAAAAAAAATTACAAAAGACCAAATTGAAAATGAATAACTAAATACAATTCAATGGAAAAATTTGATTTTTACATTGAATTTGCAAAATAGTTATCTCCATTACGTAAGTACCCCAAAGTTGGGTAGGACATAACGCACATATTGGAAACTATAAATAATAAAATCACAGTTATTTCATTTCAGATGTTTACTTTTCAAAGTTTCAAGCGACACACACACACAGACTTTGAGCTTTATATATTCAGTGAGAAGGGCACCTCGAGGTGGTGTAATGGTTAGCTATCTTGTCTTGCTAGAACAATTACGACTGAGTAATGAATTCAATTCTCACCGGGTACCCCCAACTTTTGACCTTGTGCCACATCTAAGCTATGCTTGAAAAATCAATATATTAGGTGAGAAGTTTACTTTCTTCTTCAGTCAAAATAATGAACTTATAATAAGAGGGAAATGAAAACGTAGTCTTTTATGCTGGAATCTTTATGGTCCCGTGCCCTTGGTGTTTAACTTGAGCCCCAAAGAAGAATCAGCAATATTATCGGTCCTGATCTGGCGGCTCAACTTCAATCACTTTCCCACAGCCGTAATGTTGATTCCCTTTGGCTCTTTCTACTCTCATTGTAATTGTTCGGATGAGCTCTTCGCTGTGGTACAGAGACTTTTATGAATTTGAACGCAGTATTAGACTAGCGTCGTGACCTCATCAATTTACGGTTGAGCTTGCTAGATGTAGACATAAATTCTATGCAAACAGTTTCTTGTCTTGTCTTTCTCGCCTGTGGGACACCCTTCCGACTCCATGTTTTCCAGTCAGCTTTAATCTACAAAAAATCTTAATGTAATGACAATCGCTCTCCTGGTTACTTCTTTCTTATTATTAATGTTTCTGTTCCTAATTTTTTCACACCCAGTAACCCCTTGTGTCTTAGTGGTTTTACCGCCTTGCTTGGGGCGAAACCGATAAAAAAAACTAACAAAAAAACTACTAAATTAAAATCTTGCTCTGTTAAAAAAAACTGGTGAGATTAACGTTTTAATTTCTGTCACTTTTTTACGCGTATTTGGAAATTGGACAGAATCTAATTTGAGCTTAAAGTGTCGGAGAGAATAGGAAGGGCCTGGTGTGTTCTAATGTAACTGATATCAATCCGTTAGACAAGATAAGCGCACACCCTGTTCTACTTCAGCATACCGGTGAAGGGGGGTGGAGGCCAATGCTACCGTAGCTTGAGGTCCGGTAGTGTTATAAGTTAACATGTTGTTTATAGTTGTTATCAGAACTTATTGTCTTACAAGTTGTTCAGCACGGTTCATTGCCCTTTTCGTTGCGGTGTGCATTTGACAGGAATTGAAGAAAACCTTTTTTTTACTAAAACCAGCAACGAACTAACACCTGGGACAAAAAAAATCTGCCACCCACGCGGAATGTGCAAAACAACTGAGAAAATATAAGAAATGTTTTGTTTGTTTTTTATTTTAGAAAATTTTTACACACTAGCGAGAGTTGAGATTTTATTTAAATGTTTGCAGGTTTAGCACATTAAAAGAAAAACAGTGGAAGGTGTTCTCCTCCACCCATCTGTGTGTGTGTGTGTATGTGTGTGTGTGCGCGCCCGCGCGTGTGTGTGTGTGTGTGCGGTTGTGCAGATACATGTATGCATACAATTCTAGATGCGTTGTGGCAATTTAAAAAGATTATGCGAAGTAGCAGAATTTTTCGCTAATCTTTCTACCTTTCATTTTTTTTTTTGATCTGAACTGCTTCCACTTGCGTTCAGTGTTACATGGAATCTTGTAAGGTGACTTGTATTGAAAAATATTAATTCAAGTCTGTATAATATACACAATATGGATGTAAAAGGATGATGATGATGATGATGATGATGATGATGATGTTATTCCCGAATAGATTACAATACACTAAAACCCTTTTCCACAACAGATAGATAGATAGATAGATAGATAGATAGATAGATAAAAATGAAGAGACTGGCATAGATAGATAGATAGATAGATAGATAGATAGATAGATAGATAGATAGATAAAAATGAAGAGACTGACATAGATAGATAGATAGAGAGAGAGAGAGAGAGAGAGAGAGAGAGAGAGAGAGAGAGAGAGATGAAGAGACTGAACTAAATATGAATCAACCTGAATAAATTGTTAGATCTTTAATAACAATTATGATTTAAAAATGTAGGTGTTTAATGTTGAAATAAAGCTGTTTGCCTTTAAGTGAGACTTAATGAAATTCAAGTGACAAGAGAAAAGCGACCGTTCAAGATATGAATAGAACCGTTCAAGAGATTTTGCCTCGTTCTCTCTGTTTATTTTACTATAAGCTTTGATGGTAAAAGGAAAAAAGCTGACACCCGGAAACTGTAGATTTAAAAAGATATTTTGTTGTGAAGAACGATTTTGAACCTTAATTTATCCAAGGCATTAGATATATCTGTTTAACAATAGTGGCATAAGGTCATTTTCAACCGAGCACATCATCATTACAACCGGCACGACGAAACTTAATATCAACAAAATAATGATTAACATCATGACAAAACATTTTCTGCTCTCTCTCTCTCTCTCTCTCTCTCTCTCTTTCTCTCTCTCTCTCTCTCCATCCAATTAAATAGAAACAACAACACTTGCACTATTATTAGACTTGAAGCAACAGACATGATTTTCCAGAAGGATGCTGAGAATATCATGGAAGGAGCATATGAGCAATGAAGAAGTTTTAAGAAAATGGAAACAAAATATACTTATATTTAAAATCAGAAAGAGATACTTAAAACGTTAAGAACATATAATAAAGAAAGAAGGCTTGGAGAATTTGATACTCACAGGACATATTAAAGGCAAGAGGGACAAAAGGAAACAGCAAATAACCTTCCATACGAACTTGTGTAAATGGATGTCAGAAGAGGGAGAGGGAGACAAACATTACAAAGGATAGGGTGATGATCCCCCACCCACAAAAGGGACATGGCCTTTAAAAGAAGGTTAAATGGGGTGGATATAGAAGGCTTGGAATATAATGTTGCGCCGAAGAGAGTCTTATATCTTACTTTAAAAATCAATATCTGAAATTAATTCTGTTTTTCATATGAAATCGAAACCTAACCCCTGGCACCGGAAGAGAAAAGTACAACTATCTAAGCCATTTGGCAGACTAACAAGAAACCTCGATTTCACAGTTAAAACATAGAAAGTATTATTTACATTATTTACGTGCAAACTATTATCCTCATCTTTGTTGTTGCTATCAGAACCTTTCGATCGATGTGCTCTTCGGTCTTCATTAGGTATTTGTCGATCCGGTTAACCTCCTGGGAAGTTCGAACTGACCCTTTATTTAATCAACGGCGGTAGACCGTTCTCGTTCTACTGATCATATCTAGGGATATCTTGACTAGCATCTGATGAAGTCAAGAAAGCAGGAAGTCAAAATATTGTGATATAACAACAAAGATGAGGATAATAGTCCACAACTAAATAATATAAATAATGATAACTCCCCATCCCAGAAATTCAGACAGAAATCATGAAAAAAAAGTATCTAAGTGTTTTGCTGGTTCTTCTACGACGGAATTTTTAATGTTAGAAAGCTAAGTTTTTGCTTTTATCCCAATGTTTAATACGGTTTTTACGTTGTTTCTTAAGCTAAATGTAGCATCAAAATTTGAGCTAAAAATAAATAATTTAAGTGCCTTTGATGTTAAATTTTGTCTTTATTTGAAAGATAGTAATCTAAAGATAATCTATATGAAAAGAAAAATAAATTATAAAGCTGTTAAACATTTTAAAAACATTCTCACGTTCGCTTGTCTCTCGTCGACTCATCGAAACGCCATTATTGACGAACAATGTATACAATAAAGTTAAAATCTCTTTAAAATCCAAAATTTTTTTAAGGATGTGTTTCAAAGTAAATTAATAAATTTAAGGATTAATTAGATTTAGTAAAATTAATGCTTAGATTTAATTGAAACGAAATGAAAATAACATTTATTTCCGTACAGTAGCCTGTGAGCTGTCACCAATGCCATAGGTCAACAACATTAGTTTTCTATTGTCATTCCTGATTCTTAAAAGGCGCGAGAAATTCTTTTTAAAATTAAAGTTATACGGAACACCAGCAGTTCAAGAAATTGGTATTCATGATTCAAAATAAATTATCTTTAACTTTATAAAATAAATAGTTTAAATATATAAAGTTTTTTTTTCATTCTATACACTTTCATGAAATTTAGTAGAAGTTATAATTTTATTTTTATATTACATTATAAGTACTAAAAAAAGAAGAAATTATTTAAAAACGTTTTTTTTAAAGCATTTCACCCCAAACAAGGTGGGAGTGTCACTAGCACGCAAGGGGTTCCTGACAGAGAGAGTACGTGTAAAGAGGGATGTTTGAAGAAAGGATAAAGAGAAGGACGGGGATCAAGATCAAGGCATCAAAAGATGTCGATTGACATTACATTTGAAGATTTGAAGATTATAGTTATCAGGAAAGCAAGTAAGATGAAGGGACTTCCACTGGCTCCAGATTTTTAAAAAAATTAAAAAATACTGAAGATTTACTAAATAAGCAGGAAAACACAGACATGTGAAAATATACACCTGTATCAATGAATTGGAAAACACAAAACTGTACTGACTGAGTGATTAAGAACGAGAAATATTAAATTGGTATGAAATCAATATCATATTACTTCGATAGGGAAGAATGGTCAACTAAGGGAAGGTAATTCATAATTATTTCCTATTTGAAGTACCTTAGTAAAATAACCTAACATTTATGATAATAATATATAAAATAAAATTCTTTTCAAAATATCTATAATGAGAAAACAATATCAAACTGTACGATTTTGATTCTTCAAATATATCTTTATTTAATAAAAAGATCTTTTGTCATCAATAAACGAAAGAATTTCAAATTCGCGTTGAAAAATTAAAAGTAAATATTTCAAAAATAAATATTCATTGTAGATTCTTTTCTCTGATAAAAAATGGAAGAAAATAATGTGTTTTATTAAATTAGACAAACACCAACTCTCAACCAATTTTTTTTTTCCTTTTTTGTAAGGTTTCAAGACAAGCATTCAGGATTTTCTGATTCGATATTGCAAAAGCATTTTACTGAAATAATATCTTCAGGGGTTTTTCTTTATCAAACTATAAAAAATATGTGTCACTCCAACGGACCCCCACCACCACACACACAATTAAAAGTATTCACGATGTATTGAAATGGTGGTTTGACTGGCCCCTCCAAAAAACATGTCTAATCAGTCTACAAGCATTAATGAGTAAGTGCTGAAAATTTAATTGGAATAGGATAATTTCTTGATTTTTGGTAATTTTTTAGGTTTATTTATTTTTTGGCTTTCATTTCGGGAAAAATGTATCCAGTTTGTCGCTACCTAAAATTGTGTTATTTATGTACAAAACTTCTGTTATCACTTAAGGCTTTAAAATATTATTTTATTATTACAAATATGACTCGCTAACCAAAATTGTGACTCTTTCATTATTTTGCTGTAACTTTTTAAAAACTTCAGTTGTAGAGGACCGCGTGGGTTTGAGTGTTGTTGTATTAGGAACACGTGCTTTTTATTTCCTACTAGAAGGTCCAACTACAAGAAAATGGCGGACTCAAATTGAGTCCAGCCGAAGATGTAAAGAAAACAAACAAGACCAATATATATCAACAAATATATGTATTAAACAACAAGATTTACAAGTGACAAAGACATTAACATTTGTGTTTGTGCGTGAACGTAAATAGTTTGTATGTTGGTGAATGTTCGTACGTACGTGTATGTGTGTTTCATGTCGTTTTTCCATAAGTGGGCGAAAACGCGGATTTCTACGAGAGATTACATTTTTTAAATGTGTCTGCTGAAATGCAAAGTAAAAAGAGAACGAGGCAAGACGTTGCCCAGTATTTATAGTGTAGGGAGAGCGACCCCTAGTGAACAATTAGGGAATTAAGGAGAGCTAACTCCGACACAGTCATCTTTGTAAAGAAAGAATAAAATTACTTTTATAATCAACAACTGGTATTGCTACTTACCAAAATACTCTAACCGTGAAATATTCCCGAATACACAACAGCTATTTACTAATCTGTTCTACAACGCATCATCTCCGATGCGCACTTATTATTATTAATATTATTATTTCCTTGGGTTCCTGTTGTAGACACCTTTCCTTCTGGGTCTCAACCAGAGACCTAAGGACAGAAATGGCTTCATGACATTTTTCATTGATAAGTTTTTGTAAAAAAAACTAAGATCACACACATTTTATATAGATAAAGTTCTTCGTAATCTGTGATCTCTGAGTACATTTATTTGTATTTCTTTATGGCATAGACTACCAAGAATCCCTTCATCGAGTGGATCGCAACCTTTTTCAATGAAACCGAAGGATCCAACTACAACTGGAATTATTGATGCCCTCATGTGCCACATTTTTGAAATTTCCACATCAAGATGCTTGTATTTTAATAGTTTTTTTGAAGATCTTCATAGAGACATTACAATTTGCTGGGGTGTGCCATGTCAATAACAAAGTACATTCTGTACTTGTCGTCTTTGATCACGATGTCTGGGCGATTAGCTTTGATTGTTCTGTTTGTGTGCATTGTAAAGTCCCATAAAATTGTTACAGGTCCTATCTCTGTAACCGGATCTGGTATTATTATTATTATTATTATTATTATTTGTGTATGTTATGTTTCCCTCTTTGTATCCTGTAGAGCCGGGTCCAAATTAGGGTCCTTAGGCGCTATAAGAGAATTGTCATTTAATTGATAGCACTTTTCTCAGTATATGGGATGTTCCTAGTAGGGCGATCTTCTGGGCAAATGTTGATGTTACCTGAGACACGGTTAGCAAAATTGTCCATTCCTTTTCTCACGAAGCCCAGAGATCCGATTACTATTGGTACAGTATTAGTCTTCATTTCCCACATCCTATTAATCGCGATCTCAAGTCCTTCTTTTAAAAAATTTCTCGATAATTTTTATGGAGGTGTTTTTCTCGGATGGTATTGCTATCTCAATAAGCATATACTTCCTGAATTCCTTGTCTTTTATGATAATATCAGGTCTGTTGGTTTTTATTTCCCTGTCCGTTTGAATTGGCATATCCCGAAGGATAGTTACATCGTTATTATTTTTTCCTTTAATTTCTGTTGTATATTCATTTCCTTCCGGGTCCCAATCAGAGATCTAAGGTTAGAAATGCCATCAAGACATTTTCCACTAAAGATTTATGTCAAAAATAAAAATGTAAATCAAACACCCTAAGAGCACATACATTTCACATAGATAAAAACCCTTCGTGTGGTGTGAGCTGTGTTCGTGAGAATCATTTTTGTATTTCTTGAAGGCATGGGTTAGCAGAGATCCTTTAAATGAGTCTATCAGAAACTTTTCCAAGAAACCTCAGGGCCCCAACCACAATTTGAGTGAGTGAGTGAGTGAGTGGATGTGTGTGTGAGAGACAGACAGACAGACAGACAGACGTGGACGGGAGAAGCATGTCTACAAAGTGACGCTGGGTTATAAATATACGAAGCCTAATATAGCCATCATGACCCTCCGTCTATCAGGCACATGCATCGCACCCAGTTGTGCGTGACATGGCGATAAAAGCTGAGGATGTGACTTCCAAATTGACTTGGTTTGGCTCACCCTCCAAACTTAAAAAACAGCATCTTGGCACCAGACCAAGATGCGCCATCGCTACTCCCGCTCATGAACAGAGATGCAGAATATTTCAGTCCCTAGATGACATGCCCAACTGGTTATAGTCAGGCACTTAACAATTAAATATGTGGTATTGAACGGGAAATGTTTACTGATATCATAAATTCACTAAGAGAAAACATTTACATATTAACACATACGATCAATTAAGACCAGAAGTCATGAGAGCCGTGACATTTAGTAGTAGTATTACGTGTGGGATCATTTTGCCAGAGATAATTTGAAGTGCCTAATTACCTAGTCCTCTCTGCCTTCTAGAAGTAGAAAGCGAACTGTAGGAGAGTTGCCTTTAGATTCAGAGAGTTTTGCGGATAATATGGCAGTTCCGCATGAAGTAATCTTTATTATTATTATTATTATTATTATTATTATTATTATTATTATTATTATTATTATTTTTATTTCCTTTGATATCTGGCGTTTACACATTTCTTTCCGGGTCCCGCCCAAGGACCTAAGGTTAGAAATGGCATCATGACACTTTCCACTATAAAAAAAAATTATTACATAGATAAAGCCCTTCGTAAAGTGTGGGCTGTACTTGTCAGAACAATTTTTTGTATCTCTTTGAGGCATAGACTTCCAGGGATCCCTTCAATCAGCCTACTGGAATCTTTTCCAACCAGTTCAAGGGCTCCAACTACAACAGGAATTGTTGATGTTCCCATGTGCCACATTTTTGAGATTTCTATTTCAAGGTCCTTGTATTTTGACAGTTTTTCGAATATCTTCAAAGATACATTGCAGTCTGCAGGGACTGTCATATCAATAAGGAGGGACTTTTTTTTGTTTGTGGTCTTTAATAACAATGTCTGGACGGTTATTATTATTATCATTATTATTATTATTATTATTTGTGCATGTTATGTTTCCTGCATTGTATCGTGTAGAGCTGGGTCCAGACTATATTCTTTAGACCCTATAGGAGAATTGTCCTTTAATTGATAGCACTTTTATTGGTGCATGGGATGTTCCTACTAGGGTGATCTTCTGGGCAACTTGTATGTTGATTTTACTTGGGACACTGTTAGTAAAATTGTTCATTCTCTTTCTCACGAAGCCCAGAGCCCCGATTATTATTGGTACAGTGTCAGTCTTCATTTACTGTTAATCTCGATCTTCAGATCCTTGTATATTGACAGGTTCTCGATAGTTTTCATGGAAGTGTTTCTCTCATATGGTACTGCTATGTCAATAAGTATATAATTCCTGAATTTCTTGTCTTTTATGATAATAATGATAATATCTGGTATGTTGGCTTTTATTTCCCTGTCAGTTTGAATTGGCATGTCCCAGAGGATAGTTACATCGTTATTTTTAGTTTGTTTTTTTTCATTAAATAATGTAAAAGTTTTCTTTGAAATTAAAATTTGGCTTTATTTGAAAGATAATGGCTTAAAATAGGTACAACCTCCAAAGATTCGCTAAAATATGGGCATACATGATGAAAAATTGCCCCGAAACTTAATAAATACAAATTTTTATCATCAGAATTTTTCTGTTATTATGAGGAGGAAAGATCAAAGGATTTTTTGTACAAATTATTTACTTTTATATCCTTTGTAGAACCATCGAAATTTTAGTTAAAATCTTATTCTTATGGCGTTAACGTGCCACCATAAATCTCCATGGGAAATTTGATCGTCTTTTTATGATGAAAAAGATGCTGATTTTGAAATTCTTGTAAAAATCAGATAATAATTGGATTTTAATGAAACTTTCAGAAATTATTCACAAATGAATGAAATCATTTTTAAATGTTTCTGTTTTAGAAAACCTTGGTAATTTTTTTTACATCTTTTACATTACCCCTAGCCCAACCCACTAATTTAATTTTATGAAATTTCGAGAAATACTTTTTTGTAGGGTTTAATGTTTATATCAGTTATAAAGAAGAAGTTAAATCATCAATTTTTTTTGTTAAACAGGAGCCCAAATTATTGAAAATCTTAATCGCAAAATTTAAAAATGCGATAAAACTAAGACATTTAATTAATTGATTAGAAATGCTTTTAATTGCTTTTATAAATAGAATATATTATAGATACTATTGTTTTACAAAACAAAATTTCCGATGAATAATGAAATTTTACAAGAATTGTTTTTTTTAAACTTTAATTAGAATAATTTATAAACTTTTAAATCATTTGAAATTATGTATTAATCTGGAGTGATTAACTAATACTGTTATTAAATAAAGCATTGTATTTACTAATCATAAACAGAAAAGCTTACTACAATTCATCAATACCCAGTATTTAAAAAAAAAGAATTTTGAATTTCTTTTTTTTGTGTGTGTATAAAGGTGCTGACTTTTGTAAATATGGGTGTCCATATCAGAATAGAAGAGTAATAGTACATTTAAAATTTATTGGTAACTTTCTTACATTTCCTCAACAAGCGTCTTCGTAAGTAAGCCTAAGCACCTAAAATTCAATGAAATATGAGAATGCATAAAATATTTTAAAATTTTTAGTATTAGCAGGTAGTTAAAAATTAAATATGAAAATGGCGTTTACTTTGTATTCGTTGTGCAATTTTATTACAATTATCTCCCCCTTAAATCAATTAGACAAAAAGAATTTGAGAGAATTGCATTGACAGATTTGTGAATATCAACAATTTTATCGATTTTACTGTTAATCAGAAGAAATCACACCAAAGCAGTTTACTTATTGGAAATATTAAATATAATTTATTAACTTGGAATTAATGCTAAAATAAAAGCTTCAATAAATATTTTTCATTTTTAAAATGCATTTTAAACTTTAAACTTTCTGTAAAATAAAAATTAATAATTTTACATATTTTAATCAGGATTTTAGACATTTTTAAAAAAAGAAAGGAAAAAGAAAATCTTTTCAGCCCATTTTGATTAGCTAAGTTGTTGTATGCCGACAAAAGAGAAATTAAAATCCTTTAAAAAAAATCTCTTAAAAATCCAATATTTATCCTTGATATTTATTTCGAAGAAAAATAGTAAATTTACGAATTAATTAACAGGATTTTGTAAAAATATTTACTTTTTGCTCAAGATATAACGAAATTTATATTTTCCATTGCATAGTATGTCCTCGCCTATCAACAACGTTCAAAGGGCCAATAATAAGTTCTCTTACAACCTTGTTCTTATTTAAAAATAGAAAAACGGGACATAAACCAAATTAAATACGGAGGACCAAAAATGTAAAAGAAAACTTTTATTTCATTATGTTTAAATTTTAGAAATACTCACAAGTGCATTTTATTCTTTCATATTTTGATGAAATCAAGGTTTTCTATTTTATTTATTTATTTGATTTTTTAGTAAGCCTCAAATTTTTCTTCTTTTCAGTTCCCGATGACATGTAGTAAATATATTTTAATTTTTCTTCTGTTCAGTTCCCGATTACATGTAGCAAATATACTGAAAAATATGACCAAAAATTGTTTGAAAAAAATAGAAAAATAATGAATTTAAAAGAACAATTTATTTTTATCATTTAATTTCCTGAAGTCTTGAATATAAGAAACTGTAAATTAAAAGCAAAACAAAAGCAGATAAGTGAAATAGACAACCGTGTTTGTTGTCTGAATGAGAATATCATATTTAAAATGAATATCATGAACAAACTAAACTTCGCAGCGGAATGACGTTAGCCAAGTTTTATTTTTACATTTATTTCCAATCTTCTGTAGAATAAAAAAATCAAACAGTTGTAAAATGAACAAAAATTATTTTAAAAAATGTTCACATTCGAAAATGGCATTAGAGAACTTTCTTCAAATTTCAATTCTTCAAAGCATCAACAGCCAAGATTTAAAAGAGTTTTGAAATGATTTTTTTACGTATTTACTAATTCGTAAAACAAGAAAAATAATTCTACGTATTTCAACAAGGTTTTTAAATTTTTCCCTCATCGCACATCCATTATTGATGAAAAATGAAAACAACAAATTTAAAAATCTCTTTAAAATTCAATATTTGTCCTAGAGATTTTATAAAATTTTGTAGATTGAATAATTTTATTCTTATACTACAAATAGTTTTGAGCTTTATTCAATACATTTATTTTTTTATTATTTTCTTACCTATTTAAATATTAAATTGTACCCAATGAGGTCTTTTTTAATTATTTTAATTTTAAAATTTATTAAACTAAAGGAACTGATAAAAAAAAATAATGTACAAAACTGAAAAAGTGAATTGATACTCATAATTGATTTGCTGTCACAAAATGATTGAATGGTTCTTTTATTAACTTCTGTACAAAAAATAATCTATTAGTTATAAAAATGAAAATAAAAGTTCACAGTGAAAAATGGCATTAAACTTCGATTCTTCAAACATGTCTTTTTTTTTTTTTAAATATCACTTGTTACGAGCAGTAATTGGGTGAAATTCAAATTCTACTGAAAAATAACAAGCCATTTTTAAAAAAATAAATATTGAATTCAGATTTTAGTCAAATCTAAAAGAAAATGATGTTTTGTTAAATTATGCAAGCACGAAGTCTCAATGAAAATTTTTGAGTTTTAATGGAATTAGTTTTGGTAACTAAATTTTCAATATTTTAAAAGTTAATTTTAATAAAACAGATAATATTAAATTGTATGAAATATTATTTATGAAAATTAGAATGCTACTAAAACGGTTTATGTGAAAAATAAATCTCCACCATTAAGCCAGATGGTTTATTCAAAAAAAAAAAGAAACAAAAAAAAAGATTCTACTTGGTTGAGAAAGGGTGGGACGAAAAATATTGCTTCTACTGTTGTTGTTGTTGCAGAAGAAGAATAAGAATAATAAGAAGAAGAATAAGAAGAAGAAGAAGAAGAAGAATTTCCTAAGTTTTATATACAAATGTCTTTTCTGAACTTATGAGTATATCTCATTCGAATGTATTTTCTAAACGTGTGAAAGTTTATCTCATATTTGAGAACGTTTGTTCCGATAACCTGAATATTTTGTATAAAAGGTACATAAAACCAGTTTCGCCTAAGGTAGATCCTTTCTCACCCCGTTTGATCCTCAACTTTTCGAATTTGTGAATTTTTTTAAGTAAAAAATAGTTCTTTTATTGCTAAAAAATGATTTGCATGAACTATTATTCTATAAGAAAGAAAGTAAAATGCCTTTGTTGTCAAAGAAAAAATATATTTTTCATGAACTGTTATTTTCTAAGAGAAAATAAATTTGTATTTTAAAGAATTGTTAATTTGCCTTGATATTTTATGACGCATAGGAGAAATTGTGTGCAAAGTTTGCATTTTATTTTGTACAATTTGTATATTGTCAAAATAATTTTTTGTCATTTTAATAAATGTTTGTTTCATTATAGATTTCACTTTGAATAAAAGTTTTGTCTTTTTCGTTGGCGCCTTTAAAAAGCCTTTATAGGATAAGAGACTTGAAATCTTTTCGTTCTCAGAGTTTTTTTTCTTTTTAGTATTTTCTCACTTGATATTGCATTTTGTCTTTGTTTACTGAAACAACATATTCAAGGATTTTTCATTATATAACTACACAAAGATTTCGCAAACACTCCCCAGATTTACCAGTATTTACGATATCTCTAAAAGTGTATTTGTGTGTGTATGGGGGGGGGGGACTGATCCCTAAAATATTTCCACAAAGTTTTCAACCTAAAAGCAATTCATAAATGAATAATCTCATTTAAATCAGATAATCATATGATTTTTGTTAAAGTTTAAAAAAATGGAGATTATCTTCTTTTTTTTTTTTGTTGCTTTTATTTTTTGAAATTTTCGTGATACCTCCAAATGTACCCCAGACATTTTTTTCCTGTGAAACCAAAAATATACAGTATATTTTAGGTACGCCCACGCACTTATGGTGAAAATTGATTCCTGGCGAAGAAACGTCCCAAATTTCTATAAAATCTTATGTTTATCCCGATAAACTTTATGTCATTAGCAAAAGGAAGAAGTGCAAAGAATTCTCATCATTATAATTATTTTTGTATACTTCAGAAAATTGGTTAAACAGCTTTACAACTTGTTTACTGTGTGTATTTAAAATTCTTTCAAAAATCAGATAATTATTGGATTTTAATTAAATTTTCAGAAATTATTTATTATTTAGAAATTATTTAATAAAAAAAATCTTTCTGGAAGTATTTTATTTTTATGCCATTTACCACCATTAATTTTATAAAAATCATACGAAAATGAACGAGAACATTTGACGTGTATATAATTTTTATAAAGTTAAGTCCCTGGAGAATATAAATACTAAAACAAATAACATCAAAAAAATATTTAACCTTATCCCGATGATACTTAAAATATGCACTGAATCGTAAATGATTTTTAAAGATTTTTATTTTTTAATGAAAATTATTGAATGAATTAGAATTCTTTTTTTTTATTTAAATACTTCGAGAGCGCTAAGAAGACCTACATTCAACAAATAGTATTAAGTTTAACAAATCGAAAAATATAAATTATAACAAAATGCCTACCTTTGGCGTATTTTTATTAGAATATTGAGTTTAGTTTTTCATTGTACAATTGTTTCGCATTTAGTACCTATGGAAGACAGTCTAAGATATAATCTCGAGTCGTCACTCTTGAATGCTTTACCACAGAGTAAATTTGTTCACTTCTTTTTAATTTCTAATAAGTTTATACTTCCTCAAAAGAAAAATCCTAAAATAACTCATGGTTCTTGATTTTAATAGTTAACGTACTCAGAAAGAACGTTTATTTTTAAATTTGTCATTTCTGTCCATCCATATTTTCACGGACAGAAAACATTAACAAGTGCATATTGACAGAAGTGGAAAGTGAAATTTAATACATCAATCGCTTCACCTTTAAGCCGAGTTCATAAGAAAACAGACATAATCTGCTTAAAATGTTTTCACATTTAATCGAAATCCGATTGATCAGACATCAAATTAATCTATTTTTTCAAAATAGATTTCACAGAGACTTAAATTATTTTTAAAAATCAGGATTTAATTTTTTTCGTTTACAATCATAGCGCAATCGAAGATTTTATTGTCAGAAAATAGACAAAACCAAAATCAGTTTAAAAACAAATTTAAAGACTTTCTTTCTTTTTATGATTAATTTTATGCTAATTTCTTAATTTTAAAACCCAAATGCAAACAATAATGCTTTACAATTTTTTTTTCTTTTCAAATCTGCGTGACCGTACTTATTTTCTCACACTTCTCGCTTGTGGAACTCTCTTCCGGCTTCTTTCTTTCCAGTTAACTTTAGTTTTCAAAAATTAAAATGCAAAGTCAAGATAAAATATTATTTTCTGAATCATTATTTGAAAAAAATAGCAGATTTAAAGTTTAATTAGGCTGAATTAATAGTACAGATACTACTTTTAGTTTAAAACACAGTGGAGCTATTTTCTGACGTGTTGAGGATGTTAGAGAATTTTAAGTGAGGCGAGAGAGAGATGAAAGAAATTACGAATGCAACTAACTTTTTTTTAATGTATTTTTACAAAGATTTTCTAAAAAGATACATTTTTTTAAATAATCTGATTTTCTGAATAAGTCCTGAAATTTTCTTTAAAATTTGCTAATTATTTGATTTTTGCAAGAATTTTCAAATCAATGTGTTTTTCACCGCAAAAAAAACGCTCAAATTTCCTATACAAATGTAAGGTCCCGTGTTGATGGCAGAAAATTTTTTAACCAAAATTTTGAAGGTTCCAAAAAGTATTAAAATAAAAAAATACATTAAAAAAATTTGATCTTTCCTCTTAATAATAAAATGAAGATTTTTGTTTGACAATAAAATTTTGTTTTTATTAAACCACGGACTTCCTAAAAAAAACAAGAAAAAAAAAGAAAAACGCATTTTAATAATTTAAATGCCTTCTTTGAACTTAAATTTTGGTTTATTTGAAACATAATAGCATGAATTCTAATCCAAATTAAAAAAAAAAAATCTGTATATAAATAAAGATTTTAGGTATTTTTAAAATATTGGCAAGTTTTCTCGTCACACATTGACTCGTCAAACCACTATTGTTGACAAAATATGTAAACAAATTAGAATTTTTTTAAAAATCCTAAAGATATGTTTTGAAGTTATTGACTAAATTTAAGCATTAATGAACTGGAATTCATAAAAGTAATGTTTACGGTTTACTTGAAACTTAATGAAAATAACGCTTATTTGCGCACAGTTGCATGTGGAGTCAAAAATAAAAAGTGTATAATCAACCACCTGACTTAAAAAGCGCGCGAAAAATGAAAAATGAAAATTAAAGAAATGCGGAACACCAAAAGTACTATAATAAAGTCATCGTTACTTATGTTTTAAAATAAATTATCTTTAACCTCAATAGTTTAAGACTATAATTTTCTATACGATTTTGTGAGACTTAGTAGAATGAATCATTTTATTTTTTATGAAGTAGAAGTATTTAAGTGAAATCATACTTTTGGGCTTAATACTTTTATTTTATTTTTTTTTATTATTTTTATATATGCTTGATGTTATAAAATATCTAATTGCATCCAATGTGTGTGTGTGTTTTAAATTATTCTGAATTTAAGAGTTATCGAATTATCGTATATCATATTATTCTTCCAATAGGGGAAAGTAGTCATTTCAGAAGTATTTCCTTTTTGAACATCCATACCAAAAATAATCTAACCGTTTTTAAAATGAGGAAAAAATTAATTAAAAATAAAGGTTTACACTCGCAAATGATATTAAACTTTACATTTTTCGATTCTTGTTTCTGTTCAATAAAAAATCTCTTCTGACAAAAAGCTACGGGATGAATTTCAAAATCACATTGAAAAATTACAAGTAATTTTCTAAAATTAAATATTAAGAATAGATTTTTCTGTCCAATCAGTACACAATTCATTAATTATTGACTAAGTCCTGAAAATTCCATTTGAATCGGATAATTCCCTAATTTTGGGCAAATATTTTAAAACAGGAGGCAACGACTTTCTTGTTGCTTCCATTTCAGAAAAACAATTATCCATTTTGGTGGTACATAGTTTTTATTCGGTTTTCAGTATTTTTTAATCATATACCCTCCATTTTTAGTGAATTTTTGGAGACACCTAATTTTGACAGTCGTAAAAATTATTTGTTGAGCGTTACCATGACTTTTAGAGGAAATAATTTTTGATGAAAAGAAACTGAATTTAAAAAAAAATTAAAACCAAAATTTAATGGTCTCTACAATTCAACATCTGAATTCCAATTTTATTTATTTAAAAAATTGTTACGAAGTTTGGTAGTTCGAAAAGTTTGTCTTTTTTTTTTTTTATAAATTATTCAAGGTTTTGTCTAAAAGTAATTTCAGTGTATTTGTCTTCCGAGAAAGTAATTATCGGTTTGCCTGTGAGTTTTTTTCTTAACGAAGGTAAAAAGGACGCAATGGCGGTTTATGTTTACGAAAAAGGTTTTATTAGGAAAGGCAAACAATGATAAAGCGAAAACTAAAATATTTATTTATGTCTGTCATCAATAAATTAATGCATGGCGTGCACATTAATAATATGGCATTAAAAAAATAATATGGCATTAAAAAAAATAATATGGCATTAAAAAAATAATATGGCATTAAAAAGATACGGGTTACATGTGGGTGGTGTAATGGTTATTAGAATAGAAAATGGAATCACCGACGCTTCCGAGTTCCATTCTAGTCGTGTAATTCACACTTCATGCATTTGGAAAAAGTGTGGAGAATGGATCTCATCTTTCCCCTTGCCCCAATTCTGAGTTAAATAACAGTGCCAATTAAAGTCTCTAAACTTTTGGTTGGCAGCCAGTCTTCAAGAATTGAACAACAATTCCAAATCGTGAAAAAAAAACACAGGGAAAGCACACCACTAACTTTTCCAATCTGTTAGTTATAGCAATTCTCTTTAGGTACCACCAAAAAGCGTGTCTTTTATCGGAAGGAAAGTAAAAACTGCTACCTCATGTTTTAAAAATTTTCAAAAAATCAGGGAATTATTATCCGATTTTCAGTACTTATTTATTAATGAATGTATTGTATGTTGAGTATGTTATTTTATTAGAAAACTTTATGGAAATATTATTTTACTAGGGTCAGTTTCACTCCCCTTTTCGATATATTGTGTGTAAGTTTTAATTTGGAGTGTGTGCAATTACATTTTTTTTTAATTATGGAAAGAAAAATCATTGAAGATTTTATTTCAATAAAATATTTTATGCCGTATCAAGTGTAGATATCCTGAAGATTCATCCCAAATCTTACCAAAAATAATTTAATAAAATTCAAAAATATTCTTTAAGTGTTGGTACTTCCATAATTTAATAAAACTCATTATTTTCTTTCAGACTGAATAGAAAAAAACAACAACACTGAATATTCATTTTTTAAAAAATTATTGTAATTTTTCAATACAATTTTGAAATTCATTCCGTTGCTGTTCGCGACAAGAGTTTTATTAAATAAGGCAGGTTTGAAGATTAATGTCATCTTCGAGAATTTTTATTTTTGCAACTGCTAGATTATTTTATGAGTGAAACTTCAAAAAAGCAAGAATTCTGAATTACCTCCATTGACTGACCCCGCTTCACTATCGGGGCAGTGACAATTCAATAAATCCTAAATTCAAAATAATATTTTTAAAAAACTCATTGAGCACAAATAAATATTTTATGACGTCAGAAATGTAAGAAAATTATCAGAACATAAAAAAGCAATGAATTAATAAACTCTAAAAAGTATCATTTCACTATTTTAAATTAATTAAGTTTTTATACTTAATGTGGTACTGAAATAATTATTCATTCTACTAATTTTCATAAAAGAGTATAGAATAAAAAATATATATTAAATTATTGTTGGAGATATTTCATCTTTATATATAAATACCAATTTCTTGATTATTTCACTGCTGGTATTTCATATTTATTTATTTTATCTTTATTTTTATTTATTTAATTTTTTTTTTTTTCATATTTTGAGTGCTTTTTAAGAATCATGGATGACAGCAGAAAAATATTGTTGTTAAGCTATAACATCACAAGTTACCGCGTGTAAATAAATAGTAAAAACTAAGCATTACATTTACAAAATCTATTAGCTATCAATTTATTTTGAAACACATCTCTAGGACAGATATTGAATTTTTAGATTAAATTTGTTGTTAAATGTTTTAAAAGTGCCTCAAAACTTTATTTACACCCAGAAATTTCTTTTTCTAAGGATTAACTTTAATTAACTCTATTATCTGTCAAATAAAACCAAAATTTAACTTCAAAGAAGACATTATAATTATTTAAATTTAAAAATGTTTTTAGAAAGTCCATGGCGGTACCTAAAGGAAAAGAATTACCTACGTCTTGAAGGAAGATGACATTTAAATAAAAGTACCCATCAATTTGTCTTCATCTGTCTGTTCGTTGGCTAGAGTTAGAATTTAGGTTTAGGGTTTTTAGCGTTAAAAGTCACAGAAAAAGTCAAATTCTGACGATGAAAAAAACCAAAAAAAAACCCACATTTTTGTACCTCACTGCTCATTAGCTCATTGTTGGAGTTTAAGAAAATCTAGTTAAAGAACAGCGTTATTAAAATTGATAAGAATACAAAGGAGAATCTTGGAGTTTTGTAGAAAATTTTTACTCTCACTTGATCAACGAATGGACTGTGTGAAAACAATTTGATCTGATTTATTTAGTTAGGAGGCATGGAGTAATGAATGGATAGCGGCTCGGGTTGAGGAATCGGAGACCCGAGTTCGAATTCCAGTCGAATCCATTACATTCATTTACGTGCTTGGGAAAGGTATGAAACCTCTTCTTTTCCACCCATAAATAGCAAGATAGGCCGGGTTCTATAGCCTCGGATAGCAACCTACTGCGGCAAAAATCTGTCACGTCTAATATCGCCTAAGCGTGTATCACGCATGGCACATAACTGATTTAGAGAAGAAATTTTGCGATTCAAGGGAAGCAACTCTTCAAATTTGAAAATTTTTTTGCCAAACTTTCGTCACTCAAATATCTGTTTGCAAAGTTGACGTGAAAAAAGGATTCTACTCAAGTTTATACATGGTACATTTATATTTCTCTTGATTTCATTTCTATTTCTGCATAAAACGTAGAATTATTTCTGTTGGTGAATGAATTTTTAAAAACTTAGCAGAGCATTTGTTTTTTGAGGTTTATGTAAAATTGAGAGTAAATAAAGAGAGAAATTATAACAGCTATGCTAAAATTATTTTACAAAATAAATTATAGCTAACCAATAATGCCGAACACACACACACACGCACGCGCGCGCGCACTAATAAATTGTAACATAGGAGAGAAATTATTACTTAACTAAATATATAATTAAATTATAGCATCTTTTCTGTCTTTTTACATACAAGGAAATATTAACTATTATTGAATGCTTTTCAGTAATATTTATGAAATTTACCAAATTTTATTTCATATTAACAAAGTGTTTTTAATGATTCATTTCAAGAATTATTGGCAATTTTATTAAAATGAATGAATTTTTGAAGTTTTGAATTTTAAAACAATTAAATTTGATTATCCGAATCAATGTGAACTTAAAGGCATATTATATATGCACATCTATATATATCAATATACCTCTATATAATAGTTCTACCATTACATTTCTCTTGATGGGATTGACTTGTCACCTCTTTGTGCAATGAACAATATATAAATATCTGACACAAATATACAGCATCCCATCTAATTTCAATCATTCAGATTATTGTAAGCAATAGAATTCTACCAGTACAACTACAAAAAACAATTAAAAATCTTTAAAGATCTTCTTATCAAAATACAGTAATTCACCATCAGTAAAATTTGTTAAATCTCTGTGTACACTTGTTAAAATTTTTTTTTTTTAGGTGATAAACCCACTTGAATTTTCTCATTTAGATGAAGCCTCAATATCTATTACTTTGACATGGCACATGACAAGTGGGTAATTTTATTTAGACAGAAACATAGACATATGTTTAAAAAATACAAATATCGTTAATAAACAATTTCCAAGAAAATGCCTCTCTTAGCAGGTGTACTGTTAGTGTAAAAAGAAATGGTAAGTTCAATCTAAGGGAAACAATAATTGAAACAAAGCAAGTTCAGTCGGCCAATGATGACGATTCCTTTAAACCATGAGGATATTTTAGTGACTGTTAAAATCTATTACACCACCATGGAATGTGAAAATACATTCATTTCAAACTCTGAACTGTTACGACCATAAAATGCCTGCCTGGACATCTCTCAACTTCTTTTCTTGAAATTTCGACCAATGACAGCTGAAAGTACGCAGGGCATGATAGATAATTTTGGCAAACTATCTTTACAGTCTTTCTTCCTGATGTCAAAAAACTTATTTGATATCAGGAGAAATTCATCAAAATGCTTAAAAGACATTCCTTGTCAATTCTACTTAATCAAATATCTATATGGGTGTGTGCACTGATATATAATAGAAATAATCTGTTTAAGAAACCCACTGAGCAGTAGTTTAAACCTTTACTGAATGACAACTGGTTGCAATTTTTGTCACTTTCAAAGTTATTTTTTATTGGACACTTGTATTTGAGTTGGCGCTCTATTTATTTTTAAGCAGTGTATTTAATTTTGTCTACGAGCCTGAATGTTTGAGAAATCTTATTAAAGAAAAACATGAGCACACTTCAGCAGGATTTGAACCTGTGTCACTCAGTGTGAAGGGAGCTACTGCCAAGCCAAGATATCTTAAAGAAATTGGCCACAAAAAGCAGTCAGACATGCAACAACATATTTTGCAAATTTTTCTATTAAAAGATTTCTCAGAGGAAAATAAATAAATATAATGTTTAACAAATAAAAGGAACATCTATACAAATAAAATTCAACACTAAAAAGACACAGTTTGCAAAATGTAAATTTTGTAATTGTTCATAATTATCGCTGATTCTGATTATAGATTTCCCTTACTGACTTCCTAATTATCCCTGATTCTGATTTTAAATTTCCTTTGCTGAGTTCATAATGATCCCTGGTTCTGATTTCAGATAACCTTTGCTGAGTTCAAAATTGACACTGATGGTGATATTAGATTTCCTTTGCTGAGTTCATAAATATCCGTGATTCTGATTTTAGATTTCCTTTGCTGAGTTCATAAATATCGCTGATTCTGATTTTTGATTTCCTTTCCTGAATTCATAATTATCACTGTTTCTGTTTTCAGATTTACCTATCTGAGTTCATAATTATCCCTGATTCTGATTTTAGATTTCATTGGATGAGTTCATAATTATCCCTGTTTCTGTTTTCAGATTTCCCTTTCTGAGTTCATAATTATCCCTGATTCTGATTTCAGATTTCCCTTGCTGAGAGCCTAATTATTCCTGATTCTGATTTTAGATTTCCCTTGTGGAGTTCATAATTATCCCTGATTCTGATTTAAGATTTGCCTTTCTGAGTTCATAATTATCACAGATTCTGATATCAGATTTGGCTTGATGAGTTCATTATTATCACTGATTCTGATTTCAGATTTCCCTTGCTGAGTTAATAATTATCCCTGATTCTGATTTCAGATTTCCCTTGCTGAGTTCATAATTATCCCTGATTCTGTTTTTAGATTTCCCTTGGTGAGTTCATAATTATCCCCGATTCTGATTTTAGATTTCCCTTGCTGAGTTCATAATAATCCCTGATTCTGATTTCAGATTTCCCTTGCTGAGTTCATAATTATCCCTGATTCTGATTTCAGATTTCCCTTGATGAGTTCATTATTATCTCTGATTCCGATTTCAGATTTCCCTTGCTGAGTTCATAATTATCCCTGATTCTGATTTCAGATTTCCCTTGCTGAGTTCATAATTATCCCTGATTCGGATTTCAGATTTCCCTAGCTGAATTCATAATTATACCTGATTCCGATTTCAAATTTCCCTTGCTGAGTTCATAATTATCCCTGATTCTGATTTCAGATTTCCCTTGATGAGTTCATTATTATCTCTGATTCCGATTTCAGATTTCCCTTGCTGAGTTCATAATTATCCCTGATTCTGATTTCAGATTTCCCTTGCTGAGTTCATAATTATCCCTGATTCTGATTTCAGATTTGCCTTTCTGAGTTCATAATTATCCCTGATTCTGATTTCAGATTTCCCTGTCTGATTTTATAATTATCCCTGATTCTGATTTTTGATTTCCTTTGCTGAGTTCATAATTACCCCTGATTCTGATATCAGATTTCCCTTGCTGAGTTCATAATTATCCCTGATTCTAATTTCAGATTTTCCTTGCTGAGTTCATAATTATCCCTGTTTCTGTTTTCAGATTTCCCTTTCTGAGTTCATAATTATCCCTGATTCTGATTTCAGAGTTCCCTGTCTGATTTCATAATTATCCCTGATTCTGATTTCAGAGTTCCCTGTCTGATTTCATAATTATCCCTGATTCTGATTTCAGAGTTCCCTGTCTGATTTCATAATTATCCCTGATTCTGATTTCAGAGTTCCCTTTCTGAGTTCATAATTATCCCTGATTCTGATTTCAGAGTTCCCTGTCTGATTTCATAATTATCCCTGATTCTGATTTCAGATTTCCGTTGCTGAGTTCATAATTATCCCTGATTCTGATTTCAGATTTCCCTTGCTGAGTTCATAATTATCCCTGATTCTGATTTCAGATTTCCCTGTCTGATTTTATTATTATCCCTGATTCTGATTTCAGATTTCCTTTGCTGAGTCCATAATTATCCCCGATTCTGATTTCAGATTTCCCTTGGTGAGTTCATAATTATCCCTGTTTCTGTTTTCAGATTTCCCTTTCTGTGTTCATAATTATCTCTGATTCTGATTTCATATTTACTGTTGAGTCTTGACTCATTGTTGAATCTCGACTAATGCATGGAATAATAATGCAACACAAAATGTACTTAGAACAAGAATGTATTATAACAAGAAAGTGTACACAATATTTACATATAGTATTTCTGTATATTTCTGGGAAGACGTTCCTGGAGAATGTGTTGACTAAGTCGCAGTTGGGCAGAGTCTCTAGCTGGATCTCTGTATTCGCTCTTCGTCTTCCGGTACCAACCATTATTTATATAGTCGGTAGTCACCTATGCAGATTAGGTTGGTCCTACCACAACACCCCCGTCCCAACCCTTGGAATCCTTTTTGGATTTCAACTGGCTTCCTATATGGGATGATGATTCTGGTTATTACTTTGTAGATCCCCTTTGCATACTTCATATGTATATGTAAATCTGTTTAATTTTAATATCTTTTTTTTGTTTTTTTTTTTTTGTTTCATGCCTTGTCCTTTTTTTTAGTAGTTCATTCAACGGAGCTCTTAGATTGTACCTTCCTTTAATGAACTCTTGATAATAGTTTGCGAGCCCCAGAAAACTCTGTAGTGTCGCCACGTTAGTGGGCGTCGGCATGTCTCTAATCGCAATGGACCTTTCCGGATCTGGAAATCTGCCCTTTTTGTTGATTATGTAACCTAAATATTTAATTTCCTCCAAACCAAATTCGCTCTTTGATTCTTTGACTTTAAATCCAAAGTCCTGAATCTTTTTAAATACTTGATTGAGGTGCTCTCGATGTTCGTCGACATTTGCACTCTTTACTATAATGTCATCTAAGTAGGCACACGCAAAGTCTAAATCATTCAACATGACGTCCATGGCTTGTTGAAAAATGGCTGGTGCCACTTTAATACCAAAAGGAAGCCTGTTGTACTTGAATAAACCCCTATGCGTGTTTATCCCTAGTAACTTCGAACATTCTTCTTCGACGGGAATTTGGAGATAGGCATCTGATAAGTCGATTTTTGAAAAAATCACTCCGCCATTTAGCTTGTTAAAAATCTCCTCCGGACTCGGTAACGGGTAATGGTAGTCCTTAATTACCGAGTTCAACCCTGTCGAAAAATCAACGCAGACTCTGATTTGGTTTGATTTCTTTTTTATGCACACAATCGGCGCAGCCCATGAATTAGATTCTACTTTTGAAATAATTCCCATTTTTTCCAACCTATCAAGTTCTTCGTTAACTTTCTCTACACTTGCGAAAGGCACGTTACGTTTCTTTTTAAAAATAGGCATAGTATTTTCCTTTAATTCAAATTTAGCTTCAAACTTGTTACATCTTCCAAGACCAGGTGTGAAGGTTTCCGGAAACTTTTTCTTTAATTCCTCTTTAATATCCTGTCTTGTTTGCGTATTACTTTCTACTTTTCTGCAGAATGAGT
Source organism: Acanthosepion esculentum (assembly GCA_964036315.1). NCBI lineage: Eukaryota > Metazoa > Mollusca > Cephalopoda > Sepiida > Sepiidae > Acanthosepion > Acanthosepion esculentum. Next base: position 154,403,185 of record OZ038476.1, read on the forward strand.
TTAACGGTTTATCCCACAATTCGAATGTTTCAATAAAATCTGTACCCAACAAGTTTTCTCCATTTCTCAGAATGAAAACTTTCATTTTTTTAACGATCCCATTCAATTTCATGGGAAGTACAACCTCGCCTTCGAAGTTAATTTGCTTTCCAGTTACCGTTCGAGCGAGTTTCGTTGACTTCATTATTGTAGGCCTTTTTAAAATTTTCCATGTTTTATCGTTCATTATTGTTAAATCTGACCCCGAATCGAGTTGAAATTTGATATTCTTTTTTAATATTTCAGTCGTCACATATTTCCTCAAATCTCTATCTGATTTGATATTCGAATTTGTTTGTCTAATTCGGCTCTTGAATTTTTTCGTTTTACAACACGATCCTTTGTGACCATTCTTTTGGCACACGAAACATTTCTTATTTCTATATGGGCAATTTATCTCCCAGTGTCTTTCGTTACAACGTCTGCAATTATATGGTGGAACCTTTTTGCCATACTCGTTCTTTTTATTTTTTTGTCTATTATTAAAATACGCCGAATTTTTTCTCCAATTTTTCTCTGATGGGTAATTTGACTGCTTTTTTATTTTTTTAATATAAGCAATGCCAGCTTCTTCGATTTTTTGCGACGCTTTCTTTAAACTTACGGCCCGTTGACACTCCTCTGCTAACTTTTGCAGGGTAAGGCCTTGTTCAGATTCGAGTTTAGACAAAACTCTACGTCTTATTTCGGCACTCTTACTGGATACCAGTCCTTGAGCAAAAATTAAGCACTTGAATTCTTCAACCGTAATCTCTGCCAATCTGAAATTGTCACAATGTCTATTCACTATAGATGCATATGTTAAGTAATCCTGATCGTCGGATTTAGAGACATTCATGCATAACCATCGCTTATGCCAAAGCGACATATTTGCTCCAAACAGCTCTTTTAGCAATTTCACTGTTTCCGAGAATTCCAATTCAGTTGTTTTTCTCGGTAGAATAAAATCTACAAATTTGCTATGTTCTGCTGTACCTAGCTTTCTTAGTAATAGACTGACTTTTCTTGAATTCGACCAGTTTTCACAGTCTGTGTAGAAAATATCTTCATATCGTTTAAAGTACGCTTCAAACGTTTTTTCTTCGTCTGGCACATAGTTGAAAGTTTCCAGCGAATTAAATATGGTGTTATTAGAATATGAAGAATTTCCCTCGTTTGCCTGATAGTTGTTTAATTTCTCCAGTGTTAACTTTTGAATTTCTAAAAGTCTTTCCTCTTGCCGTTCTTGATATTTTTGCAGCGCTATCTGTTGTTCTTGCTGTCTTTTGAATAATTCAGATATGACTTTGGATAGTTCCTCCATTTTTAGCTGATAGTGTTCATGCAACAAGGAATATACTTTTAATTTGTGTATCCACGAATATCATATAAGCTGACCAAAAAATCGAAACAACGTACGACTATTAAATTTTATGTCTTGCTTTTACATTCACACCCGTGCTAATCAACTTTGGTATTTTTTTTTTATTTTTATTTTTTTGTTTCGTGAACAGAGAGCGTCGGACTTTTTTTTTCGTTTCCGACTTCCGTTCGCGTATTTCAATGACACGTCTGATTTTCTTATCAGAGGTAATTCGTCACTATATTGTTGAACAAATAAAAAAAAAATTTTTTTAAAGTTCGTTACCTTTCAAAGTCGACACGGTGTATTTGTGCTCCTTTTAATCCATGCATGTTTTTGTAGTCGGCCAATTTTTCTTTTTAGCGGGTGTCTCGTTGTAGATAATTTTTTAATTTAAATTACCGTTATTCGTTTACGACACCTTTCAAATTTTTCTGAGTGCACGTTCCTTTATGCTTAGTCGTCTTTTAACGAGTTCTACATATCCAGAAGTTCAGAATCCTTCGTCGTTACGTTAACGTTGGACTTTGAATTAATAGTTTTTTCTTTCAGCCTGGGTTCTTCAATGACTTGTCCCAATTGTTGAAAACTCTCATTATTAATTATTTCTTTTTTCCGTATGGTTCGTTCTACTTCGTCGCCATTGTTGAGTCTTGGCGTATGGTTCGTTCTACTTCGTCGCCATTGTTGAGTCTTGATTCATTGCTGAATCTCGACTAATGCATGGAATAATAATGCAACACAAAATGTACTTAGAACAAGAATGTATTATAACAAGAAAGTGTACACAATATTTACATATAGTATTTCTGTATATTTCTGGGAAGACGTTCCTGGAGAATGTGTTGACTAAGTCGCAGTCGGGCAGAGTCTCAAGCTGGATCTCTGTATTCGCTCCTCGTCTCCCGGTACCAACCATTATTTATATAGTCGGTAGTCACCTAGGCAGATTTGGTGGATCCTACCACAACATTTACCTTGCTGAGTTCATAATTACCCCTGATTGTGATTTATGATTTCCCTTGTGGAGTTCATAATTATCCCTGTTTCTGTTTTCAGATTTCCCTTTCTGAGTTCATAATTATCCCTGATTCTGATTTCAGATTTCCCTGTCAGAGTTCATAATTATCCCTGATTCTGATTTCAGATTTCCCTGTCTGATTTCATAATTATCCCTGGTTCTGATTTCAGATTTCCATTGCTGAGTTCATAATTTTCACTGATTCTGATTTCAGATTTCCCTTTCTGAGTTCATAATTATCACTGATTCTGATTTCAGATTTCCCTTACTGAGTTCATCATTATCCCTGTTTCCGTTTTAAGATTTCCCTTTCTGAGTTCATAATTATCCCTGATTCTGATTTCAGATTTCCCTTGCTGAGCTCATAATTATCCCTGATCCTGATTTCAGATTTCACTTCCTGGATTCAGAATTATCCCTGTTTCTGATTTCAGATTTCCATTTCTGAGTTCATAATTATCCCTGATTCTGATTTCAGATTTCCCTTGCTGAGTTCATAATTATCCCTGATGCTGATTTAAGATTTCCCTTGCTGACTTCATAATTATCCCTGATTCTGATTTCAGATTTCCCTTACTGAGTTCATAATTATGCCCGATTCTGATTTCAGATTTCCCTTGCTGAGTTCATAATTATCCCTGATTCTGATTTCAGATTTCCCTTGCTGAGTTCATAATTATCCCTGATTCTGATTCCAGATTTCCCTTGATGAGGTCATTATTATCCGTGATTCTGATTTCAGATTTCCCTGTTTGATTTCATCATTATCCCTGATTCTGATTTCAGATTTCCCTTGCTGAGTTCATAATTATCCTTGATTCTGATTTCAGATTTCCCTTTCTGAGTTCATAATTATCCCTGATTCTGATTTCAGATTTCCCTTGATGAGTTCATTATTATCTCTGATTCCGATTTCAGATTTCCCATGCTGAGTTCATAATTATCCCTGTTTCTGTTTTCAGATTTCCCTTTATCAGTTCATAATTATCCCTGATTCTGATTTCAGATTTCCCTGTCTGATTTCATAATTATCCCTGGTTCTGATTTCAGATTTCCCTTGCTGAGTTCATAATTATCCCTGATTCTGATTTCAGATTTCCCTTGCTGTGCTCATAATTATCCCTGATCCTGGTATCACATTTACCTTGCTGAGTTCATAATTATCCCTGATTCTGATTTCAGATTTCCCTGTCTGATTTCATAATTATCCCTGGTTCTGATTTCAGATTTCCATTGCTGAGTTCATAATTTTCCCTGATTCTGATTTCAGATTTCCCTTGCTGAGTTCATAATTATCACTGATTCTGATTTCAGATTTCCCTCGCTGAGCTCATAATTACCCCTGACCCTGGTATCACATTTACATTGCTGAGTTCATAATTATACCTTATTCTGATTTCAGATTTCACTTCCTGGATTCAGAATTATCCCATTTTCTGTTTTCAGATTTCCCTTTATCAGTTCATAATTATCCCTGATTCTGATTTCAGATTTCCCTGTCTGATTTCATAATTATCCCTGGTTCTGATTTCAGATTTCCATTGCTGAGTTCATAATTTTCCCTGATTCTGATTTCAGATTTCCCTTGCTGAGTTCATAATTATCACTGATTCTGATTTCAGATTTCCCTTACTGAGTTCAACATTATCCCTGTTTCCGTTTTAAGATTTCCCTTTCTGAGTTCATAATTATCCCTGATTCTGATTTCAGATTTCCCTTGCTGTGCTCATAATTATCCCTGATTCTGATTTCAGATTTCCCTGTCTGATTTCATAATTATCACTGGTTCTGATTTCAGATTTCCATTGCTGAGTTCATAATTTTCCCTGATTCTGATTTCAGATTTCCCTTGCTGAGTTCATAATTATCAATGATTCTGATTTCAGATTTCCCTCGCTGAGCTCATAATTACCCCTGACACTGGTATCACATTTACATTGCTGAGTTCATAATTATACCTTATTCTGATTTCAGATTTCACTTCCTGGATTCAGAATTATCCCATTTTCTGTTTTCAGATTTCCCTTTCTGAGTTCATAATTATCCCTGATTCTGATTTCAGATTTCCCTGTCTGATTTCATAATTATCCCTGGTTCTGATTTCAGATTTCCCTTGCTGAGTTCATAATTTTCCCTGTTTCCGTTTTAAGATTTCCCTTTCTGAGTTCATAATTATCCCAGATTCTGATTTCAGATTTCCCTTGCTGAGCTCATAATTATCCCTGATCCTGATTTCAGATTTCACTTCCTGGATTCAGAATTATCCCTGTTTCTGATTTCAGATTTCCATTTCTGAGTTCATAATTATCCCTGATTCTGATTTCAGATTTCCCTGTCTGATTTCATAATTATCCCTGGTTCTGATTTCAGATTTCCATTGCTGAGTTCATAATTTTCCCTGATTCTGATTTCAGATTTCCCTTGCTGAGTTCATAATTATCACTGATTCTGATTTCAGATTTCCCTTACTGAGTTCAACATTATCCCTGTTTCCGTTTTAAGATTTCCCTTTCTGAGTTCATAATTATCGCTGATTCTGATTTCAGATTTCCCTTGCTGTGCTCATAATTATCCCTGATTCTGATTTCAGATTTCCCTGTCTGATTTCATAATTATCACTGGTTCTGATTTCAGATTTCCATTGCTGAGTTCATAATTTTCCCTGATTCTGATTTCAGATTTCCCTTGCTGAGTTCATAATTATCAATGATTCTGATTTCAGATTTCCCTCGCTGAGCTCATAATTACCCCTGACACTGGTATCACATTTACATTGCTGAGTTCATAATTATACCTTATTCTGATTTCAGATTTCACTTCCTGGATTCAGAATTATCCCATTTTCTGTTTTCAGATTTCCCTTTCTGAGTTCATAATTATCCCTGATTCTGATTTCAGATTTCCCTGTCTGATTTCATAATTATCCCTGGTTCTGATTTAAGATTTCCATGGCTGAGTTCATAATTTTCCCTGTTTCCGTTTTAAGATTTCCCTTTCTGAGTTCATAATTATCCCAGATTCTGATTTCAGATTTCCCTTGCTGAGCTCATAATTATCCCTGATCCTGATTTCAGATTTCACTTCCTGGATTCAGAATTATCCCTGTTTCTGATTTCAGATTTCCATTTCTGAGTTCATAATTATCCCTGATTCTGATTTCAGATTTCCCTTGCTGAGTTCATAATTATCCCTGATTCTGATTTAAGATTTCCCTTGCTGACTTCATAATTATCCCTGATTCTGATTTCAGATTTCCCTTGCTGAGTTCATAATTATCCCTGATTCTGATTTCAGATTTCCCTTGCTGAGTTCATAATTATCCCTGATTCTGATTCCAGATTTCCCTTGATGAGGTCATTATTATCCGTGATTCTGATTTCAGATTTTCCTGTTTGATTTCATCATTATCCCTGATTCTGATTTCAGATTTCCCTTGCTGAGTTCATAATTATCCTTGATTCTGATTTCAGATTTCCCTTGCTGAGTTCATCATTATCCCTCATTCTGATTTCAGATTTCCCTCTCTGATTTCATAATTATCCCTGGTTCTGATTTCAGATTTCCCTTGCTGAGTTCATAATTTTCCCTGATTGTGATTTCAGATTTTCCTTGCTGAGTTCATAATTATCACTGATTCTGATTTCGGATTTCCCTTACTGAGTTCATCATTATCCCTTTTTCCGTTTTAAGATTTCCCTAATTGAGTTCATAATTATCCCTGATTCTGATTTCAGATTTCCCTTGCTGAACTCATAATTATCCCAGATCCTGGTATCACATTTAACTTGCTGAGTTCATAATTATACCTGATTCTGATTTCAGATTTCACTGCCTGGATTCAGAATTATCCCTTTTTCTGTTTTCAGATTTCCCTTTCTGAGTTCATAATTATCCCTGATTCTGATTTCAGGTTTCCCTTGATGAGTTCATTATTATCCCTGGTTCTGATTTAAGATTTCCCTTGCTGAGTTCATAATTTTCCCTGTTTCCGTTTTAAGATTTCCCTTTCTGAGTTCATAATTATCACTGATTCTGATTTCAGATTTCCCTTGCTGAGCTCATAATTATCCCTGATCCTGATTTCAGATTTCACTTCCTGGATTCAGAATTATCCCTGTTTCTGATTTCAAATTTCCATTTCTGAGTTCATAATTATCCCTGATTCTGATTTCAGATTTCCCTTGCTGAGTACATAATTATCCCTGATTCTGATTTAAGATTTCCCTTGCTGACTTCATAATTATCCCTGATTCTGATTTCAGATTTCCCTTGCTGAGTTCATAATTATGCCCGATTCTGATTTCAGATTTCCCTTGCTGAGTTCATAATTATCTCTGATTCTGATTTCAGATTTCCATTGCTGAGTTCATAATTATCCCTGATTCTGATTCCAGATTTCCCTTGATGAGGTCATTATTATCCGTGATTCTGATTTCAGATTTTCCTGTTTGATTTCATCATTATCCCTGATTCTGATTTCAGATTTCCCTTGCTGAGTTCATAATTATCCTTGATTCTGATTTCAGATTTCCCTTTCTGAGTTCATAATTATCCCTGATTCTGATTTCAGATTTCCCTTGATGAGTTCATTATTATCTCTGATTCCGATTTCAGATTTCCCTTGCTGAGTTCATAATTATCCCTGTTTCTGTTTTCAGATTTCCCTTGCTGAGTTCATAATTATCCCTGTTTCTGTTTTCAGATTTCCCTTGCTGAGTTCATAATTATCCCTGATTCTGATTTCAGATTTCCCTTGCAGAGTTTATAATTATCCCTGATTTTGATTTCAGATTTCCCTTCCTGAGTTCATAATTATCCTTGATTCTGATTTCAGATTTCACTTGATGAGTTCATTATTATCTCTGATTCCGATTTCAGATTTCCCTTGCTGAGTTCATAATAATCCCTGTTTCTGTTTTAAGATTTCTCTTTCTGAGTTCATAATTATCCCTGATTCTGATTTCAGATTTCCCTTGATGAGTTCATTATTATCTCTGATTCCGATTTCAGATTTCCCTTGCTGAGTTCATAATTATCCCTGATTCTGATTTAAGATTTCTCTTGCTGAGTTCATAATTATCCCTGATTCTGATTTCAGATTTCCATTGCTGAGTTCATAATTTTCCCTGATTCTGATTTCAGATTTCCCTTGCTGAGTTCATAATTATCACTGATTCTGATTTCAGATTTCCCTTGCTGAGTTCATAATTATCCCTGATTCTGATTCCAGATTTCCCTTGATGAGGTCATTATTATCCGTGATTCTGATTTCAGATTTACCTGTCTGATTTCATCATTATCCCTGTTTCTATTTTCAGATTTCCCTTGCTGAATTCATAATTATCCCTGATTCTGATTTCAGATTTCCCTAATTGAGTTCATAATTATCCCAGATCCTGGTATCACATTTAACTTGCTGAGTTCATAATTATACCTGATTCTGATTTCAGATTTCACTGCCTGGATTCAGAATTATCCCTTTTTCTGTTTTCAGATTTCCCTTTCTGAGTTCATAATTATCCCTGATTCTGATTTCAGATTTCCCTTGATGAGTTCATTATTATCCCTGGTTCTGATTTAAGATCTCCCTTGCTGAGTTCATAATTTTCCCTGTTTCCGTTTTAAGATTTCCCTTTCTGAGTTCATAATTATCACTGATTCTGATTTCAGATTTCCATTGCTGAGCTCATAATTATCCCTGATCCTGATTTCAGATTTCACTTCCTGGATTCAGAATTATCCCTGTTTCTGATTTCAGATTTCCATTTCTGAGTTCATAATTATCCCTGATTCTGATTTCAGATTTCCCTTGCTGAGTACATAATTATCCCTGATTCTGATTTAAGATTTCCCTTGCTGACTTCATAATTATCCCTGATTCTGATTTCAGATTTCCCTTGCTGAGTTCATAATTATGCCCGATTCTGATTTCAGATTTCCCTTGCTGAGTTCATAATTATCTCTGATTCTGATTTCAGATTTCCCTTGCTGAGTTCATAATTATCCCTGATTCTGATTCCAGATTTCCCTTGATGAGGTCATTATTATCCGTTATTCTGATTTCAGATTTCCCTGTTTGATTTCATCATTATCCCTGATTCTGATTTCAGATTTCGCTTGCTGAGTTCATAATTATCCTTGATTCTGATTTCAGATTTCCCTTTCTGAGTTCATAATTATCCCTGATTCTGATTTCAGATTTCCCTTGATGAGTTCATTATTATCTCTGATTCAGATTTCAGATTTCCCTTGCTGAGTTCATAATTATCCCTGTTTCTGTTTTCAGATTTCCCTTGCTGAGTTCATAATTATCCCTGTTTCTGTTTTCAGATTACCCTTCCTGAGTTCATAATTATCCCTGATTCTGATTTCAGATTTCCCTTGATGAGTTCATTATTATCCCTGGTTCTGATTTAAGATTTCCCTTGCTGAGTTCATAATTTTCCCTGATTCTGATTTCAGATTTCCCTTGCTGAGTTCATAATTATCAATGATTCTGATTTCAGATTTCCCTCGCTGAGCTCATAATTACCCCTGACCCTGGTATCACATTTACATTGCTGAGTTCATAATTATACCTTATTCTGATTTCAGATTTCACTTCCTGGATTCAGAATTATCCCATTTTCTGTTTTCAGATTTCCCTTTCTGAGTTCATAATTATCCCTGATTCTGATTTCAGATTTCCCTGTCTGATTTCATAATTATCCCTGGTTCTGATTTCAGATTTCCCTTGCTGAGTTCATAATTTTCCCAGTTTCCGTTTTAAGATTTCCCTTTCTGAGTTCATAATTATCCCAGATTCTGATTTCAGATTTCCCTTGCTGAGCTCATAATTATCCCTGATCCTGATTTCAGATTTCACTTCCTGGATTCAGAATTATCCCTGTTTCTGATTTCAGATTTCCATTTCTGAGTTCATAATTATCCCTGATTCTGATTTTAGATTTCCCTTGCTGAGTTCATAATTATCCCTGATTCTGATTTAAGATTTCCCTTGCTGACTTCATAATTATCCCTGATTCTGATTTCAGATTTCCCTTGCTGAGTTCATAATTATGCCCGATTCTGATTTCAGATTTCCCTTGCTGAGTTCATAATTATCCCTGATTCTGATTTCAGATTTCCCTTGCTGAGTTCATAATTATCCCTGATTCTGATTCCAGATTTCCCTTGATGAGGTCATTATTATCCGTGATTCTGATTTCAGATTTTCCTGTTTGATTTCATCATCATCCCTGATTCTGATTTCAGATTTCCCTTGCTGAGTTCATAATTATCCTTGATTCTGATTTCAGATTTCCCTTGCTGAGTTCATCATAATCCCTCATTCTGATTTCAGATTTCCCTCTCTGATTTCATAATTATCCCTGGTTCTGATTTCAGATTTCCCTTGCTGAGTTCATAATTTTCCCTGATTGTGATTTCAGATTTTCCTTGCTGAGTTCATAATTATCCCTGATTCTGATTTCAGATTTCCCTTGCTGAGCTCATAATTATCCCTGGTCCTGGTATCACATTTACCTTGCTAAGTTCATAATTATCCCTGATTCTGATTTCAGTTTTCCCTGTCTGATTTCATAATTATCCCTGGTTCTGATTTCAGATTTCCATTGCTGAGTTCATAATTTTCCCTGATTCTGATTTCAGATTTCCCTTGCTGAGTTCATAATTATCACTGATTCTGATTTCAGATTTCCCTTACTGAGTTCATCATTATCCCTGTTTCCGTTTTAAGATTTCCCTAATTGAGTTCATAATTATCCCTGATTCTGATTTCAGATTTCCCTTGCTGAACTCATAATTATCCCAGATCCTGGTATCACATTGAACTTGCTGAGTTCATAATTATACCTGATTTCAGATTTCACTGCCTGGATTCAGAATTATCCCTTTTTCTGTTTTCAGATTTCCCTTTCTGAGTTCATAATTATCCCTGATTCTGATTTCAGATTTCCCTTGATGAGTTCATTATTATCCCTGGTTCTGATTTAAGATTTCCCTTGCTGAGTTCATAATTTTCCCTGTTTCCGTTTTAAGATTTCCCTTTCTGAGTTCATAATTATCACTGATTCTGATTTCAGATTTCCCTTGCTGAGCTCATAATTATCCCTGATCCTGATTTCAGATTTCACTTCCTGGATTCAGAATTATCCCTGTTTCTGATTTCAAATTTCCATTTCTGAGTTCATAATTATCCCTGATTCTGATTTCAGATTTCCCTTGCTGTGTACATAATTATCCCTGATTCTGATTTTAGATTTCCCTTGCTGAGTTCATAATTATCTCTGATTCTGATTTCAGATTTCCCTTGCTGAGTTCATAATTATCCCTGATTCTGATTTCAGATTTCCCTTGATGAGGTCATTATTATCCGTTATTCTGATTTCAGATTTCCCTGTTTGATTTCATCATTATCCCTGATTCTGATTTCAGATTTCGCTTACTGAGTTCATAATTATCCTTGATTCTGATTTCAGATTTCCCTTTCTGAGTTCATAATTATCCCTGATTCTGATTTCAGATTTCCCTTGATGAGTTCATTATTACCTCTGATTCCGATTTCAGATTTCCCTTGCTGAGTTCATAATTATCCCTGTTTCTGTTTTCAGATTTCCCTTGCTGAGTTCATAATTATCCCTGTTTCTGTTTTCAGATTTCCCTTGCTGAGTTCATAATTATCCCTGATTCTGATTTCAGATTTCCCTTGCACAGTTTATAATTATCCCTGATTTTGATTTCAGATTTCCCTTCCTGAGTTCATAATTATCCTTGATTCTGATTTCAGATTTCACTTGATGAGTTCATTATTATCTCTGACTCCGATTTCAGATTTCCCTTGCTGAGTTCATAATAATCCCTGTTTCTGTTTTAAAATTTCTCTTTCTGAGTTCATAATTATCCCTGATTCTGATTTCAGATATCCCTTGATGAGTTCATTATTATCTCTGATTCCGATTTCAGATTTCCCTTGCTGAGTTCATAATTATCCCTGATTCTGATTTAAGATTTCTCTTGCTGAGTTCATAATTATCCCTGATTCTGATTTCAGATTTCCCTTGCTGAGCTCATAATTATCCCTGGTCCTGGTATCACATTTACCTTGCTAAGTTCATAATTATCCCTGATTCTGATTTCAGTTTTCCCTGTCTGATTTCATAATTATCCCTGGTTCTGATTTCAGATTTCCATTGCTGAGTTCATAATTTTCCCTGATTCTGATTTCAGATTTCCCTTGCTGAGTTCATAATTATCACTGATTCTGATTTCAGATTTCCCTTACTGAGTTCATCATTATCCCTGTTTCCGTTTTAAGATTTCCCTAATTGAGTTCATAATTATCCCTGATTCTGATTTCAGATTTCCCTTGCTGAACTCATAATTATCCCAGATCCTGGTATCACATTGAACTTGCTGAGTTCATAATTATACCTGATTTCAGATTTCACTGCCTGGATTCAGAATTATCCCTTTTTCTGTTTTCAGATTTCCCTTTCTGAGTTCATAATTATCCCTGATTCTGATTTCAGATTTCCCTTGATGAGTTCATTATTATCCCTGGTTCGGATTTAAGATTTCCCTTGCTGAGTTCATAATTTTCCCTGTTTCCGTTTTAAGATTTCCCTTTCTGAGTTCATAATTATCACTGATTCTGATTTCAGATTTCCCTTGCTGAGCTCATAATTATCCCTGATCCTGATTTCAGATTTCACTTCCTGGATTCAGAATTATCCCTGTTTCTGATTTCAAATTTCCATTTCTGAGTTCATAATTATCCTTGATTCTGATTTCAGATTTCCCTTGCTGTGTACATAATTATCCCTGATTCTGATTTAAGATTTCCCTTGCTGACTTCATAATTATCCCTGATTCTGATTTCAGATTTCCCTTGCTGAGTTCATAATTATGCCCGATTCTGATTTCAGATTTCCTTTGCTGAGTTCATAATTATCTCTGATTCTGATTTCAGATTTCCCTTGCTGAGTTCATAATTATCCCTGATTCTGATTTCAGATTTCCCTTGATGAGGTCATTATTATCCGTTATTCTGATTTCAGATTTCCCTGTTTGATTTCATCATTATCCCTGATTCTGATTTCAGATTTCGCTTACTGAGTTCATAATTATCCTTGATTCTGATTTCAGATTTCCCTTTCTGAGTTCATAATTATCCCTGATTCTGATTTCAGATTTCCCTTGATGAGTTCATTATTATCTCTGATTCCGATTTCAGATTTCCCTTGCTGAGTTCATAATTATCCCTGTTTCTGTTTTCAGATTTCCCTTGCTGAGTTCATAATTATCCCTGTTTCTGTTTTCAGATTTCCCTTGCTGAGTTCATAAGTATCCCTGATTCTGATTTCAGATTTCCCTTGCAGAGTTTATAATTATCCCTGATTTTGATTTCAGATTTCCCTTCCTGAGTTCATAATTATCCTTGATTCTGATTTCAGATTTCACTGGATGAGTTCATTATTATCTCTGATTCCGATTTCAGATTTCCCTTGCTGAGTTCATAATAATCCCTGTTTCTGTTTTAAGATTTCTCTTTCTGAGTTCATAATTATCCCTGATTCTGATTTCAGATATCCCTTGATGAGTTCATTATTATCTCTGATTCCGATTTCAGATTTCCCTTGCTGAGTTCATAATTATCCCTGATTCTGATTTAAGATTTCTCTTGCTGAGTTCATAATTATCCCTGATTCTGATTTCAGATTTCCATTGCTGAGTTCATAATTTTCCCTGATTCTGATTTCAGATTTCCCTTGCTGAGTTCATAATTATCACTGATTCTGATTTCTGATTTCCCTTGCTGAGTTCATAATTATCCCTGATTCTGATTCAAAGTTTTCCCTTGATGAGGTCATTATTATCCGTGATTCTGATTTCAGATTTACCTGTCTGATTTCATCATTATCCCTGTTTCTATTTTCAGATTTCCCTTGCTGAGTTCATAATTATCCCTGATTCTGATTTCAGATTTCCCTAATTGAGTTCATAATTATCCCAGATCCTGGTATCACATTTAACTTGCTGAGTTCATAATTATACCTGATTCTGATTTCAGATTTCACTGCCTGGATTCAGAATTATCCCTTTTTCTGTTTTCAGATTTCCCTTTCTGAGTTCATAATTATCCCTGATTCTGATTTCAGATTTCCCTTGATGAGTTCATTATTATCCCTGGTTCAGATTTAAGATCTCCCTTGCTGAGTTCATAATTTTCCCTGTTTCCGTTTTAAGATTTCCCTTTCTGAGTTCATAATTATCACTGATTCTGATTTCAGATTTCCATTGCTGAGCTCATAATTATCCCTGATCCTGATTTCAGATTTCACTTCCTGGATTCAGAATTATCCCTGTTTCTGATTTCAGATTTCCATTTCTGAGTTCATAATTATCCCTGATTCTGATTTCAGATTTCCCTTGCTGAGTACATAATTATCCCTGATTCTGATTTAAGATTTCCCTTGCTGACTTCATAATTATCCCTGATTCTGATTTCAGATTTCCCTTGCTGAGTTCATAATTATGCCCGATTCTGATTTCAGATTTCCCTTGCTGAGTTCATAATTATCTCTGATTCTGATTTCAGATTTCCCTTGCTGAGTTCATAATTATCCCTGATTCTGATTTCAGATTTCCCTTGATGAGGTCATTATTATCCGTTATTCTGATTTCAGATTTCCCTGTTTGATTTCATCATTATCCCTGATTCTGATTTCAGATTTCGCTTACTGAGTTCATAATTATCCTTGATTCTGATTTCAGATTTCCCTTTCTGAGTTCATAATTATCCCTGATTCTGATTTCAGATTTCCCTTGATGAGTTCATTATTATCTCTGATTCCGATTTCAGATTTCCCTTGCTGAGTTCATAATTATCCCTGTTTCTGTTTTCAGATTTCCCTTGCTGAGTTCATAATTATCCCTGTTTCTGTTTTCAGATTTCCCTTGCTGAGTTCATAAGTATCCCTGATTCTGATTTCAGATTTCCCTTGCAGAGTTTATAATTATCCCTGATTTTGATTTCAGATTTCCCTTCCTGAGTTCATAATTATCCTTGATTCTGATTTCAGATTTCACTTGATGAGTTCATTATTATCTCTGATTCCGATTTCAGATTTCCCTTGCTGAGTTCATAATAATCCCTGTTTCTGTTTTAAGATTTCTCTTTCTGAGTTCATAATTATCCCTGATTCTGATTTCAGATATCCCTTGATGAGTTCATTATTATCTCTGATTCCGATTTCAGATTTCCCTTGCTGAGTTCATAATTATCCCTGATTCTGATTTAAGATTTCTCTTGCTGAGTTCATAATTATCCCTGATTCTGATTTCAGATATCCCTTGATGAGTTCATTATTATCTCTGATTCCGATTTCAGATTTCCCTTGCTGAGTTCATAATTTTCCCTGATTCTGATTTCAGATTTCCCTTGCTGAGTTCATAATTATCACTGATTCTGATTTCTGATTTCCCTTGCTGAGTTCATAATTATCCCTGATTCTGATTCAAAGTTTTCCCTTGATGAGGTCATTATTATCCGTGATTCTGATTTCAGATTTACCTGTCTGATTTCATCATTATCCCTGTTTCTATTTTCAGATTTCCCTTGCTGAGTTCATAATTATCCCTGATTCTGATTTCAGATTTCCCTAATTGAGTTCATAATTATCCCAGATCCTGGTATCACATTTAACTTGCTGAGTTCATAATTATACCTGATTCTGATTTCAGATTTCACTGCCTGGATTCAGAATTATCCCTTTTTCTGTTTTCAGATTTCCTTTTCTGAGTTCATAATTATCCCTGATTCTGATTTCAGATTTCCCTTGATGAGTTCATTATTATCCCTGGTTCAGATTTAAGATCTCCCTTGCTGAGTTCATAATTTTCCCTGTTTCCGTTTTAAGATTTCCCTTTCTGAGTTCATAATTATCACTGATTCTGATTTCAGATTTCCATTGCTGAGCTCATAATTATCCCTGATCCTGATTTCAGATTTCACTTCCTGGATTCAGAATTATCCCTGTTTCTGATTTCAGATTTCCATTTCTGAGTTCATAATTATCCCTGATTCTGATTTCAGATTTCCCTTGCTGAGTACATAATTATCCCTGATTCTGATTTAAGATTTCCCATGCTGACTTCATAATTATCCCTTATTCTGATTTCAGATTTCCCTTGCTGAGTTCATAATTATGCCCGATTCTGATTTCAGATTTCCCTTGCTGAGTTCATAATTATCTCTGATTCTGATTTCAGATTTCCCTTGCTGAGTTCATAATTATCCCTGATTCTGATTCCAGATTTCCCTTGATGAGGTCATTATTATCCGTTATTCTGATTTCAGATTTCCCTGTTTGATTTCATCATTATCCCTGATTCTGATTTCAGATTTCGCTTGCTGAGTTCATAATTATCCTTGATTCTGATTTCAGATTTCCCTTTCTGAGTTCATAATTATCCCTGATTCTGATTTCAGATTTCCCTTGATGAGTTCATTATTATCTCTGATTCCGATTTCAGATTTCCCTTGCTGAGTTCATAATTATCCCTGTTTCTGTTTTCAGATTTCCCTTGCTGAGTTCATAATTATCCCTGTTTCTGTTTTCAGATTACCCTTGCTGAGTTCATAATTATCCCTGATTCTGATTTCAGATTTCCCTTGATGAGTTCATTATTATCCCTTGTTCTGATTTAAGATTTCCCTTGCTGAGTTCATAATTTTCCCTGTTTCCGTTTTAAGATTTCCCTTTCTGAGTTCATAATTATCACTGATTCTGATTTCTGATTTCCATTGCTGAGCTCATAATTATCCCTGATCCTGATTTCAGATTTCACTTCCTGGATTCAGAATTATCCCTGTTACTGATTTCAGATTTCCATTTCTGAGTTCATAATTATCCCTGATTCTGATTTCAGATTTCCCTTGCTGAGTACATAATTATCCCTGATTCTGATTTAAGATTTCCCTTGCTGACTTCATAAGTATCCCCGATTCTGATTTCAGATTTCCCTTGCTGAGTTCATAATTATACCCGATTCTGATTTCAGATTTCCCTTGCTGAGTTCATAATTATCTCTGATTCTAATTTCAGATTTCCCTTGCTGAGTTCATAATTATCCCTGATTCTGATTCCAGATTTCCCTTGATGAGGTCATTATTATCCGTTATTCTGATTTCAGATTTCCCTGTTTGATTTCATCATTATCCCTGATTCTGATTTCAGATTTCGCTTGCTGAGTTCATAATTATCCTTGATTCTGATTTCAGATTTCCCTTTCTGAGTTCATAATTATCCCTGATTCTGATTTCAGATTTCACTTGATGAGGTCATTATTATCTCTGATTCCGATTTCAGATTTCCCTTGCTGAGTTCATAATTATCCCTGTTTCTGTTTTCAGATTTCCCTTGCTGAGTTCATCATTATCCCTGTTTCCGTTTTAAGATTTCCCTTTCTGAGTTCATACTTATCCCTGATCCTGATTTTAGATTTCACTTCCAGGATTCATAATCATCGCTGATTCTGATTTCAGATTTCCCTTGACGAGTTCATTATTATCTCTGATTCTGATTTCAGATTTGCATAATTGAGTTCATAATTATCCCTGATTCTGATTCCAGATGTCCTTTGCTGAGTTCATAATTATCCCTGATTCTGATTTCAGATTTCCCTTGGTGAGTTCATAATTATCCCTGATTCTGATTTCAGATTTCCATTGCTGAGTTCATAATTATCCCTGATTCTGATTTCAGATTTCACTTCCTGGATTCATAATCATCGCTGATTCTGATTTCAGATTTCCCTTGATGAGTTCATTATTATCCCTGATTCTGATTTCAGATTTCCCTTGATGAGGTCATTATTATCCGTGATTCTGATTTCAGATTTCCCTTGGAGAGTTCATAATTATCCCTTATTCTGATTTCAGATTTCCATTGCTGAGTTCATAATTATGCCTGATACTGATTTCCCTTGCTGAGTTCATAATTATGCCTGATTCTGACTTCAGATTTCCCTTGCTGAGTTCATAATTATCCCTGATTCTGATGCCAGATTTCCCTTGATGAGTTCATAATTATCCCTGATTCTTATATCAGATTACCCTTGATGTGTTCATAATTATCCGTGATTCTGATTTCAGATTTCCCTTGATGAGTTCATTATTATCTCTGATTCCGATTTCAGATTTCCCTTGCTGAGTTCATAATTATCCCTGATTCTGATTTAAGATTTCTCTTGCTGAGTTCATAATTATCTCTGATTCTGATTTCAGATTTCCATTGCTGAGTTCATAATTTTCCCTGATTCTGATTTCAGATTTCCCTTGCTGAGTTCATAATTATCCCTGATTCTGATTCCAGATTTCCCTTGATGTGGTCATTATTATCCGTGATTCTGACTTCAGATTTACCTGTCTGATTTCATCATTATCCCTGTTTCTGTTTTCAGATTTCCCTTGCTGAGTTCATAATTATCCCTGATTCTGATTTCAGATTTCCCTAATTGAGTTCATAATTATCCCAGATCCTGGTATCACATTTAACTTGCTGAGTTCATAATTATACCTGATTCTGATTTCAGATTTCACTGCCTGGATTCAGAATTATCCCTTTTTCTGTTTTCAGATTTCCCTTTCTGAGTTCATAATTATCCCTGATTCTGATTTCAGATTTCCCATGATGAGTTCATTATTATCCCTGGTTCTGATTTAAGATTTCCCTTGCTGAGTTCATAATTTTCCCTGTTTCCGTTTTAAGATTTCCCTTTCTGAGTTCATAATTATCACTGATTCTGATTTCAGATTTCCATTGCTGAGCTCATAATTATCCCTGATCCTGATTTCAGATTTCACTTCCTGGATTCAGAATTATCCCTGTTTCTGATTTCAGATTTCCATTTCTGAGTACATAATTATCCCTGATTCTGATTTAAGATTTCCCTTGCTGACTTCATAATTATCCCAGATTCTGATTTCAGATTTCCCTTGCTGAGTTCATAATTATGCGCGATTCTGATTTCAGATTTCCCTTGCTGAGTTCATAATTATCTCTGATTCTAATTTCAGATTTCCCTTGCTGAGTTCATAATTATCCCTGATTCTGATTCCAGATTTCCCTTGATGAGGTCATTATTATCCGTTATTCTGATTTCAGATTTCCCTGTTTGATTTCATCATTATCCCTGATTCTGATTTCAGATTTCGCTTGCTGAGTTCATAATTATCCTTGATTCTGATTTCAGATTTCCCTTTCTGAGTTCATAATTATCCCTGATTCTGATTTCAGATTTCCCTTGATGAGGTCATTATTATCTCTGATTCCGATTTCAGATTTCCCTTGCTGAGTTCATAATTATCCCTGTTTCTGTTTTCAGATTTCCCTTGCTGAGTTCATCATTATCCCTGTTTCCGTTTTAAGATTTCCCTTTCTGAGTTCATACTTATCCCTGATCCTGATTTCAGATTTCACTTCCAGGATTCATAATCATCGCTGATTCTGATTTCAGATTTCCCTTGACGAGTTCATTATTATCCCTGATTCTGATTTCAGATTTGCATAACTGAGTTCATAATTATCCCTGATTCTGATTCCAGATGTCCCTTGCTGAGTTCATAATTATCCCTGATTCTGATTTCAGATTTCCCTTGGTGAGTTCATAATTATACCTGATTCTGATTTCAGATTTCCATTGCTGAGTTCATAATTATCCCTGATTCTGATTTCAGATTTCACTTCCTGGATTCATAATCATCGCTGATTCTGATTTCAGATTTCCCTTGATGAGTTCATTATTATCCCTGATTCTGATTTCAGATTTCCCTTGATGAGGTCATTATTATCCGTGATTCTGATTTCAGATTTCCCTTGGAGAGTTCATAATTATCCCTTATTCTGATTTCAGATTTCCATTGCTGAGTTCATAATTATGCCTGATACTGATTTCCCTTGCTGAGTTCATAATTATGCCTTATTCTTATTTCAGATTTCCCTTGCTGAGTTCATAATTATCCCTGATTCTGACTTCAGATTTCCCTTGCTGAGTTCATAATTATCCCTGATTCTGATTCCAGATTTCCCTTGATGAGTTCATAATTATCCCTGATTCTTATATCAGATTACACTTGCTGTGTTCATAATTATCCGTGATTCTGATTTCAGATTTCCCTTGATGAGTTCATTATTATCTCTGATTCCGATTTCAGATTTCCCTTGCTGAGTTCATAATTATCCCTGATTCTGATTTAAGATTTCTCTTGCTGAGTTCATAATTATCCCTGATTCTGATTTCAGATTTCCATTGCTGAGTTCATAATTTTCCCTGATTCTGATTTCAGATTTCCCTTGCTGAGTTCATAATTATCCCTGATTCTGATACCAGATTTCCCTTGATGAGGTCATTATTATCCGTGATTCTGATTTCAGATTTACCTGTCTGATTTCATCATTATCCCTGTTTCTGTTTTCAGATTTCCCTTGCTGAGTTCATAATTATCCCTGATTCTGATTTCAGATTTCCCTAATTGAGTTCATAATTATCCCAGATCCTGGTATCACATTTAACTTGCTGAGTTCATAATTATACCTGATTCTGATTTCAGATTTCACTGCCTGGATTCAGAATTATCCCTTTTTCTCTTTTCAGATTTCCCTTTCTGAGTTCATAATTATCCCTGATTCTGATTTCAGATTTCCCTTGATGAGTTCATTATTATCCCTGGTTCTGATTTAAGATTTACCTTGCTGAGTTCATAATTTTCCCTGTTTCCGTTTTAAGATTTCCCTTTCTGAGTTCATAATTATCCCTGATTCTGATTTCAGATTTCCCTTGATGAGGTCATTATTATCTCTGATTCCGATTTCAGATTTCCCTTGCTGAGTTCATAATTATCCCTGTTTCTGTTTTCAGATTTCCCTTGCTGAGTTCATCATTATCCCTGTTTCCGTTTTAAGATTTCCCTTTCTGAGTTCATACTTATCCCTGATCCTGATTTCAGATTTCACTTCCAGGATTCATAATCATCGCTGATTCTGATTTCAGATTTCCCTTGACGAGTTCATTATTATCCCTGATTCTGATTTCAGATTTGCATAACTGAGTTCATAATTATCCCTGATTCTGATTCCAGATGTCCCTTGCTGAGTTCATAATTATCCCTGATTCTGATTTCAGATTTCCCTTGGTGAGTTCATAATTATACCTGATTCTGATTTCAGATTTCCATTGCTGAGTTCATAATTATCCCTGATTCTGATTTCAGATTTCACTTCCTGGATTCATAATCATCGCTGATTCTGATTTCTGATTTCCCTTGATGAGTTCATTATTATCCCTGATT
This sequence comes from Acanthosepion esculentum, assembly GCA_964036315.1. Taxonomy (NCBI): domain Eukaryota; kingdom Metazoa; phylum Mollusca; class Cephalopoda; order Sepiida; family Sepiidae; genus Acanthosepion; species Acanthosepion esculentum. The sequence continues at coordinate 154,423,939 of OZ038476.1, forward strand.
CTGATTTCAGATTTCCCTTGATGAGGTCATTATTATCCGTGATTCTGATTTCAGATTTCCCTTGGAGAGTTCATAATTATCCCTTATTCTGATTTCAGATTTCCATTGCTGAGTTCATAATTATGCCTGATACTGATTTCCCTTGCTGAGTTCATAATTATGCCTTATTCTTATTTCAGATTTCCCTTGCTGAGTTCATAATTATCCCTGATTCTGACCTCAGATTTCCCTTGCTGAGTTCATAATTATCCCTGATTCTGATTCCAGATTTCCCTTGATGAGTTCATAATTATCCCTGATTATTATATCAGATTACCCTTGCTGTGTTCATAATTATCCGTGATTCTGATTTCAGATTTCCATTGCTGAGTTCATAATTTTCCCTGATTCTGATTTCAGATTTCCCTTGCTGAGTTCATAATTATCCCTGATTCTCATACCAGATTTCCCTTGATGAGGTCATTATTATCCGTGATTCTGATTTCAGATTTACCTGTCTGATTTCATCATTATCCCTGTTTCTGTTTTCAGATTTCCCTTGCTGAGTTCATAATTATCCCTGATTCTGATTTCAGATTTCCCTAATTGAGTTCATAATTATCCCAGATCCTGGTATCACATTTAACTTGCTGAGTTCATAATTATACCTGATTCTGATTTCAGATTTCACTGCCTGGATTCAGAATTATCCCTTTTTCTGTTTTCAGATTTCCCTTTCTGAGTTCATAATTATCCCTGATTCTGATTTCAGATTTCCCTTGATGAGTTCATTATTATCCCTGGTTCTGATTTAAGATTTCCCTTGCTGAATTCATAATTTTCCCTGTTTCCGTTTTAAGATTTCCCTTTCTGAGTTCATAATTATCACTGATTCTGATTTCAGATTTCCATTGCTGGGCTCATAATTATCCCTGATCCTGATTTCAGATTTCACTTCCTGGATTCAGAATTATCCCTGTTTCTGATTTCAGATTTCCCTTGCTGAGTACATAATTATCCCTGATTCTGATTTAAGATTTCCCTTGCTGACTTCATAATTATCCCTGATTCTGATTTCAGATTTCCCTTGCTGAGTTCATAATTATGCCCGATTCTGATTTCAGATTTCTCTTGCTGAGTTCATAATTATCTCTGATTCTGATTTCAGATTTCCCTTGCTGAATTCATAATTATCCCTGATTCTGATTCCAGATTTCCCTTGATGAGGTCATTATTATCCGTTATTCTGATTTCAGATTTCCCTGTTTGATTTCATCATTATCCCTGATTCTGATTTCAGATTTCGCTTGCTGAGTTCATAATTATCCTTGATTCTGATTTCAGATTTCCCTTTCTGAGTTCATAATTATCCCTGATTCTGATTTCAGATTTCCCTTGATGAGGTCATTATTATCTCTGATTCCGATTTCAGATTTCCCTTGCTGAGTTCATAATTATCCCTGTTTCTGTTTTCAGATTTCCCTTGCTGAGTTCATCATTATCCCTGTTTCCGTTTTAAGATTTCCCTTTCTGATTTCATACTTATCCCTGATCCTGATTTCAGATTTCACTTCCAGGATTCATAATCATCGCTGATTCTGATTTCAGATTTCCCTTGACGAGTTCATTATTATCCCTGATTCTGATTTCAGATTTCCCTTGGTGAGTTCATAATTATCCCTGTTTCTGATTTCAGATTTCCATTGCTGAGTTCATAATTATCCCTGATTCTGAGTTCAGATTTCACTTCCTGGATTCATAATCATCGCTGATTCTGATTTCAGATTTCCCTTGATGAGTTCATTATTATCCCTGATTCTGATTTCAGATTTCCCTTGATGAGGTCATTATTATCCGTGATTCTGATTTCAGATTTCCCTTGGTGAGTTCATAATTATCCCTTATTCTGATTTCAGATTTCCATTGCTGAGTTCATAATTATGCCTGATACTGATTTCCCTTGCTGAGTTCATAATTATGCCTTATTCTGATTTCAGATTTCCCTTGCTGAGTTCATAATTATCCCTGATTCTGACTTCAGATTTCCCTTGCTGAGTTCATAATTATCCCTGATTCTGATTCCAGATTTCCCTTGATGAGTTCATAATTATCCCTGATTCTTATATCAGATTACCCTTGCTGTGTTCATAATTATCCGTGATTCTGATTACAGATTTCCCTGTCTGATTTCATAATTATCACTGGTTCTGATTTCAGATTTTCCTTGCTGAGTTCATAATTATCACTGATTCTGATTTATGATTTCCCTTGCTGAGTTCATCATTATCCCTGTTTCCGTTTTAAGATTTCCCTTTCTGAGTTCATAATTATCCCTGATTTTGATTTCAGATTTCCCTCGCTGACTTAATAGTTATCACTGATTCTGATTTCAGATTTCCCTTGCTGAGTTCATCATTATCCCTGTTTCCGTTTAAAGATTTCCGTTTCTGAGTTCATAATTATCCCTGATTCTGATTTCAGATTTCCCTTGCTGTGCTCATAATTATCCCTGATCCTGGTATCACATTTACCTTGCTGAGTTCATAATTATCCCTGATTCTGATTTCAGATTTCCCTGTCTGATTTCATAATTATCCCTGGTTCTGATTTCAGATTTCCATTGCTGAGTTCATAATTTTCCCTGATTCTGATTTCAGATTTCCCTTGCTGAGTTCATAATTATCACTGATTCTGATTTCAGATTTCCCTGACTGAGTTCATCATTATCCCTGTTTCCGTTTTAAGATTTCCCTTTCTGAGTTCATAATTATCCCTGATTCTGATTTCAGATTTCCCTTGCTGAGCTCATAATTACCCCTGACACTGGTATCACATTTACATTGCTGAGTTCATAATTATACCTTATTCTGATTTCAGATTTCACTTCCTGGATTCAGAATTATCACATTTTCTGTTTTCAGATTTCCCTTTCTGAGTTCATAATTATCCCTGATTCTGATTTCAGATTTCCCTGTCTGATTTCATAATTATCCCTGGTTCTGATTTCAGATTTCCCTTGCTGAGTTCCTAATTTTCCCTGTTTCCGTTTTAAGATTTCCCTTTCTGAGTTCATAATTATCCCAGATTCTGATTTCAGATTTCCCTTGCTGAGCTCATAATTATCCCTGATCCTGATTTCAGATTACACTTCCTGGATTCAGAATTATCCCTGTTTCTGATTTCAGATTTCCCTTGCTGAGTTCAGAATTATCCCTGATTCTGATTTAAGATTTCCCTTGCTGACTTCATAATTATCCCTGATTCTGATTTCAGATTTCCCTTGCTGAGTTCAGAATTATCCCTGATTCTGATTTAAGATTTCCCTTGCTGACTTCATAATTATCCCTGATTCTGATTTCAGATTTCCCTTGCTGAGTTCATAATTATGCCCGATTCTGATTTCAGATTTCCCTTGCTGAGTTCATAATTATCCCTGATTCTGATTTCAGATTTCCCTTGCTGAGTTCATAATTATCCCTGATTCTGATTCCAGATTTCCCTTGATGAGGTCATTATTATCCGTGATTCTGATTTCAGATTTTCCTGTTTGATTTCATCATTATCCCTGATTCTGATTTCAGATTTCCCTTGCTGAGTTCATAATTATCCTTGATTCTGATTTCAGATTTCCCTTGCTGAGTTCATCATTATCCCTGATTCTGATTTCAGATTTCCCTCTATGATTTCATAATTATCCCTGGTTCTGATTTCAGATTTCCCTTGCTGAGTTCATAATTTTCCCTGATTCTGATTTCAGATTTCCCTTGCTGAGCTCATAATTATCCCTGGTCCTGGTATCACATTTACCTTGCTAAGTTCATAATTATCCCTGATTCTGATTTCAGATTTCCCTGTCTGATTTCATAATTATCCCTGGTTCTGATTTCAGATTTCCATTGCTGAGTTCATCATTTTCCCTGATTCTAATTTCAGATTTCCCTTGCTGAATTCATAATTATCACTGATTCTGATTTCAGATTTCCCTTACTGAGTTCATCATTATCCCTGTTTCCGTTTTAAGATTTCCCTAATTGAGTTCATAATTATCCCTGATTCTGATTTCAGATTTCCCTTGCTGAACTCATAATTATCCCAGATCCTGGTATCACATTTAATTTGCTGAGTTCATAATTATACCTGATTCTGATTTCAGATTTCACTGCCTGGATTCAGAATTATCCCTTTTTCTGTTTTCAGATTTCCCTTTCTGAGTTCATAATTATCGCTGATTCTGATTTCAGATTTCCCTTGATGAGTTCATTATTATCCCTGGTTCTGATTTAAGATCTCCCTTGCTCAGTTCATAATTTTCCCTGTTTCCGTTTTAAGATTTCCCTTTCTGAGTTCATAATTATCACTGATTCTGATTTCAGATTTCCATTGCTGAGCTCATAATTATCCCTGATCCTGATTTCAGATTTCACTTCCTGGATTCAGAATTATCCCTGTTTCTGATTTCAGATTTCCATTTCTGAGTTCATAATTATCCCTGATTCTGATTTCAGATTTCCCTTGCTGAGTACATAATTATCCCTGATTCTGATTTAAGATTTCTCTTGCTGAGTTCATAATTATGCCCGATTCTGATTTAAGATTTCCCTTGCTGAGTTCATAATTATCTCTGATTCTGATTTCAGATTTCCCTTTCTGAGTTCATAATTATCCTTGATTCTGATTTCAGATTTCACTTGATGAGTTCATTATTATCTCTGATTCCGATTTCAGATTCCCCTTGCTGAGTTCATAATAATCCCTGTTTCTGTTTTAAGATTTCTCTTTCTGAGTTCATAATTATCCCTGATTCTGATTTCAGATTTCCCTTGATGAGTTCATTATTATCTCTGATTCCGATTTCAGATTTCCCTTGCTGAGTTCATAATTATCCCTGATTCTGATTTAAGATTTCTCTTGCTGAGTTCATAATTAACCCTGATTCTGATTTCAGATTTCCATTGCTGAGTTCATAATTTTCCCTGATTCTGATTTCAGATTTCCCTTGCTGAGTTCATAATTATCACTGATTCTGATTTCAGATTTCCCTTGCTGAGTTCATAATTATCCCTGATTCTGATTCCAGATTTCCCTTGATGAGGTCATTATTATCCGAGATTCTGATTTCAGATTTACCTGTCTGATTTCATCATTATCCCTGTTTCTGTTTTCAGATTTCCCTTGCTGAGTTCATAATTATCCCTGATTCTGATTTCAGATTTCCCTTGCTGAGTTCATAATTATCATTGATTCTGAGTTCAGATTTCCCTTGCTGAGTTCATCATTATCCCTGTTTCCGTTTTAAGATTTCCCTTTCTGAGTTCATACTTATACCTGATCCTGATTTCAGATTTCACTTCCAGGATTCATAATCATCGCTGATTCTGATTTCAGATTTCCCTTGACGAGTTCATTATTATCCCTGATTCTGATTCCAGATTTGCATAACTTTGTTCCTAATTATCCCTGATTCTGATTCCAGATGTCCCTTGCTGAGTTCATAATTATCCCTGATTCTGATTTCAGATTTCCCTTGGTGAGTTCATAATTATCCCTGATTCTGATTTCAGATTTCCATTGCTGAGTTCATAATTATCCCTTATTCTGATTTCAGATTTCACTTCCTGGTTTCATAATCATCGCTGATTCTGATTTCAGATTTCCCTTGATGAGTTCATTATTATCCCTGATTCTGATTTCAGATTTCCCTCGATGAGGTCATTATTATCCGTGATTCTGATTTCAGATTTCCCTTGGTGAGTTCATAATTATCCCTTATTCTGATTTCAGATTTCCATTGCTGAGTTCATTATTATGCCTGATACTGATTTCTGATTTCCCTTGCTGAGTTCATAATTATGCCTTATTCTGATTTCAGATTTCCCTTGCTGAGTTCATAATTATCCCTGATTCTGACTTCAGATTTCCCTTGCTGAGTTCATAATTATCCCTGATTCTGATTCCAGATTTCCCTTGATGAGTTCATAATTATCCCTGATTCTTATATCAGATTACCCTTGCTGTGTTCATAATTATCCGTGATTCTGATTTCAGATTTCCCTGTCTGATTTCATAATTATCACTGGTTCTGATTTCAGATTTTCCTTGCTGAGTTCATAATTATCACTGATTCTGATTTCAGATTTCCCTTGCTGAGTTCATCAATATCCCTTTTTCCGTTTTAAGATTTCCCTTTCTGAGCTCATAATTATCCCTGATCCTGATTTCAGATTTCACTTCCTGGATTCAGAATTATCCCTGTTTCTGATTTCAGATTTCCATTTCTGAGTTCATAATTATTCCTGATTTTGATTTCAGATTTCCCTTGCTGAGTACATAATTATCCCTGATTCTGATTTAAGATTTCCCTTGCTGACTTCATAATTATCCCTGATTCTGATTTCAAATTTCCCTTGCTGAGTTCATAATTATGCCCGATTCTGATTTCAGATTTCCCTTGCTGAGTTCATAACTATCTCTGATTCTGATTTCATATTTCCCTTGCTGAGTTCATAATTATCCCTGATTCTGATTCCAGATTTCCCTTGATGAGGTCCTTATTATCCGTTATTCTGATTTCAGATTTCCCTGTTTGATTTCATCATTATCCCTGATTCTGATTTCAGATTTCGCTTGCTGAGTTCATAATTATCCTTGATTCTGATTTCAGATTTCCCTTTCTGAGTTCATAATTATCCCTGATTCTGATTTCAGATTTCCCTTGATGAGTTCATTATTATCTCTGATTCCGATTTCAGATTTCCCTTGCTGAGTTCATAATTATCCCTGTTTCTGTTTTCAGATTTCCCTTGCTGAGTTCATAATTATCCCTGTTTCTGTTTTCAGATTTCCCTTGCTGAGTTCATAATTATCCCTGATTCTGATTTCAGATTTCCCTTGCAGAGTTTATAATTATCCCTGATTCTGATTTCAGATTTCCCTTTCTGAGTTCATAATTATCCTTGATTCTGATTTCAGATTTCATTTGATGAGTTCATTATTATCTCTGATTCCGATTTCAGATTTCCCTTGCTGAGATCATAATAATCCCTGTTTCTGTTTTAAGATTTCTCTTTCTGAATTCATAATTATCCCTGATTCTGATTTCAGATTTCCCTTGTTGAGTTCATTATTATCTCTGATTCCGATTTCAGATTTCCCTTGCTGAGTTCATAATTATCCCTGATTCTGATTTAAGATTTCTCTTGCTGAGTTCATAATTATCACTGATTCTTATTTCAGATTTCCCTTGCTGAGTTCATAATTATCACTGATTCTGATTTCAGATTTCCCTTGCTGAGTTCATAATTATCCCTGATTCTGATTCCAGATTTCCCTTGATGAGATCATTATTATCCGTGATTCTGATTTCAGATTTACCTGTCAGATTTCATAATTATCCCTGATTCTGATTTCAGATTTCCCTTGCTGAGTTCATAATTATCATTGATTCTGAGTTCAGATTTCCCTTGCTGAGTTCATCATTATCCCTGTTTCCGTTTTAAGATTTCCCTTTCTGAGTTCATACTTATCCCTGATCCTGATTTCAGATTTCACTTCCAGGATTCATAATCATCGCTGATTCTGATTTCAGATTTCCCTTGACGATTTCATTATTATCCCTGATTCTGATTCCAGATTTGCATAACTGAGTTCCTAATTATCCCTGATTCTCATTCCAGATGTCCCTTGCTGAGTTCATAATTATCCCTGATTCTGATTTCAGATTTCCCTTGGTGAGTTCATAATTATCCCTGATTCTGATTTCAGATTTCCATTGCTGAGTTCATAATTATCCCTGATTCTGATTTCAGATTTCACTTCCTGGATTCATAATCATCGCTCATTCTGATTTCAGATTTCCCTTGATGAGTTCATTATTATCCCTGATTCTGATTTCAGATTTCCCTTGGTGAGTTCATAATTATCCCTTATTCTGATTTCAGATTTCCATTGCTGAGTTCATAATTATGCCTGATACTGATTTCTGATTTCCCATGCTGAGTTCATAATTATGCCTTATTCTGATTTCAGATTTCCCTTGCTGAGTTCATAATTATCCCTGATTCTGATATCAGATTTCCCTTGCTGAGTTCATAATTGTCCCTGATTCTGATTCCAGATTTCCCTTGATGAGTTCATAATTATCCCTGATTCTGATATCAGATCACCCTTGCTGTGTTCATAATTATCCGTGATTCTGATTTCAGATTTCCCTGTCTGATTTCATAATTATCACTGATTCTGATTTCAGATTTTCCTTGCTGAGTTTTTAATTATCACTGATTCTGATTTCATATTTCACTTCCTGGATTCATAATCATAGCTGATTCTGATTTCAGATTTCCCTTGATGAGTTCATTATTATCCCTGATTCTGATTTCAGATTTGCATATCTGAGTTCCTAATTATCCCTGATTCTGATTCCAGATTTCCCTTGGTGAGGTCATTATTATCCGTGATTCTGATTTCATATTTCCCTTGCTGAGTTCATAATTATCCATGATTCTGATTTCAGATTTCCCTTGCTGTGTTCATAATTATCCCTGAGTCTGTTTTAAGTTTTTCCTTTCTGAGTTCATAATTATCCCTGATTCTGATTTCAGATTTCCCTTGATGAGTTCATTATTATCTCTGATTGCGATTTCAGATTTCCCTTGCTAAGTTCATAATTATCCCTGATCCTGATTTCAGATTTCACTTCCTGGATTCATAATCATCGCTGATTATGATTTCAGATTTCCCTTGATGAGTTCATTATTATCCCTTATTCTGATTTCGATATGGGATTCCCTTGCTGAGTTCATAATTATCCCTGTTTCTGATTTCAGATTTCCATTGCTGAGTTCATAATTATCCCTGATTCTGATTTCTGATTTCCCTTGCTGAGTTCATAATTATGCCTGATTCTGATTTCAGATTTCCATTGCTGAGTTCATAATTTTCCCTGATTCTGATTTCAGATTTCCCTTGCTGACTTCATAATTATCCCTGATTCTTATTTCAGATTTCCTTTGCTGTGTTCATAATTATCCCTGTTTCTGTTTTCAGATTTCTTTTTCTGTGTTCATAAATATCCCTGATTCTGATTTCAGATTTCCCTTGATGAGTTCATTATTATCTCTGATTCCGATTTCAGATTTCCCTTGCTGAGTTCATAATTATCCCTCATTCTGATTTCAGATTTCCCTTGCTGAGTTCATATTTATCACTGGTTCTGATTTCAGATTTCCCTGTCTTATTTCATAATTATCCCTTGTTCTGATTTCAGATTTCCCTTGCTGAGTTCATAATTTCCAATGATTCTGATTTCAGATTTCACTTCCTGGATTCATAATCATCGCTGATTCTGATTTCACATTTCCCTTGATGAGTTCATTATTATCCCTGATTCAGATTTCAGATTTGCATATCTGAGTTCCTAATTATCCCTGATTCTGATTCCAGATTTCCCTTGATGAGGTCATTATTATCCGTGATTCTGATTTCATATTTCCCTTGCTGAGTTCATAATTATCCATGATTCTGATTTCAGATTTCCCTTGATGACTTCATAATTATTCCTGGTTCTGATTTCAGTTTTCCCTGTCTGATTTCATAATTATCCCTGGTTCTGATTTAAGATTTTCCTTGCTGAGTTCATAATTTTCCCTGATTCTGATTTCAGATTTCCCTTGCTGACTTCATAATTATCCCTGATTCTTATTTCAGATTTCCTTTGCTTTGTTCATAATTATCCCTGTTTCTGTTTTCAGATTTCTTTTTCTGTGTTCATAATTATCCCTGATTCTGATTTCAGATTTCCCTTGCTGAGTTCATAATTATGCCTGATTCTGATTTAAGATTTCCCTTGCTGAGTACATAATTATCCCTGATTCTGATTTCAGATTTCCCTTGCTGAGTTCATAATTATCCCTGATTCTGATTTCTGATTTCCCTTGTTGAGTTCATAATTATGCCTGATTCTGATTTCAGATTTCCCTTGCTGAGTTACTAATTACCCCTGATTCTGATTTCAGATTTCCCTTGCTGAGTTCATAATTATGCCTGATTCTGATTTAAGATTTCCCTTGCTGAGTTCATAATTATCCCTGATTCTGATTTCAGATTTCCTTTGCTGACTTAATAATTAAAACTGATTCTGATTTCAGATTTCCCTTGCTGAGTTCATCATTATCCCTGTTTCCGTTTCAAGATTTCCCTTTCTGAGTTCATAATTATCCCTGATCCTGATTTCAGATTTCACTTCCTGGATTCATAATCATCGCTGATTATGATTTCAGATTTCCCTTGATGAGTTCATAATTATCCGTGATTCTGATTTCAGATTTCCCTTTCTGAATTCATAATTATCCCTGATTCAGATTTCAGATTTCCCTTGATGAGTTCATTATTATCCCTTATTCTGATTTCAGATTTCCCTTGATGTGGTCATTATTATCCGTGATTCTGATTTCAGATTTCCCTGTCTGATTTCATCATTATCCGTGATTTCAAATTTCCCTTGCTGAGTCCATAATTATCCCTGATTCGGATTTCAGATTTCCCTAGATTAATTCATAATTATTCCTGATTCTGATTTCAGATTTCACTTGCTGTGTTCATAATTATCCGTGATTCTGATTTCAGATTTCCCTTTCTGAATTCATAATTATCCCTGATTCAGATTTCAGATTTCCCTTTCTGTGTTCATAATTATCCCTGATTCTGATTTCAGATTTCCCTTGATGAGTTCATCATTATCCCTGATTCTGATTTCAGATTTCACTTGCTGTGTTCATAATTATCCGTGATTCTGATGTCAGATTTCCCCGTCTGATTTCATAATTATCCCTGGTTCTGATTTCAGATTTCCCTTGCTGAGTTCATAATTATCCCTGATTCTGATTTCAGATTTCCCTTGCTGAGTTTATAATTATCCCTGGTTCTGATTTCATATTTCACTTGCTGTGTTCATAATTATCCCTGATTCTTATTTCAGATTTCCCTTGCTCAGTTCATAATTATCCCTGAATCTGATATCAGATTTCCCTTGCTGAGTTCATAATTATCACTGATTCTTATTTCATATTTCACTTACTGTGTTCATAATTATCACTGATTCTGATTTCAAATTTCTTTTGCTGAGTTCATAATTATCCCTACTTCTGATTTCAGATTTCCCTAGATGAATTCATAATTATTCCTGATTCTGATTTTAGATTTCCCTCGTGGAGTTCATAAATATCCCTGTTTCTGTTTTCAGATTTCCCTTTCCGAGTTCATAATTATCCCTGATTCTGATTTCAGATTTCCTTTGCTGAGTTCATAATTATCCCTGATTCGGATTTCAGATTTCCCTAGATGAATTCATAATTATTCCTGATTCTGATTTTAGATTTCCCTTGCGGAGTTCATAAATATCCCTTTTTCTGTTTTCAGATTTCCCTTTCCGAGTTCATAATAATCCCTGATTCTGATTTCAGATTTCCCTTGCGGAGCTCATAATTATCCCTGATCCTGATTTCAGATTTCACTTCCTGGATTCAGAATTATCCCTGTTTCTGATTTCAGATTTCCATTTCTGAGTTCATAATTATCCCTGATTCTGATTTCAGATTTCCCTTGCTGAGTTCATAATTATCCGTGATTCTGATTTCAGATTTCCCTTGCTGAGTTCATAATTATCCCTGGTTCTGATTTAAGATTTTCCTTGCTGAGTTCATAATTTTCCCTGAATCTGATTTCAGATTTCCCTTGCTGACTTCATAATTATCCCTGATTCTTATTTCAGATTTCCTTTGCTGTGTTCATAATTATCCCTGTTTCTGTTTTCAGATTTCTTTTTCTGTGTTCATAATTATCCCTGATTCTGATTTCAGATTTCCCTTGATGAGTTCATTATTATCTCTGATTCCGATTTCAGATTTCCCTTGCTGAGTTCATAATTATCCCTGATTCTGATTTCAGATTTCCCTTGCTGAGTTCATAATTATCCCTGATTCTGATTTCTGATTTCCCTTGCTGTGTTCATAATTATCCGTGATTCTGATTTCAGATTTCCATTGATGAGTTCATAATTATCCCTGATTCAGATTTCAGATTTCCCTTTCTGTGTTCATAATTATCCCTGATTCTGATTTCAGATTTCCCTTGATGAGTTCATAATTATCCCTGATTCTGATTTCAGATTTCACTTTCTGTGTTCATAATTATCCGTGATTCTGATTTCCGATTTCCCTTGCTGAGTTCATAATTATCCCTGATTCTGATATCAGATTTCCCTTGCTGAGTTCATAATTATCACTGATTCTTATTTCAGATTTCCCTTTCTGAATTCATAATTATCCCTGATTCTGATTTCAGATTTCCCTTGCTGTGTTCATAATTATCCCTGATTCTGATTTCAGATTTCCCTTGCTGAGTTCATAATTATGCCTGATTCTGATTTCAGATTTCCCTTGCTGAGTTCATAATTATCCCTGAGTACCTAATTATCCCTGATTCTGATTTTAGATTTCCATTGATGAGGTCATTATTATCCCTGATTCTGATTTCAGATTTTCCTTTCTTTGTTCATAATTATCCCTGATTCTGATTTCATATTTCCCTTGCTGAGTTCATAATTATCCCTGATTCTGATATCAGATTTCCCTTGCTGAGTTCATAATTATCACTGATTCTTATTTCATATTTCACTTACTGTGTTCATAATTATCCCTGATTCTGATTTCACATTTCCCTTTCTGAGTTCATAATTATCCCTGATTCTGTTTTCAGATTTCCCTTTCTGAGTTCATCATTAACCCTGATTCTGATTTTAGATTTCCCTTGCTGAGTTCATAATTATCCCTGATTCTGATTTCAGATTTCCCTTGCTGAGTTCATAATTATCCCTTATTCTGAATTCAGATGTCCCTTGCTGAGTTCATAATTATCGCTGTTTCTGTTTTCAGATTTCCCTGTCTGATTTCATAATTATCACTCATTCTGATTTCAGATTTCCCTTGCTGAGTTCATAATTATCCCTGATTCTGATATCAGATTTCCCTTGATGAGTTCATAATTATCCCTGATTCAGATTTCAGATTTCCCTTTCTGTGTTCATAATTATCCCTGATTCTGTTTTCAGATTTCCCTTTCTGAGTTCATAATTATCCCTGATTCTGATTTCAGATTTCACTTGCTGAGTTCATAATTATCCCTGATTCTGATTTCAGATTTCGATTGCTGAGTTCATAATTATCCCTGATTCTGATATCAGATTTCCCTTGCTGAGTTCATAATTATCACTGATTCTTATTTCAGATTTCCCTTTCTGAATTCATAATTATCCCTGATTCTGATTTCAGATTTCCCTTGCTGAGTTCATAATTATCCCTGATTCTCATTTCAGATTTCCCTTGCTGAGTTCATAATTATCCCTGATTCTGATATCAGATTTTCCTTGCTGTGTTCATAATTATCCCTGATTCTGATTTCAGATTTCCCTTGCTGAGCTCATAATTATCCACGATCCTGATTTCAGATTTCCCTTGTTGAGTACATAATTATCCCTGATTCTGATTTCAGATTTCCCTTGCTGAGTTTATAATTATCCCTGATTCTGATTTAAGATTTCCCTTTCTGAGTTCATAATTATCCCTGTTTCTGATTTCAGATATCACTTGATGAGTTCATTCTTATCTCTGATTCCGATTTCAGATTTCCCTTGCTGAGTTCATAATTATCCCTGTTTCTGTTTTCAAATTTCCCTTTCTGAGTTCATAATTATCCCTGATTCTGATTTCAGATTTCCCCGTCTGATTTCATAATTATCCCTGGTTCTGATTTCAGATTTCCCTTGCTGAGTTCATAATTATCCCTGATTCTGATTTCAGATTTCCCTTGCTGAGTTTATAATTATCCATGGTTCTGATTTCATATTTCACTTGCTGTGTTCATAATTATCCCTGATTCTTATTTCAGATTTCCCTTGCTCAGTTCATAATTATCCCTGAATCTGATATCAGATTTCCCTTGCTGAGTTCATAATTATCACTGATTCTTATTTCATATTTCACTTACTGTGTTCATAATTATCACTGATTCTGATTTCAAATTTCTTTTGCTGAGTTCATAATTATCCCTGATTCTGATTTCAGATTTCCCTAGATGAATTCATAATTATTCCTGATTCTGATTTTAGATTTCCCTTGTGGAGTTCATAAATATCCCTGTTTCTGTTTTCAGATTTCCCTTTCCGAGTTCATAATTATCCCTGATTCTGATTTCAGATTTCCTTTGCTGAGTTCATAATTATCCCTGATTCGGATTTCAGATTTCCCTAGATGAATTCATAATTATTCCTGATTCTGATTTTAGATTTCCCTTGCGGAGTTCATAAATATCCCTTTTTCTGTTTTCAGATTTCCCTTTCCGAGTTCATAATAATCCCTGATTCTGATTTCAGATTTCCCTTGCGGAGCTCATAATTATCCCTGATCCTGATTTCAGATTTCACTTCCTGGATTCAGAATTATCCCTGTTTCTGATTTCAGATTTCCATTTCTGAGTTCATAATTATCCCTGATTCTGATTTCAGATTTCCCTTGCTGAGTTCATAATTATCCCTGATTCTGATTTCAGATTTCCCTTGTTGACTTCATAATTATCCCTGATTCTGATTTCAGATTTCCCTGTCTTATTTCATAATTATCCCTTGTTCTGATTTCAGATTTCCCTTGCTGAGTTCATAATTTTCCCTGATTCTGATTTCAGATTTCACTTCCTGGATTCATAATCATCGCTGATTCTGATTTCAGATTTCCCTTGATGAGTTCATTATTATCCCTTATTCTGATTTCAGATTTGCATATCTGAGTTCCTAATTATCCCTGATTCTGATTGAAGATGTCCCTTGCTGAGTTCATAATTATCCCTGGTTCTGATTTAAGATTTTCCTTGCTGAGTTCATAATTTTCCCTGATTCTGATTTCAGATTTCCCTTGCTGACTTCATAATTATCCCTGATTCTTATTTCAGATTTCCTTTGCTGTGTTCATAATTATCCCTGTTTCTGTTTTCAGATTTCTTTTTCTGTGTTAATAATTATCCCTTATTCTGATTTCAGATTTCCCTTGATGAGTTCATTATTATCTCTGATTCCGATTTCAGATTTCCCTTGCTGAGTTCATAATTATCCCTGATTCTGATTTCAGATTTCCCTTGCTGAGTTCATAATTATCCCTGATTCTGATTTCTTATTTCCCTTGCTGTGTTCATAATTATCCGTGATTCTGATTTCAGATTTCCATTGATGAGTTCATAATTATCCCTGATTCAGATTTCAGATTTCCCTTTCTGTGTTCATAATTATCCCTGATTCTGATTTCAGATTTCCCTTGATGAGTTCATAATTATCCCTGATTCTGATTTCAGATTTCACTTTCTGTGTTCATAATTATCCGTGATTCTGATTTCAGATTTCCCTTGCTGAGTTCATAATTATCCCTTATTCTGATATCAGATTTCCCTTGCTGAGTTCATAATTATCACTGATTCTTATTTCAGATTTCCCTTTCTGAATTCATAATTATCCCTGATTCTGATTTCAGATTTCCCTTGCTGTGTTCATAATTATCCCTGATTCTGATTTCAGATTTCCCTTGCTGAGTTTATAATTATCCCTGGTTCTGATTTCATATTTCACTTGCTGTGTTCATAATTATCCCTGATTCTTATTTCAGATTTCCCTTGCTCAGTTCATAATTATCCCTGAATCTGATATCAGATTTCCCTTGCTGAGTTCATAATTATCACTGATTCTTATTTCATATTTCACTTACTGTGTTCATAATTATCACTGATTCTGATTTCAAATTTCTTTTGCTGAGTTCATAATTATCCCTGATTCTGATTTCAGATTTCCCTAGATGAATTCATAATTATTCCTGATTCTGATTTTAGATTTCCCTTGTGGAGTTCATAAATATCCCTGTTTCTGTTTTCAGATTTCCCTTTCCGAGTTCATAATTATCCCTGATTCTGATTTCAGATTTCCTTTGCTGAGTTCATAATTATCCCTGATTCGGATTTCAGATTTCCCTAGATGAATTCATAATTATTCCTGATTCTGATTTTAGATTTCCCTTGCGGAGTTCATAAATATCCCTTTTTCTGTTTTCAGATTTCCCTTTCCGAGTTCATAATAATCCCTGATTCTGATTTCAGATTTCCCTTGCGGAGCTCATAATTATCCCTGATCCTGATTTCAGATTTCACTTCCTGGATTCAGAATTATCCCTGTTTCTGATTTCAGATTTCCATTTCTGAGTTCATAATTATCCCTGATTCTGATTTCAGATTTCCCTTGCTGAGTTCATAATTATCCCTGATTCTGATTTCAGATTTCCCTTGTTGACTTCATAATTATCCCTGATTCTGATTTCAGATTTCCCTGTCTTATTTCATAATTATCCCTGGTTCTGATTTCAGATTTCCCTTGCTGAGTTCATAATTTTCCCTGATTCTGATTTCAGATTTCACTTCCTGGATTCATAATCATCGCTGATTCTGATTTCAGATTTCCCTTGATGAGTTCATTATTATCCCTTATTCTGATTTCAGATTTGCATATCTGAGTTCCTAATTATCCCTGATTCTGATTGAAGATGTCCCTTGCTGAGTTCATAATTATCCCTGGTTCTGATTTAAGATTTTCCTTGCTGAGTTCATAATTTTCCCTGATTCTGATTTCAGATTTCCCTTGCTGACTTCATAATTATCCCTGATTCTTATTTCAGATTTCCTTTGCTGTGTTCATAATTATCCCTGTTTCTGTTTTCAGATTTCTTTTTCTGTGTTAATAATTATCCCTTATTCTGATTTCAGATTTCCCTTGATGAGTTCATTATTATCTCTGATTCCGATTTCAGATTTCCCTTGCTGAGTTCATAATTATCCCTGATTCTGATTTCAGATTTCCCTTGCTGAGTTCATAATTATCCCTGATTCTGATTTCTTATTTCCCTTGCTGTGTTCATAATTATCCGTGATTCTGATTTCAGATTTCCATTGATGAGTTCATAATTATCCCTGATTCAGATTTCAGATTTCCCTTTCTGTGTTCATAATTATCCCTGATTCTGATTTCAGATTTCCCTTGATGAGTTCATAATTATCCCTGATTCTGATTTCAGATTTCACTTTCTGTGTTCATAATTATCCGTGATTCTGATTTCAGATTTCCCTTGCTGAGTTCATAATTATCCCTGATTCTGATATCAGATTTCCCTTGCTGAGTTCATAATTATCACTGATTCTTATTTCAGATTTCCCTTTCTGAATTCATAATTATCCCTGATTCTGATTTCAGATTTCCCTTGCTGTGTTCATAATTATCCCTGATTCTGATTTCAGATTTCCCTTGCTGAGTTCATAATTATGCCTGATTCTGATTTCAGATTTCCCTTGCTGAGTTCATAATTATCCCTGAGTACCTAATTATCCCTGATTCTGATTTTAGATTTCCCTTGATGAGGTCATTATTATCCCTGATTCTGATTTCAGATTTTCCTTTCTTTGTTCATAATTATCCCTGATTCTGATTTCATATTTTACTTGCTGTGTTCATAATTATCCCTGATTCTGATTTCCGATTTCCCTTGCTGAGTTCATAATTATCCCTGATTCTGATATCAGATTTCCCTTGCTGAGTTCATAATTATCACTTATTCTTATTTCATATTTCACTTACTGTGTTCATAATTATCCCTGATTCTGATTTCACATTTCCCTTTCTGAGTTCATAATTATCCCTGATTCTGTTTTCAGATTTCCCTTTCTGAGTTCATCATTAACCCTGATTCTGATTTTAGATTTCCCTTGCTGAGTTCATAATTATCCCTGATTCTGATTTCAGATTTCCCTTGCTGAGTTCATAATTATCCCTTATTCTGAATTCAGATTTCCCTTGCTGAGTTCATAATTATCGCTGTTTCTGTTTTCAGATTTCCCTGTCTGATTTCATAATTATCACTCATTCTGATTTCAGATTTCCCTTGCTGAGTTCATAATTATCCCTGATTCTGATATCAGATTTCCCTTGATGAGTTCATAATTATCCCTGATTCAGATTTCAGATTTCCCTTTCTGTGTTCATAATTATCCCTGATTCTGATTTCAGATTTCCCTTTCTGAGTTCATAATTATCCCTGATTCTGATTTCAGATTTCACTTGCTGAGTTCATAATTATCCCTGATTCTGATTTCAGATTTCGATTGCTGAGTTCATAATTATCCCTGATTCTGATATCAGATTTCCCTTGCTGAGTTCATAATTATCACTTATTCTTATTTCAGATTTCCCTTTCTGAATTCATAATTATCCCTGATTCTGATTTTAGATTTCCCTTGCTGAGTTCATAATTATCCGTGATTCTGATTCCAGATTTCCCTTGATGAGGTCATTATTATCCGTGATTCTGATTTCAGATTTCCCTGTCTGATTTCATCATTATCCCTGATTCTTATTTCAGATTTCCCTTGCTGAGTTCATAATTATCAATGATTCTGATTTCAGATTTCCCTTGCTGAGTTCATAATTATCCCAGATTCTGATATCTGATTACCCTTGCTGTGTTCATAATTATCCGTGATTATGATTTCAGATTTCCCTTGCTGAGTTCATAATTATCCCTGTTTCTGTTTTCAGATTTCCCTTGCTGAGTACATAATTATCCCTGATTCTGATTTCAGATTTCCCTTGCTGAGTTTATAATTATCCCTGATTCTGATTTAAGATTTCCCTTTCTGAGTTCATAATTATCCCTGTTTCTGATTTCAGATATCACTTGATGAGTTCATTCTTATCTCTGATTCCGATTTCAGATTTCCCTTGCTGAGTTCATAATTATCCCTGTTTCTGTTTTCAAATTTCCCTTTCTGAGTTCATAATTATCCCTGATTCTGATTTCAGATTTCCCTGTCTGATTTCATAATTATCCCTGGTTCTGATTTCAGATTTCCCTTGCTGAGTTCATAATTATCACTGATTCTGATTTCAGATTTCCCTTGCTGAGTTTATAATTATCCCTGGTTCTGATTTCATATTTCACTTGCTGTGTTCATAATTATCCCTGATTCTGATTTCAGATTTCCCTTGCTGAGTTCATAATTATCCCTGATTCTGATATCAGATTTCCCTTGCTGAGTTCATAATTATCCCTGATTCTGATTTCAGATTTCCCTAGATGAATTCATAATTATTCCTGATTCTGATTTTAGATTTCCCTTGTGGAGTTCATAAATATCCCTGTTTCTGTTTTCAGATTTCCCTTTCCGAGTTCATAATTATCCCTGATTCTGATTTCAGATTTCCTTTGCTGAGTTCATAATTATCCCTGATTCGGATTTCAGATTTCCCTAGATGAATTCATAATTATTCCTGATTCTGATTTTAGATTTCCCTTGCGGTGTTCATAAATATCCCTTTTTCTGTTTTCAGATTTCCCTTTCCGAGTTCATAATTATCCCTGATTCTGATTTCAGATTTCCCTTGCTGAGTTCATAATTATCCCTGATTCTGAATTCAGATTTCCCTTGCTGAGTTCATAATTATCCCTGATTCTGAATTCAGATTTCCCTTGCTGAGTTCATAATTATCCCTGATTCTGATTTCAGATTTCCCTTGCTGAGTTCTTAATTATCCCTGATTCTGATATCAGATTTCCCTTGCTGAGTTCATAATTATCACTTATTATGATTTCAGATTTCCCTTGCTGTGTTCATAATTATCCCTGATTCTGATTTCAGATTTCCTTTGCAGAGTTCATTATTATCCCTGATTCTGATTTCAGATTTGCCTATCTGAGTTCCTAATTATCCCTGATTCTGATTTTAGATTTCCCTTGTTGAGGTCATTATTTTCGCTGATTCTGATTTCAGATTTTCCTTTCTGAGTTCATAATTATCCCTGATTCTGATTTCATATTTCACTTGCTGTGTTCATAATTATCCCTGATTCTGATATCAGATTTCCCTTGCTGAGTTCATAATTATCCCTGATTCTGATATCTGATTTCCCTTGCTGAGTTCATAATTATCACTGATTCTTATTTCATATTTCACTTACAGTGTTCATAATTATCCCTGATTCTGATTTCAAATTTCCCTTGCTGAGTTCATAATTATCCCTGATTCTGATTTCTGATTTCCCTAGATGAATTCATAATTATTCCTGATTCTGATTTTAGATTTCCCTTGTGGAGTTCATAAATATCCCTGTTTCTGTTTTCAGATTTCCCTTTCCGAGCCCTTTCCGAGTTCATAATTATCCCTGATTCTGATTTTAGATTTCCCTTGCTGAGTTCATAATTATCCCTGATTCTGATTTCAGATTTCCCTTGCTGAGTTCATAATTATCCCTGATTCTGCTATCAGATTTCCCTTGCTGAGTTCATAATTATCCCTGTTTCTGTATTCAGATTTCCCTTTCTGAGTTCATAATTATCCCTCATTCTGATTTCAGATTTCCCTGTCTGCTTTCATAATTATCCCTGATTCTTATTTCAGATTTCCCTTGCTGAGTTCGTAATTATCCCTGATTCTGATTTCAGATTTCCCTTGCTGAGTTCATAATTATCCCTGATTCTGATTTCAGATTTCCCTTGCTGAGTTCATAATTATCCCTGATTCTGATTTCAGATTTCCCTTGCTGAGTTCATAATTACCCTTTTTTCTGTTTTCAGATTTTCCTTTCTGAGTTCATTATTATCCCTGATTCTGATTTTAGATTTCCCTTCCTGAGTTCATAATTATCCCTGTTTCTGTTTTCAAATTTCCCTTTCTGAGTTCATAATTATCCCTGATTCTGATTTCAGATTTCCCTGTCTGATTTCATAATTATCCCTGGTTCTGATTTCAGATTTCCCTTGCTGAGTTCATAATTATCACTGATTCTGATTTCAGATTTCCCTTGCTGAGTTTATAATTATCCCTGGTTCTGATTTCATATTTCACTTGCTGTGTTCATAATTATCCCTGATTCTTATTTCAGATTTCCCTTGCTGAGTTCATAATTATCCCTGATTCTGATATCAGATTTCCCTTGCTGAGTTCATAATTATCACTGATTCTTATTTCATATTTCACTTACTGTGTTCATAATTATCCCTGATTCTGATTTCAGATTTCCCTAGATGAATTCATAATTATTCCTGATTCTGATTTTAGATTTCCCTTGTGGAGTTCATAAATATCCCTGTTTTTGTTTTCAGATTTCCCTTTCCGAGTTCATAATTATCCCTGATTCTGATTTCAGATTTCCTTTGCTGAGTTCATAATTATCCCTGATTCGGATTTCAGATTTCCCTAGATGAATTCATAATTATTCCTGATTCTGATTTTAGATTTCCCTTGCGGAGTTCATAAATATCCCTTTTTCTGTTTTCAGATTTCCCTTTCCGAGTTCATAATTATCCCTGATTCTGATTTCAGATTTCCCTTGCTGAGTTCATAATTATCCCTGATTCTGAATTCAGATTTCCCTTGCTGAGTTCATTATTATCCCTGATTCTGAATTCAGATTTCCCTTGCTGAGTTCATAATTATCCCTGATTCTGATTTCAGATTTCCCTTGCTGATTTCTTAATTATCCCTGATTCTGATATCAGATTTCCCTTGCTGAGTTCATAATTATCACTTATTCTGATTTCAGATTTCCCTTGCTGTGTTCATAATTATCCCTGATTCTGATTTCAGATTTCCTTTGCAGAGTTCATTATTATCCCTGATTCTGATTTCAGATTTGCCTATCTGAGTTCTTAATTATCCCTGATTCTGATTTTAGATTTCCCTTGTTGAGGTCATTATTATCGCTGATTCTGATTTCAGATTTTCCTTTCTGAGTTCATAATTATCCCTGATTCTGATTTCATATTTCACTTGCTGTGTTCATAATTATCCCTGATTCTGATATCAGATTTCCCTTGCTGAGTTCATAATTATCCCTGATTCTGATATCTGATTTCCCTTGCTGAGTTCATAATTATCACTGATTCTTATTTCATATTTCACTTACAGTGTTCATAATTATCCCTGATTCTGATTTCAAATTTCCCTTGCTGAGTTCATAATTATCCCTGATTCTGATTTCTGATTTCCCTAGATGAATTCATAATTATTCCTGATTCTGATTTTAGATTTCCCTTGTGGAGTTCATAAATATCCCTGTTTCTGTTTTCAGATTTCCCTTTCCGAGCCCTTTCCGAGTTCATAATTATCCCTGATTCTGATTTTAGATTTCCCTTGCTGAGTTCATAATTATCCCTGATTCTGATTTCAGATTTCCCTTGCTGAGTTCATAATTATCCCTGATTCTGCTATCAGATTTCCCTTGCTGAGTTCATAATTATCCCTGTTTCTGTATTCAGATTTCCCTTTCTGAGTTCATAATTATCCCTCATTCTGATTTCAGATTTCCCTGTCTGCTTTCATAATTATCCCTGATTCTTATTTCAGATTTCCCTTGCTGAGTTCGTAATTATCCCTGATTCTGATTTCAGATTTCCCTTGCTGAGTTCATAATTATCCCTGATTCTGATTTCAGATTTCCCTTGCTGAGTTCATAATTATCCCTGATTCTGATATCAGATTTCCCTTGCTGAGTTCATAATCATCCCTGATTCTGATTTCGGATTTCCCTTGCCGAGTTCATAATTATCCCTGTTTCTGTTTTCAGATTTCCCTTTCTGAGTTCATAATTATCTCTGATTCTGATTTCAGATTTCCCTTTCTGGGTTCATAATTATCCCTGATTCTGATATCAGATTTAATCTTGTTAAAAAACCATATCTGCCTTCAGTGAGCAACAAACTCTCTTACGTTTGTTTTAAACATCTTTGAATATTGTTTTGTGTCAGATCATTTACTCTGCTGTATGAACATTTCCTCTTCATAACAATTCATTTTCAAATTATGGACTCTAAGAATTCTGACACTAGTTCAAGTGTGTAAATGTGTGAATAAATTCCTTATATTTTTTTTTTAAATTACCCATGTGTTTCCTCATCATTACAATCCTTCATTAATCTTTTTGGTGTGGGTAAATCAAGTGTTCCTTTTAAGCCCTAAGCACCATGCCACTATACCCACCATGCCACGTACTTTGAGTTAAACCCCACCCTTGTTGCCTTTGTATTCCATTAGTAAAAAGTAAGTTCCACTGAAACAACCTTTTCTTATGTACGCCTACTTTCTGGAACTGACACCCAAAGAGTGGATGCTTTCTCAAACACTACAATCTTAACCTCTTCAAGCCTAAGGTTAATCATTATCTTTCTTACTTCTTTATGTGCCATGTCCCTTCAGGATGTAGGCGATCATGGCTCTCCACTTCCTCCTATCCCTTGAAGCTCTCAACAAGTTCTGTCCCTGTACTACTTCTCCCAGACTTCTCTGCCTGCTAGGTATGTCACGCATTGCTTTCCCTTGTCCCTCTTTCCCCCTATTTGCCATGTGAGTATCAGATTCTCCAAGCCCTCTTTTCTCATTACGTGTCCCAGAAATTTCAGCTCCCTCTTCCTGATGTTAAGTATAAGTTTCCTCCTTGTTTGCATCCTCTCCAAAACCTCATCATTGCTCACATGCTCAGTCCGTAATATCCTTAGCATCCTCCTGAAGAATCACATCTCTGATACCTCGAGTCTCTTCTTCATCTTTGAGGAGACCATCCAACATTTACTGCTGTAAAAGAGAACAGATATCATGTAGCAGATCAGGACTCTTTTCTTTGTTACCAACGAAATCTTCCTGTCTCGTAATACTCTGCCTAGCTTTTTGAATGCGTCTCTGGCCATCCCAATACGTCTTCGGATCTCAGCGTTACACTTACTGTCCACTGTCAGAACACTTCCTAGATATTTAAATTTCCGCACCTGCTTGATTTTAGTGTCCCCAACCTGTAAATCACATTTCAAGATCATCATTTTACTGATAACCATGCATTCTGTCTTGTAGTTTATGCTTAGCCCCTTCTTCTCACTCTCATTCACTACCTTCTGGAGGAGGTTTTATGATTTCTTTTCCGTGCCTGCTATCAGAACTGTGTCATCTGTGTATCTTATGTTGTTAAGATTGTGGTCGTTGTTATAGACAAGCGTATGGTTGCAAGACAGAAATACGACAACAGCAGAAATAGATTTACGTGATTTATTTCAATAGGAACGTGTGGTTTTGGGACAGCTACCTTGTGGTATAGTTCATAAGCCGGCTGCTGATCCGGGTTGATCTCTCATAGTAGTTCCCACTGGTTGGCGTGGCGTTCCTCCTGCTGACTGATCGTGACAGATCTCTTCCCTGGCCTCCCGTTGACTGCTCTGTACTTCCCCGTGTGACCCTTTTTATGGCTTAACGGGCTCGAAAAACGACGCGAGTATAATTAGGAGGGAAGCATTTTTATTGGTCGAAAAATAGAAGCACTTTGAAATATTATTTTATTTTTCGACCGGAACTTGTGCGTCGGGCCTATGCGTAAACGACGATAATGGTCATTTTGTGACGGGGCCTTGTCCCGTTCACATCCGACTCTCACTCTTGAGTATGTTAGTTTATTTGTCTGCAAATCAGCCGAGATATGTCTTATTTTATTTCATAACAAGGCTCCCCAGATCTTGGTCTGATTTACAGTGAGCGTTAATTGTGTATATTTGGGTGATTAATTTATGATAAAGTCTCTGAAGCGTGTGGGAAGTTGTCCTCGTGTTCTTCTTATTGGCATTTGTTTTGGTATGGAGTTATTTGCTGAATTATGTGTCCCAGGGGGATGTGGGGGAGAATGATCCTGGTGACTGTTACATATTGGAGGCAGAGGGATTGTGTTAGATAGATGTGTTGGACGTGGAGCCAGTCGTCGGATATGTGCACGGTGAATCCAGATTGTATCACCGTTATCGTTTTGCACCTGACACATCATATTGTTCGTTTTTATAATGGTGTAATTTTATATTCAGGGCACATGAGAGGATTGGGTAACAGTTGAGTGTGGCCGGGAAAGTAAAACTTTGTCGCCTACTTGTAATGAGTCCTTGTATGTGAGGCGATTTAAGTTAGTCTCAAGTTTGTGGTCAGCTTCATCGTTGGCTAGGGTGACGAGGTGGTGAACCTGCTTTAGCAGGGCATTAATTTGCATTCCATATGCTCTAGAATCGTCACTTGCGATTTCTTTACTGTGTAGTGTAGGTAGGCCGATGTTGGGGTGACGGCCAGTAATAGCATAGTGCGGGGAGACACCGGTGGCGCTGTTGGTCATGGCATTCATGGACGAAACGACAGATTCTAGAACGTCTGTCCATTCACAGTTCCTGTCTTCGCATAATATATAAAGTGCGTTCTTCATCGTGCGACGTTGTCTCTCGATATTTCCTGAGCTTTGCGGGCGCCAAGGACAGTGAAGTTCTTGCGTGATTGACATCTGGTTACGGAATTGTCGATAGACTTCTCCAGTAAAGTGTGTGCCTCTATCAGAGGATACTATGCGTGGAATCTCTCTGTGTCGAAGGAAGAACTGGTACAATCCGCGGGCGGCGTCGATAGCACGGTCTCTCACGCATGGTATGGCTGTAAAGTGTCGGCTGAAGCTATCCAAGATGGTTAGGAGGTAGCGTTTTCCCTTTGAGTTGGGCATTGTGACAAAGTCTATAAAGACGAGATCGAATGATCTCTTTCCTCGTTTGCAGTGGCCAATGAGCCAGTGGGTACGTCTACCGTAGTTGCCGTTGCACTTAGCACACGTGTCGCAAGAATCGACATAGGCCTTGATGTCGCGGTTTTTGAATTCCCACCAGTAACTGGAAAGGAGTTCTCGCATACGGGTAACACCTGAGTGGTTGTTGCCCTCGTGTGCCTGGTAGAGGTATCTGGATCGTACAACCAATCTCGGAGAGTGTTTACTGTCTCTTATCATCAAAACGGAGGTGCCTGGTTCTAGAAAAAATTGGTGCAAATGTTTTTTGAAAAGCGTAGCTCGGTGGTCGTCAGGATCGATATGGGGTTCGCTTGGAGTGGGTGACTGGAGGGCGCTGATGATCTTTGCCAGGGCGTCGTCCTTTTGTTGTTCATTTGCGATGCCGAGGTGGTTGCAGATTCTCTCAGTGGGGATGGTGGTGGTAGAGTGATAAGCGAAGAATGCGTTGGTGACGCGCTTGTGGGTGCAGGCGTTTTGTGGTGTGTGAGTTTTGGGAATGAGCTGTAAACCGTTAAACTCACCGAGGCACCAACATGGGATGTATACGCGGAGGTCTGAACCACTTATTTCGAATGTCCTGCCTACCGGTGGAGGGTCATTCGGGGCTTTCGTTTTCTTATGTCCGCAACCTCTGCTGAGCATGTCAGCCCATACATTTGATTCGCCTTCGACATATTCTAAGACGAATTTGTAACATGGAATTTCTTCTTGCCGTCGTCGTATTTTGCCATTATTGAATTCTCGTTGGTCCAGATATGTCAGCGATCTGTGGTCGATGAAGATAACGAAGGGGCAGTTACGAAGGAAATAATCAAATTTCAATATTGCCCACTTAACTGCATATGCCTCCAGTTCCGACGTGGGCCAGTTCTGTTCCGTGGAGTTGAATGTATGGGAAGCGACTGCTATGATATCTTTCTTCCCGTTGTCGGCTTCTTGCATTAAGATTGCTCCACAAGGGACATCACTGGCGTCGGTGGTGAGTGTGAAAAGTTTGGAGAAATCCGGAAACGAGATGACGGGTGGCGAAGAGAGACGGTCCTTGATTTTTTTTACAGGCTCTGTCGTCATTTTGCGTCCAGATGAACGGTTTATTAACATTGTTGAGTTCGTGTATGGGACCCATAAGTTTTGAAAACATATCTGACCTGATTTGTTCGTGAAGAGTGTCTCTAGGAATTGTCTAATCCACACTAAACGGCCGATAAGGCTTTGTAATTGCTTTTTTGATGTTGGAGGTTTCATTTCCCTGATGGCACGAACGTATTCTGGATCAGCCTTGAAACCTTCGCTGTTTACGAGGAATTTTATGCGTCCGAGGAATTTTGCCTCTTATGCGAGGAAGGAACATTTATCTGGATTCAGCTTGAGTCCGAATTTTCGGAGGGCGGTAAAAAATTGTTCGAGGGAGAGTATGTACTCCCTAAATGTCCTAGCGTGGACCAGGTTGTCGTCGATATAAGAAGAAATGTTGTCACGGGTAAGAGTCAAGATCGACCAAGACCTTGTTGACGACACGAATCGATCCGTTTTTCTTGCGTACTGCAAATACAGGGCTATTGAAGCCTTTGGGGTCGCTGCAGTTTTCAATGATACCTTCATCGGTCATGCGCTTGATTTCGGTATCAACGTCTGCTTCCAAAGCCTGGGCGATCAGGTGTTGTTTCTGGCTGCGAGAATATGCTGGATTGTTGGTTGATGATGACAGTGATATGATTGCGGCTGTGCGTGTTGTGTATCCTGAGGAAAGTGTGCGTCTGAATTCTATAGTCGCATTTTGGTTGTCGATTAGATAGGAATCGAGCGTGTTGACATAGGATATTTTGGCCGATCAGGATCGGTGTTGTCTGGGTAGTTACCAGCACGTTAACCTTTTTGAGTGGGGCAGTCTCGACTACCGATGGTGATGTTGCAAGTCAGTTCACCAAGGGTGGTGCTGCTGCCGTTGATTCCTTTTACTACGACATCGGAGCAGGTCATGTGTTTCTTGGCTTCTCTCGGCAACTGAGATGTTAGTAAGATGCAGGTGGAGCATCGAGAGTCTAGCATTGCAACGCCAGAGAAGGTGATGTCCCTGAAGTTGAAGGTGGACTGGACGAGCCGTGAATGGTGAGCGAGTCCTTGAAGGTTGAAGGTGTGATGGCTGACGTAGGAGCACGGCGAACGAGGCATCACATCTCGTCCTGCCCGAAGCGAAAATCCTGTTCCACATCATTTATGGCTTGTATATTATCATTCGTTGCAGCGATATGGGCCTGTGCCCGAGTGCGAGGTGGGTGGCGATATAGACAGTTGCGTCCATGGAGGCAGGGGCGACCTCTGAGGTAGTTCTTGCACACCCTGATTCGTGATGTGTGCTGATGGTTTCTGCGTGTCGGATGGTGGCCATGTTCGGGAAGGTTGGTGAGGCCCGTCTGCTGTGGGTTTGGTTGCTTGCTGGGTCGAAGTGGCGCGTTTCTTTGGTTTGACCGCTGTGGTTTCTGTGTGAAATACACAGTGTCGTGCGAAGTCGTGTCGTTGGATTTTACACCGCGATCAAGGTATCTTTGAGCTTCGGAGGCTATGCCAATGGTTGAATAGTGGTTGTCCATTGTCTTGACAAGATGTGGGTAGAGATTTGAGTTCCAAATTTTCACCTTTTCGCTCATTAGCATAGCGCCGATGATGGAAATAAGTCCATCGACTGTTAAGTCTGTATTTTTGTCTTTTTTGTATTTGTTTTTTTTTTTTATGTGGACGGCTGCCTCTCTAAGGGTGTTTTCGAGTCGACCCACAAAGTCTGTTAATTTTTCGCCGTCTCGCCGTTCCAGATCCCAGGCTTGACTGAGGTGTTGGAAGTTAGTCATCTGGCTTCCGTGAGCTGCTAGTAAGTATTCCTTCAGTTGTTCGAAGGTGGATATGTCTTTTATTTTAGTCAACCATCTACTGAAAGATACACTGGTCCAGTAAATCTTTAGCAGACTTGACGAATTCGCATTCCAGGCTGGGATAGGTGCTGAGTTCTGGCGTGACGTGAATTGTGTATGCTTTGTTTAGAGCCATGATGAATCGGTTCACGTCGTGTCCAGGGTGAAAAGTTCTCACTAGCTTAAATATGTCGCGTATAGTTTGTTGGCACATCATTAAGCTGTAATCGCCGTTTGTTTGAGCGGTGGGAGGTGTTAAAGTAGTTGATTTTAGGGCAGTCAGCATGTAGTTTATGTCGGCTTGAATTTCTTGTATCGTGGCTTCGGAAGGCTGTGTTGGTCCCGTCTTCAAGTTGAATAGTAGTG
This sequence comes from Acanthosepion esculentum, assembly GCA_964036315.1. NCBI lineage: Eukaryota > Metazoa > Mollusca > Cephalopoda > Sepiida > Sepiidae > Acanthosepion > Acanthosepion esculentum. The sequence goes on from OZ038476.1 coordinate 154,452,883, forward strand.
TTTTCTGTTCTTTGATGAGAGTAAATAGTTCGGCTCGGGTGAAGCTAGTGTAGTCGTCCACATTTCTCTTGCTGTACGCTTCTGACACCAGTGTTATAGACAAGCGTATGGTTGCAAGACAGAAATACGACAACAGCAGAAATAGATTTACGTGATTTATTTCAATAAGAACGTGTGGTTTTGGGGACAGCTACCTTGTGGTATCGTTCATAAGCCGGCTGCCGATCCGGGTTGATCTCTCATAGTAGTTCCCACTGGTTGGCTGCTGCTGACTGCTGCTGATTGCTGCTGACTGCCCAGACTGACCGTGATAGATCTCTTCCCTGGCCTCCCGTTCACTGCTTTTTACTTCCTTCTGTGGCCCTTTTTATGGCTAAACGGGCTCGAAAAAACGACGCGAGTATAATTAGGAGGGAAGCATTTTTATTGGTCGAAAAATAGAAGCACTTTGAGATATTATTTTATTTTTCGACCGGAACTCGTGCGTCGGGCCTATGCGTAAACGACGATAATGGTCATTTTGTGACCCGTTCACATCCGACTCTCGCTCTTGAGTATGTTAGTTTATTTGCCTGCAAATCAGCCGAGATGAGATATGTCTTATTTTATTTCATAACATCGTCAATGATGAATCACAGTAGGATTTCCAATTTTCTCAGAACTGCCTTAGGTTGAGTAAATCTGGTGAGTAGACACATCCTTGCCTTACGCCCTTTTCTATTTTTGTATATCTGCTGAACTCATTCTCTATCCGCATGCAGGCCGTTTACTGTCAGTATAGGTTCTTGATTATTTTAATATTTTTCCCAAATATATCACGGTTGTTGAGCAGTTCTACCAGATCTTTGGGGTGTATTTTGTTGAACACTTTTGCATAGTCTATAAAACACAGGTGCACGTCCTGCATTTGTATTGCTCTTTCTCATAACATTCTGAGCATGAATATCGCGTTCCTTGTTCCAGTGTCTTTAACGAACCCGCACAGTTCTTGTCCTATCTCTGGTCTGATTCTGCTGCGCGCTCTATTCATCAGAATATGGATGATGAGTTTTGTTATTTGGCTCATTAGGCTGATTGTTCTGTCGTGGAAAGTTTGGTGGTTACCATTCATCTAATGGTGTTGACAGCCCAAATCAATCCATGCATTTTTTCCTCTATGAATTTGTGATAAAAGACAAAAAGCAAATATTTGAATATTTGAAGTAATTTTCAATATATTTTTGTAATGAAAATATTTTACAAAAATGTAGTGGATTTTAAGGTAAAATCTTGTTAGTTCAATTTATTTCTCCAATATGTTTGTTCCAGCACTGAAGAATTTTTCCTTCTTTAATATGAGCGTTCCATCCTTTGATTTTATGCAGCCTGTTGACGAGCACGTCTTCTGTCCTGTCAGTTGCCTTATTTGTTTATGCATATCCCCTTTGTTGGTGGGACTCAATCTCTCTATTTCTGCACATTTTTTTGTTTAGCCACTTTTCTTTAGCCTGCCTACATTTGGTCCTTATTTCATTGTGTACATTTCTATATTACATAGCCTTCTTACCTCCTAGTCTTACTGCTCGTACAATAACCTCCTCCTTCATTAACGCTCTATCTTGAGTAGCTCTTGAGCCTTGCATAGGGTGAACATTAGTAAAAAAAAAAAAAAAAAAAAAAAAAAAAGAAAAGTTAAAAAGAACGTGTTTCTAATTTCATAGGTAAAATAATTTGGGATGTAAAGGAAGAGAAAACAATTTTATTCCATCCCTGGAAAAGGATGCTCTTTCTAATAGAGAGCATCCTTTTCCAGGGATGGAATAAAATTGTGCATTAATCAAGCTCGAGTATATTTAAAAAGAAATTAAAAGTAATTTTTTATAATTTGTTAAAAATGCATTTTCAAACAACTTTAATTTAAGTGAATAAGTTTTCAACAACGCAAGGGAAGTAACTCTATGCGGCGAATGGAACTCTTCTGTTAGGGAGTCTCTGAAACACGTTTTCTTCAATTCTTATGGCTGACTTCATTTAAGTTGTGCGAAGGTTCGAGATTGCCGATTTTTTCCCCTCGTTATTGACTTCACATTTCCAGTTTCCTTTTTTTTTTATAATTTTCGTCTGTTACCAAATTAGTGAGTAACTTTATTCATATTTTTTATATCGATAATAATTGCTGGAACAAAAACGAGACAAACATGCCGCCGAAATTAAGTTCTTTGATGTGAAATGATTCGGAATTTTTTTTCGCGTTAATTTCGATTGAAGAAAAAAATATTTAATAAATTTAGTTTGTTTAGATGAATTGAACAAGTTTTTTGTCGTTTTCATTCTTACTGTTCGTATCTTTTCGATCTACTGTTTGCGAATCGTTAATTTTCCTTTCATTAAGAAATTAAAAAATTTTAGGCCAATATTTTTAATTCTTTATTTTTACAATAATTTTTAGTTTTATGAAAAATATAAAAAATGATCAGCATTAGTAATTTTTCTTGAATTGCCTCAAGCATTTCTTTTGGTTTCATTTTTGAGAAAATAAATAAATTATTTCAGTTTTTTCTTTTAAAAATATTCTACTTTAAAAAAGGCAATATTTTAAAGTTATTTTTCCGAAGTTTTTCTTGTACTCACAATAATTACATACTCTTTTTACTTTATAGTTCAATTTTGTAAAAATCTCTTTGGTTTGCGTGTCTAATGTTTTCATATTTCAAAATTATAACCTTAACTATAAAATAATATCTTTTCTGTTGGTTCCCTGTTTGTTTCATTAATCAATATATTCGTTTGTTAAATTCTATGACTCTGTCTTGGTTCAAAATATCTTCTTTCAAATTGTGAGATACTTGATTTTCCAAATATTTTACTGGCAAGGACATTTTGTATTTTAGTTTTTAAGGATTCCTGCTCTTCTATGCTTTTTCTGTTTCTGCAAACCATGTTTTGCTAAGTTAAAAATTAAATCATAAAAAAAAAAAAAAAAATCTAACGTGCCAGCACCTGTTCAAGTGTAATTGTTCCGGAGATGACTTTTCAGTTTTCAAAGTACACGTTTCCAATATTCAGTTGTTCTCATTTACTTTCCTTTTTTCCTTCATAATTTTATTTATCTTGTTTTTATAGATTTCACCATTTATGGCTAAAATGACCTTTTTCTATCGCGGTTCATGTGAATCGAGAAAAGGGGGCGATGAAATATGCCAATCATCTACAAAATAGGATGATTGATGATATGTGATCATCAAGCACCCAACAATTTTCTTCTCTTTCGATTTGTGGCAGAAGGAGTTAACATTTAAATGTCTTAATCTTCTTATATATTCTCTTTATCATCATCACGTTTCGGCCGTTTTGCCCCCCCCCCCCTCGGGCTTTCATCAAATCAAATGTCTGTCGATTTGGATAACCTTTAGGAAATTTCGAAATGAAGATATCTCAGGACATGGACAGAGAAATGGGAACAATCTCTACCTCCTGTAGATAATCTACGGGAGTATGGACTACACGATCCAGGGTTTGAACGTAACTACTACGCCACCAAATTCAGAAAAGCACTTTTTAATTAAATGAATCAACAGAAAGCTGGAGGGTACAGCAGTCGAAACGTTGTGATAACAAAAACCTTAACAACTGAAAACATTTTTTTAGTCCGACTGTAAATAAGAACAATGTTGAATAACATTTTCATGGTCTTTTTCTGGTTTAGGTATGAACATAGAATTGGGCTAAAAAAATTAAATAAATTTTACTTGGATTTATTATCAAATATAAAATTTCATCAAAATAAATTTTAATATTTAAGAAATCTTTAAATTGACACTTAAATATTTCAAAAGTCAGTTATGTGGTTTTTTGGGGTTTTTTTTTGTAAAAATAACCCCTACCATCTTTAGCAAAAGTAAAACACTTTCAAAAACTATTTTTTTTATCTGACATTCAAGTAAACTGTTGAAATGTTGTTCACAAGCAAAATAAGAAAATGAGGTAACAACATAAATTCTTACAGCAACAAAATATTTGTCCATAATTTTAGTTGACATTGTTTTTTTTAGTTTGGTTATTGGCAATAAACATCAAACAATGCCTTTTTTATTGTTTGTATAGAAATTGGCATTTGTAATCTACTCTATACAATTTCTTTATAATCATCATACATTTTTAAATGAAGACTTTTCTAAATCATTCTGTGATTGTGCTCTTATTCTCTGGCACATCTTAACAACAAGCCTCTCTTTCATCTCTTCATTTTCTGTCTATTCTTTTTTTTAAGCACCAATCAAGCAATCTTTTATATCATCTGTTATTTTCTTGTTATGTGTCCTGCCCACTTCCACTTCGGTCCTTCAATCATTCCTAATATCAATTATATTGTTCTCTTCTTGGACCCCCCCATGTCTGTCTCTTAGAATTATCCTATTGTATTGTTCCCTATTAATCTTTAGGTTTATTTGAATTTTTCATTCTTGATTTTCATGTTTCATACATCTACATCATATCTGGCATTATCCATTCATTATACACTTTACGTTTCACAATATGCTTTTCATCATGCTTTCCACCCTATTGTCATGTATCATTTTATTTTGTGTTCATTTTTTTTCCCTTAACGTTATAACCTTCTTATAAGAGTTTGATGATCTTTTTGGGAAGACCTGGGAAATCATCAAATCAGTGTTGTCCAATGTCTGGTCATAATTTGACAAAGTGGTTATGAGACTTTTCCATGTTTATTTAATGATCTGAAAGTTCTCCTTCACTTCTCTATAGAATACTTTCTCAAATTCTCAGTCAGAGTGACACATCATGTGAGCTATTGGTAATTCCTCCCTGATCTTATCCAGAATGGGTAGTAGATGAATTGTAGCTGTCAAACAATGGGCCAATTTTTTTTCTCCACTGCAAGATTTACAAGAAATAAACAAGTTTGATTTAACTTTAAATGAAATGTTTTTATTTTTATCTTAAAAATTGCCTTACACCTGGCCTCACCCAAAATTATAATTTAGCTTAATGGTGGGACCAATATTTTCAAGTGACTTGCTAAATAGCAACATTCACTTGAAAATATCCAGGACAAACTGAAGTGCTACAAGACAGTTTGAGTTGATTTTTATCTTTGATTCAGAGGCTACTAAATGGTGTCAAATTCAACATGTCTAATTAAGTTTCTTTAGCACTTTCATGGCGGGGAATGTTGATTCTTTTTTCTTTTAAAAAGAGTTGAACTACACTCATTTCCTTCACTTTATCTGATCTCTATACTGGCAGTTCTTTTCTGTTACTTGTGGTCAGACAATTCACTGCCAAACAGAAAAATAATTTGTTTCTATTTTCTTGGTTACATCATGGGTTTCAGGATTTTAGATATTTGGAGAAAGGTATTTGCATTTACTCATCTTGTTGGCTAGAATAACCAAAGAAATGCTAACTCAAGACCTGATACAACAGTCTCTACTGGTCTATACAGGTCTCAAAGCACCAGAATTTGAATAGCAGCTGCCCCCCCACTCCGCCATGATCACTACAGCAGCTATGATTTTATTTAAATGAGAAGAAAAAAATCAAGGTATTCAAGTATATTTCTTACTGTTCCCCTAGATATTCATGTGTTTGACCATGACTTGATTTTAGTAATTTATTTTAAATACCTCATGATCCAGATTTAATTAAGAAACAGTCCCAACCTTGGGGAATAGTAATCAGGATTTTAACCTCTTTTCATTGTTTTGGTGAATTAATTCTTTTGCCAAAATGTCCCCTTAAATCCTTCAGTCAGTGTGAAATGAGGTGTCTAGGTTTTTAATGAGTTTTCCTTAGGTATTTCAGAGTTCAAATCGAAACATCATTTATTGAATAAGATCAATTTTCTAAATTTTTTTTTTTAATAACTTAGTGTTTCTCTAAATACATGGAATAAAACTGGTTTCCTTCAAAAATTTTCTCTGATGAGAAAAGCAGTAGTTTATCTCAAATATTCTTAATAGTTCATGTCATCTAAATGCTATCTTTTTGGGTGGGGGGGATAAGTCACAGCGTGCTCTCTCTCCTCGTTACAACATGTCCTCATTATATTTGTTCTTATTTATTCTTTATCTGATGACTTTTTCCTGAACATTACATTCGATCATTTCTATTTCCGTTAATTTTTTTAAAAACTTACACTGAGACTTTCTCTATTCCTTGTAATTAATCCCTTGATAAAAATGTTAGGATCAGGATATTCTCCATTTATCTTTACTCCCTTCCTTGTTTGTTTTTCTACAAGAAGCAGTTTTGGAGAAATCATGTTCCCCTCAATTTTTCTATATTTATTTGAAGTGTATCTTTTTTGTAGTCAAATTATTGCAGTATTGTTGCCATGTATATCCTCAGTAAATTTTATAGTTTTTAATATTCAGATCTTGTGGTGAGTTAGCTATATATTTAAATTATTGTTAGATTGTATGTTTTACATAATCTGATTATTATACAACCTATTCTATCATCTATACTGTAGAAACTTTCAACACTGACGACAAATTCTGTGCCACTGAACTTGTTATTCTCATTTTTCATATAAAAGTAGATGATTCTTTTCCGTAGAAAAAATATTGTCCTTCCCTGTGAATCTCACTAATACCTACCATTTGTTGGATGATATGTCAATTCATCTTCTACATGCCATGTCCCTTCAGGATGTAGGCAATCATGGCCCTCTTTCTGTTCCTATAATTTTGTCTTTTCGTTATTTCTCCCAAACCCTGTTCTACTATTCATTTGCTCAAACTCAAGTATGTTACATGCTGCTTTCCTCTGTCCCTCTTTCTTTCAATCTGTCCTGTGAGTATCAGATTTTCCAAGCCCTCCTTTCTCATTATGTGCCCCAGAAATTTCTGCTGTCACTTCCTGATGTTAAGTATAAGTCTCCTTTTTGTTTCCTTTTTCTCTAAAACCTCATTGTTCGGTCCATGGTATCCTCAACATCTTTCTGTAGAACCACATTTTCTCTTCTTCATCTTTGAGGAGGTTGTCCAGCATTCAGTACCATACAGTATGACAGATATTACATAACAGTTTAGTACTTTTTTCTTTGTTTCTAACAACATTTTTCTGTCTCTTAATACTCTGCTTAGCTTTTGGAATGCATCTTTGGCCATCCCAATACATCTTTGAATCTCATGATCGTACTTTCCATCACTAGTTGATCCAATTTGTAGTCTTCAGGTTATCTTTAAACGTTATGTGTATGTTTTTTGTGTACTTGATTTTGTTTAATGTTCACATCTTTATGCTTACAGTGTCTTATTTCCATTACTGGCTGCTGGCACATGAGACCTTTGTTTGATCCAGCAAGAATGACACCATATATTTTTTAATTTTGTCATTTGGAGTTTTTGGAAGATAATGGCTAATTGAGTCCACTCATTTTTACAAATTTCTGGTGAGCTTGATGGATAGGTTATCACTGATTTCAATTAGGGTCACCTCAGAGGTTTGTTTACTCTTTAGCATTCATTGTATCCCCTCTTGGTGATTTGAGATCCGGATGTGTATAACTTTGAAAGCTATTGAACTAGAGGGTTGAGCAGGAAATATGGTGAGTCATTAGGTTAATGCTCACAAAAGAAGACAATAGATGAGAGGATTCTGGAGGTCATGATTAATAGAAGGTTAGGGAAAGAAAGCTACAAGTTGGAATTACAGGTGTTTATGCTAAAATGGAGTGCAGGGGAACTGAGGCAAAGTATCAGGTGAAAGATATTTTAATATATTGGTAAAGTGAAGAGGAAAGAAAGAAAAGTTAGGAGGACAAGTTTTACAAGGAGTTTTGCTGAAAGTAAATGGAAACTGCATAGTTTTTGAAAAGGATGACTTTCCACTATACAGTTTTTAGATAATTTCTTGTATCTGTCTCTATTTGCTCTGATTTAACTGTTCTAGCAGGTTAATCTGACCATTTAAAACAGAAATAAGTTTTAACTATAACCCATTAGGGTCATAAGGTGTCATATGTACTACAGCTGTTGGGTGTATCTTGGGGGTAACATAGACTAATGAAACCCATCTCTCTTCAGGCTGGTTTTGAATTAAAGTGTCCTCTTAGATTGGCTGCCATTCAAAGCAAGACAGCCTTGTCTGTTCTGTTAAACAATTCATATAATATGTATGTTCTCTCCACCTCAGCAATTTAATCACAGAAATATTTTTTAATTCTATTTTTTTTTTTTATTAATAGCCTACAAGAGTTTGTAATCAAACCTCCAACCATTTTTTTTTATTTCCTATTATGGATTGCTTAACAAAAAAGGCAACTTCTCCCTCCAGTTTTCTATCATAAAAGCTAATGACCCCCTCACCCCATCAACTGGTAAAGGACTTATAAGTCTCTTTGTGTCAATTCTGTTGGTGCAGTGTCAAAAACTATCATTGTTTCAAACCCATCTCTCTTCTAAAATATAATTCACACAAACTCTTGCAACTGAGCTATTTTGGAAAATGTACACATAGGGTGTTTCTTTTACTTTCTATATATAGATGCCTGTTTCTTTCAAGGCAAATTCAATCAGTCTTGTATTTAAGGTCTCTTCATGTAATTTAAAAAAAAAATTTTTTAATATTGTTATATTCACATATGGGAAATAAATGGCTAAAATTGATTACACCTGTTTTGGCAGTTAATTGAACCCCCCCATTTTTCTGCATGACAAGTAGAGATACTTAAGACTTGGCTATATTTGATCTTTCACTTGCAAGTATAAAGAATAAAATCTTCTAAATGAATTCTGTACAGTAATGATTGAAATTTATATTGTTACTGCTTATTGTAAATATTTACTAAGCTTAGCTTAATTCTGGTATAAAGCCTCAAGCATGAAGTTCCTATTGAGGATTGAACTCTCTTTTCAGAGGTAATTATTTGCAAATTCAATTCATAAAATTACCTCAAAGTGCCTATTACTGTTTGTTTTAGTGTTCAGAATAATTATCTCCCTTGCTTTATAAATTTTCTTAAAAGAATTATCTGCCCTTGATGCATGGGGGTGCATAAGATGCCACAATCCAGTTCGACCTTTGATAAAACCTGTAATTGGTAGTTGTGATCAATCCCAACTAGGTGGATTTGTCTTTAAAATACCTGTTATACATGAAATAATGAACTTTTTTCTTTACATTATTTTAAAATAGTTTTAAAAATTCTACAAGTCCTTTTTTGGATAGTGACAATAATATATAGCATTTAAAATAATCTATAAAGTAGATGGAATTAATTGATACCCTCTCCAGATTTCTTGTCATGCTTATTAGTTGACAGCTCTGATTATTGTCTCTCGTTGTTTATATTTCCAACCAAATATGACTTTTATTATAGTTTTTTTTTTTTTTTAATCTTAATCCAGTTTTCTCCAAAGTTAACCATTTCCAGTGTTGTTTGAAGAAAGTCAACTGCAAATTTCCTATTTGCTTGAAAAAGTTAACAGGAGATAAATTCTCAGAAGTTTTGCTTAATTCCAAATACCTTAGGAATTTACTTTTTTTCTATTCTAATTTCAGTACTTTTTAAAATTTACACAATTGTTTATTTCATTTATGAATGGTTTACTATATTCCGTTTTCTCCACTCAAAGACTAATTTCTCCACTGCTGATTGATATTTGGCAATTAAATATTCTAGAAATGTTGGTTAGAAAAAGATGATTAATGAACTTTAATCAGAATCTTTTACAAAGCTTAATTTTGCTAGGGTTTTTTTTTTTTTAATTATATATATATTTAAACATTTGAGGATCAGTTTTATTTTCATTTTCTCTGAACTTTTAGGTGAGATTTTATTAAAAACAACTTCAGATAATTCTGCTTTGTAATTTCAATCTACCTATGACGGTTTTGAAAATAGTGTTCATCTTGGTGTGTTTTATGTTTTTTTTTTTCATTTTTCTCCACTTATTTTCTATCCTGAGTATGATGATAAACTACATCCAGCAACAAGGCTTCTGATCGGGTGGTTTTGAGGAGTGTGGAACCACCTACTGACTCACGGTGGTAACACCTGTTAGGGTCCCTGGTATGTGTAAATAGTTAACCCCCAAACTGGGGTCAAATCTCTATGAAAGTATAAAAATAGATTTTTATAGTAAAAATACCAGCATTACATTTTTGAAAATAAAAATATCAGCAATACATTTGACTCTCAACAAAATTCCTCTTTACAAAAGTATGTCAGTAAAACATAATCTACAAACTGATTTCTTACAAAGAATACATATTCTATTCATATGAACATATCCTAAAAATCTTGTTGGCATTAAATAACTCATTAAGGTTGATATGCCATAAAACAAAACAAACCAAATCTACTTATGTTCTGTTTGTTTTAAAAAAAAAAAATAATTTCCTGGCAAATCTTAAAAATATTCAAATGTATTTGAAGAGGTTTTCTTCTTTGTGTTCAGATGGACATTTTTGTCCCAATTTTTTCTTGCTCAGAATCTACACACATATTTCAGTGCCTTTACAGGTTGTAAATACATGAAAATCTGTGCTACAAGAGGCTGTCAGCTGAATCATAGATAAGGATTCCTACTTCTATCACTTTTTGTTGTAATTTTAGATTTTAAGCCAGAAACAAAATCAAATTCAAACATGACAGCCCAGTTTTTTTAAAAAATTTGTCGTCTTTTTATAATGCAGTTCTTAGCAAGTAGGTTTCTGTCTGATCTTCACACTTATGGACTTGTACCAAACTAGGTTTAACTGAAAATATGCTTTTTCTTGATTTCATTCTTAATATGTTTATCCTACTATTTTTAGTCTGAGGTGTTTGTTCTGGCTTAATAAAAATGGATTCACTGTTTTATGAAAATTTTATTTTATTTTTTTTTTTCAGTCAAGGAAACCTGCTTCAACTTCTGATTTACTCTTCAAACCAAACAAATACTTTGTTCATTCATTGCTAGTTTCATTTGTATTAATGTGACACCTATCTTCTTTCAGATATTTGCTGAATCAAATAAAGATCTTCATACTTTTGGCCATTTAATTTTAGCTTCATAACGATAATTGCCTGCTTTTCTTGATATCATACTGAGAGCAGGATGACAAATTATGAAGAATTCAGAAAAGTAGGATTTATAACCAGAATAATAAACTTGATTTTATAAAACAAATGTCCTAAAGCAATTAGATTTTCATAAGGTTTCATTTTATTGTGTATTTCGTTGTGAAATTCTGGAGTTCCTGCATTTGGGGGGGGGGGGTCTAAATTTCTTGGATGAGGAGTTATCATCATTATTTGCAATCAAACTAAATGTCCTCATCTTTGTTACAATCAACGTATTTCAGCCACTGTACCTCCTGGCCTTTTTCAGGTACCTATCAATCTGAGTAAGCTTTAGGGAATTTCAAACTGAACCTGGATTAACAGACATCTAAAAAAGGATAGAGGATTCAACAGCTGAAACCTTTTGTGATTGTAACAAAAACAGGAACATCTATTAATCTGACTGAAAAGATTGGAATTATTCTCTGCTTTCAAAAGATCTGGTTACAAAGAAAACTTAAATGGTTATGACCAAATTTTTAATCTGTATATTTTTCAGACTTTGGCTTAAAAAACTTTTAAAAAGGTATTTCTATTTATTGACTGACAATGTACTCCAAATTCATGCAATTAGTAACATTTTGGTTGTTTTATTTTGTAGATAGACTTTTCCAAAATGGCTGATGATAGCAACAACAGTACTGGGGGTAGCAACAGCAGCAGTAATTCTTCACAGCAAAGGACAACTGTATTGGTATGTGTGTCTGTATGAAATGGCTTTAAAATTTTCTAAATTTTGTCTTTGTGTTTTTGTACCAAAGGAAGATTTTTAATATACAAATAAATAAATGTTGATATTTTGGGTTAGAATTTCTCTTGATATCTTTTAACCTTCATTGACTGAAGGAAATCTTTCAGGTGGTTTAGAATTACTTTTTGTTAGCATGACCAATTTTAGGAGAGATTATTTAAATATACCTACTTCCTTTGTAATGGAGAATAATTCTTTATGAATAGAATTTAATGCTTTTTTTTTTTTTGTTGTTGTTAAATGAATTGAATCAATTTTGTTTTTTGTCCTTTTCTCCAACCAGAAAAATAGAAATGTTATCCTGTTTCAGATTTTTGCAGATTCTGTTCAGACTTTGCATAAAGCAGTTTTTGCTTTTAAAACTCATGTAAATATGTTGCAACAAAATAAATGGCCTTTTTTGCATTGCGTTAGTGCAATTTTTTTTTTTTTTTTCTTCTCTTTTTTTCTCATCCCATTCTTGTTTTGCATACAATTAGATATCATCTGAAGTCCTTGCATCTCCTCCTTCAGGAAATATTAGAATGATTTTTTTTGCTTTTATCTTGAAGAAATTCTCAAAGGAAAGATGAATATATATAATTTTCATGTCATTATGCTCTATGAGTGCAAAATTAGCCAGTTACACTATTGAAGGCACTTACAGTATTGTTGGTGTTAGGGGACTGGGGTCTACTTCAGAATCAACAGTGATATCTTTGGTTCTGAACTGCACTTTTCATGGATCTGAATCTACAAGATGTGATTATAAGATGTTACTCGGTGAAAAATGAGGACAGAAACACTTGGGTGTTGGCACAAAGCTTGAGTTAGTCCATGCAACCAAAGATATCTGGACCAAATTGACAAAGGGAAGAAAATGCTGAATTGGGTACCTCATGATATGATCGACTTGCATGGTTTTCATACTTATTTTAATTTGTCTCCAAAATGACTTTTTTTTTTCCTACTTGATAAAAAGTAAATTGGTTTCTGTATAATAATCACAAATATAGATTTCTTTTGGTCAATAAACTTTCTATCTGCCCATCTCTATTTCAAAAATCTTCATATATAAGAAGATTCTGCTGATCCTTTGGTTGATGCTGTAAAGAAATAATCCAGTACAGCAATCTGGTTACAACCTAAAAGCTGCTATATCTTGTGCCCCCAGTTTGATCTTCAAAAATTTAAATGCAATGTCAATTGTTATCTTCTGTTCTTAATTCCTATTCTTTTATTGTCCTCTCTCTTTAATTGTAGTTTTTCTCGTATTCTCTAACATTCAGTAACACTCTGCATCTTAGTGGCTTTATTGCCTTGCATGGGGTGAAAAAGAAAAAGAAAGGTCTAATGTTTTTCATATTTAGAAATAGCGCAGTTCTTCAACCTTCATTTTTCATTCAAATTTTATTCACCACTTTAAAAACAAAGCACTTATTTATTCCTATTTCTTTTCGTCTGTGCATGCACACACATATGCACTGTGTTTATTAAAACACTGCCACATGGTAAGAAGTTTTCTTTTTTTTTCTTTTTTTTTTTTTAAGAGATTAGTTGCTTTTTGAATAAATATAGAATTTTAGTTAAAAATTTTGTATTATCTCTGTACCATCCTAAGCTAATGTTCTATCGTCTCCAGAGCAATGTTAATTTTGAGCCCTGATTTTGACCAACAGTGGTTAATTGAAAGTGGGATGCTATCATGCTACAGGCTAACATATCTCATACTTAATAGACCACTGGGCAAAGGCTGATACCATTATCCATTAGGAGACTTGCCTCTCCCTATTCACTGGTCTCATCTTTTACCAGTTATTGCTTTTTCTGGGCTTGAGCCAACATATAAGTGCATTCTGGCAGTTTATCAAATTCTGTGGCTACTACCCTGCTCCCCAGGTTTTGGGATGAAATAAATTCAATGATGGATCACTGGAGCTTATAAATATAGTTGTATTTGAGCTTTTGGAGAGCTTGTGATTCAAAACAACCATTCATTTTGTTTCAAGCTGATACTTCATCTCAGACCCACAAAACAATGCAAATCAATGTTCCTGATGTGAGAATTGTAATGATGGTTGCTCATAGAAAAACTTGAAACCTTCTTAAACAATTCTTTTGGTTTGAATCTCAAAAGCATTTTATATCATGCTGCCCATCTCTTACAAGTTTAACCCTTTCCCTGCCAATTATTTTTGGGAAAAACATTTCATTTCCAGACAAAGTTTTTTTAATTTGTTTTTAATATAGTAACTAAGAAACTGAGGCACATTGAAGTACCTGAGGGGTGGCAAACACTCTCTACCGGACATATGAGTTGACAAGCTCAGAAGAACATAAAAATAAATCAAGATTGACATATAAACGCGTCTGTAGCTTGTTTTTTGAATGTTATATTTTGGACATGTTAATTCATCTGTGCCTGAAAAAGACACATTCGGTAAAAACTTATACATGTCCAGGTCAGGGGAGGGGTTAACATGAAAATGCTGTATTATTATTTTTTTTAATTTTTTTTTTTTTTTTTTTTTTTTTGTCATTTACAAATGAATCCTTATTTTTGACACTTGCTGTCTATTGTAAAAAAAAAAAAAAGAAAAGTTGCCATTGTTTGTCTATTTATCTATCAATTGATAAACTTTTCATTAATTTCAGAATTTTATGTTATCAGATAAAGTTGCAGCCAGTTTATGGATCACTCGTATCATGACTGTTATCTTTACCATTTTGTTCTTCTTTCCAATAATGGGGTAAGTTTTTTTTGTCTTCATTCAAACCTTTTGCTAAAACTCAGTTTCAACTACATTTCTTTTTCATATTTTAAAGTTGCTCAGAAAAGTTAATTTGTGTGTGTGGAGATATATATATATATATATCTATGTATGTATGTATGTATGTATGGGTGTGTATACTTTAAAAAATCAAGAGGTCAGTTGAATCCGCTACTTTGGTTTCAACCTTACAATATCCTCAAGTGATTTTTATTTTTTATCAAATGACCACTTAACGCTTCTTTATTTAAAAAAAAACAACTAAGCAATACTACATTTATTATTTAAAAAAATAAACAAACAAACACACGATGTTGGGTGTAATAGAAAGGGAGGAGGAGGAGGATGTGAAGATGACAATGGGGGAGAGAAGAAAAGCAAGTGTATTGTAAATGCATTGGGGGGGGGGGGGGGGTAAATTACTTTTTTTTATCCAGCCTCATATGCCCTTAAGAAAAATTTTCTGATATGTAAGCAAGGACTTAAGACTTCAGATTTCTGATTTAAAAGTTTTTTTTGATCCAGGAATATCATAATTGCTAATTTTTCCTGTTGGCAGAGGTTGTAAATATGGTTGTGAGTGTTCTATGGTTTTGCTTTTTTATTTTAAAGATTTCCACCTTGCCAACAGATAACTGTTGTTTTTTCTTTTAAATTCCACACATGATTAGCCAGTTTATTTATTTATATATATATATATATATATATATATATATATATATATATAAAGAAATATAGTCTTATGGTGTGCTATATTTATGGGATAAAATGCTCAATATCAGAGATAAAGTGTGTGTAAATATAAAAGTGAACATAGAAAAAAATAAAATAAGCAAAATAAATTAACCCAAACAAATCACCAAATCACACCCGTTAGAATAGATGAAATAGAATAAAAAAATAAGAAACAAAATCTATGAACCCAAATAAATAAAGTAAATAATAAACAAATTAGCAAACCATTATGACCAAAAATCGGATGAAAAAAATAGCTATAACTGTTATATAACGATAAAAGAAAGAAAATACTACTTAAAAAACGAAAAGAGAAAATATGCAGTATAACAAATAAATAATAACAAGTAAAATAAATTGATCTAAATTCATCCAAATAAATAAATAAACTAACAAACAGATTCCAAAACAAAACTATTAAATAAGCGATATAAACAAATTTTTACTACGTTAATAAAAACACTGCTTAAAATAAATGAATATTTAAGATAAATAAAAATTAGAAAATAAAAACAAGCAAAATAATTTGACCCAAATAAATAAATAAACGACTTCCGGTGAAATAACTGCCAAAATAGACTACCCACAATGCACCACTGAGACGTATATATAAATAGCCGAGAAAAATAACAGCACTCGTGGCCTGACGATTGCATCTAGCATGAAACAGGCTGTCGCCTCTAAGTGTTAACTTCTATGTTCACTTGTGTGTGTGTGTGTGTGTGTGTGTGTGTGTGTGTGTGTGTGTGTGTGTGTGTATATATATATATATATACACACACACACACACACGGGGAAAGAATGCTCATTATTGATGATAGAGCTTTTGGATATAAACTGTGGATATAGAACTCAACACTGCATGGTGACTGTCAGTTTCACATCTTAAACAATTAGACTGTAGTCTGATTGCTTAAGGCATACTGACAGTCACCGTGCAGTGTTAATTTCTATGACTACACTATTTTATGTGCATATATAAATTTCTCCAAATTTTGGTAAAAATTACTAATTAGTATTAATTAGTCTTGTAAAGTGTTTTTTTTATATTGGATAATGTAAAATTAAAGTTTTATTTTTGACGTGTTCTTTTATTGAACTCTTGTCCCATTGTTTTGTATTTTACTGAAGTGGTTCAGGAGTCTTTTCATATTCTGTTTTTTTTTTGTTTTTTTTATAGGTGGGGTCAGATGATATGGGAATCACACATCAAAGTGACTAACATAAACAAACTGGTGCAAATATTTTAACAAATGATTCGCATATTTTAAGGATGATGGTCTCTTCTGCATTGTATAATGTTGCTTATTCTCAAGTAACTGATTTGCATGCTATCATCTTTGATCTCCTCAATAGCAGAGCACATTTCAGTAAGAAATCTCTCGCCTGGTGTTTTGCAAACCACTTTAGATAGATTTTATCATTCACATTTTCTTCTCTGTAAAATGTCTATATTATTTACATGTTATGAAAATCTGAATAGTAATCAAAACAACATATGTGAGTTAAAGAAGCCATTGTCAGTTGGTTTTATTTCCTATTTTGTATTTGTGGGGTGGGAAAGAAGACATCTACAGAGATTAACCTTGTTCCTCTCCCTGCCTTTTTTCCTGATATTAATGTGATATTTTGAATGTAAAATGTCACACTTGAGTTACTGAACTCTCCTGAAATGTGCTTATTAACTTTGAGTGTTGACCTTTCTTCTTTTTTTTTTCCCACCCGCCATCAAAAACAACTTTTCACCCCCCCCCCCCCCCCCGGAATTACTGAAGTTTCCTTCTTTCCTTAAACAGCCATGACAGACAATGCGTACAATGTTGGCTGGACATAAAAGCAATTGCAAGTCCCCCCCCCCCTCTCCTGACATGATTTTTTTTTTTTCTTCTTTTTTCTCCTGAGATTATTCAACCATAATAGGCAGCTTTTCCCTTCCGGTTGCGTGCAGGTCAGCAACAAGAAGCTTTCTGAAAGAATTGACTTGCTTTCTCCCCATTTGCTTGTTTTGCCAGGTTTGCCAACAACAATTTGATCCCCATTTTTGTTGTTCTTTTCCTCATTTTTTTTTCTTTTCTTTTTGCACATGGCTAAATAAAAATAGTTTAGGAGTCACAGTAAATTGAAGTCTTGTGATTTGCATGAAATGCTGACCTACCAAATGAACTGAAGATTTTTATTATAGTAAGCACGTCAAAATAAAGTTCAGTGTGTGTGTTGGATATAAATGAAGATATTCTGTTTGTGTCTTTTTCTTATGAATGGCAGCAGAGAATAGTTTGCTTTCTTCTCGTTTGTTTGCTCACCTAAATATGTGTGTGCAATAATTGAAAAATGAAAAAATAAGAATAATTTGCTGGTTCAATCAAGTTTGTTATTCTTGCAGGTTTATGAAGGAAATTAAAAATTTTCTTTTTCCTTTTTTTCTTTGTTGTTCCCACTTAAATGTTAGCAAAAATCCAGGTAAATTTTAATGTCAAGCAAAGTTTATACAATATAACTAGTTTTATCACTCTTGTGACAGTTTTCAGACAATGATTCTCCCCTCTGGCCATGATATCCAAAATGCTGTCTTAATTTCTAAGATAAGCTGTTAATATTATATACAGATTAATTTGCACCAGTTTCCTTAATGTTGTTCTCATCTCAACATTTTGACACTCTGTATTCTCTAGTTTGTTTGTGTGTGTGTGTATACACACACACACACATATATATATATATATATATATATATATATATATATATATCAAACAAACAATTATTCTTAACTACAAATACAAGAAAAAAAACTTCATAGACAAATTTAAACCAGCACTAAACGAAGCATAACCCCACACAGACATAAACACATAGTAGCTGAACACACTAGTTGGACCACACACACCATGCAAATATGTATGGAGAACAAATATATATACACACACACTACAGACTGTACAAAGTGTGTGTGTGTGTGTGTGTGTGTATTAGAAAACAATTAATTCCTTTGAATAATATGTGGAAATAACCATTCTTTGCCTGATGAAGGTCACAAGATTCAGAATGTGCGTAGCAAAAAATATGGAAAATAAAGTATAAAATATATATTTTTAAAAATCCACATTATAACCAAAACCATTTGTGGCCTCTCTTTTCTCTTTAGAATATATACTTTTTCTTGTTGGAATAATTATAATCCCTCCTTTTTTAAATATATATATATATATAATATATATATATATATATATATGTATGTATGGTCACTTGTATGCAAGGACTCGTATCTACTAAGGCGACTAACTAGTCTCTGTTGCAGACTCCGGCTCAGGCACATTTGTGTTTATTCAACACCCACAGAGCCCACCTGTGGTTTATACTGCAACTATGCTGAGCAGACCTTAGTTACAGTTTCTGGGAGAGAGCACGTTATCTAGTGTGAACAGCCATCCTGAACAAGGCCAGCACGTTGAAACCCTCAGTCATGGTGACTTGTGACTTTGTGCTCCCAAAGAGTTCCATCTACCCAATTTCACTCACAACACTCAGGTCAACTCATGATATGATTTTTGGGTACTTTCCACTGTGATCACCTCCTCCAGACTGATAACATCGAGAAGTCATCTTCATGACAAATTGACCCTGGTGAGATTCAAGCGTACTAACTACATGGCCATGTTTCCACATAAACATACACACACACACAGACATATATATATATATATATATATATATATATATATATTGAACAAACCCTTTATTTGATCCATATGGAATATACAGTTTTTATTTCTCTGCTTTTTATGACTGGTGCCTTTTCCTCCCTCATTTTTTTCTCTCTCCTCCCATAAGGGCATTTTCAGAACCAGCTACCATCAAATCCTTTTCTGAAATACTGATTTCTCTACTCAGCCTGTATTTGTTCCTTCATGATTCCTAAGCAACTTAAGGTTCACAAAATCAGCATCTTTTTGGATAAACTAAAACTTATCTTGCCCCTCTGGATTTGATGAAAGCAGAATCATTGTTTAATATTATGTATAGTTACTTAGTATTGCTAATCTGGACTAATCTGATTTGCTCTATTAATCTTCACCCTTTCTTTTTTTTTCTTTGCTTTCTGTAGAAATGAGTTTTTCTTCTCATGGATTTTATACCTGATGAAGGTTGAAGAATGGATTGGCTGAAACCGTATCATGAACATTAAGTTCAAGTGTCTATTTAGAATTTTTAGGGTCATAATCCAAAATCGTTATTATTTGTATTAATATCCTAATCTCACTAGAGATCAGCTTTTTGACTTTTCTCAAATGTCACATTCAGTAAATATGATATTTCTTCTCAATCTGACCTTGTATCTCTTTTAATACTAACAAAATTCAAGCCAAGAAAAATGTTGAATTTTTGTATCTATTCAGTTTCAGTTGAAAATAAAGAATTCCAACAATTTAAGTTGTCCTCAAACAATCATTCATAATTGACTGGTAACATAGTTGAAGATTAAGAATAAAAATGTAGATGACCAAATGCAAAGGACATGTCAGAAAGGTTAGAGTGCCCACTAGCCAAAATTTTGTAATCAGAACCATGATGGTGAGAATGTTGAAATAATGCCAGTTGAGAACTTCAGATAGCATATGCATGACCTTGGGTCTAACAAATCGTTTTATTGTTTCTACATTTTTTTTTTTCTTTCCAGGGGCAATTCTTACAGTTTTTACCAGAGAGCATTATTGAGTAATGCAGCTACAAGTGCCCTGCGACTGTATCAGCGTCTTCCCAATTTCCAACTGACCAGGGTTTATTTTGGCCAATTGATGATGGAAGATAGTTGCCATTACCTTCTTTATTCACTTATTTTCATCAATTCCTATTCAATAACAAGTATCCTTTACAATCTGATGATCAACTTCTTACCACACCTTTAACTTTTTAAAAAATTATGATCCACATTTACAATAGAAGACATTCATTTGCCAAATCATTAGCAAAGAAAAAAAAATTCTGAAAGTTTTTTTTTTTTTTTTTGACATGTAAATATATCAAACTTTGTGTTCTTTACTGATGATGTAAAAGAGATAAATTACCTAAATCTCATTTTTTAAAATTCTAAATGTAATTTTTTATTTAGTTTTTGTTAAAGCCTGAAAATCCGCAAAGACTACTTTTACAATGCTAAGTTTAACAATAGATTAACATGGAATGTTACAGGAATTTAATTTTTTTATTGATGTTGCCTTTTCTTTTTTAAAGTTGGTTGTTTAATTTTTTTTTTAACTTCTTTACATTTTCTAATATAAAATCTTTACCTGCTGTCCTTTCAGTGATTTCAGTATTGGACAAAAAATCTCATGACAAAATATTTTCATTGAATCAAATTTTCTTTTCTTTAATTAATGATGATTTTTGTTAATTTTTGCACAACTTTTCTTGTCCACTAGAAATATATATATAAAAAAAACTGTTTTAAGAGATTGTTTGAAACCTTTTCTGTTAATTTTCCTTAAGTGAATCTCACAGTGGCATTAGCCCCTTTGTTTTTGTTTGCCTTGTTGCATGCTTGTGCTTACACAAAGGCCGTCTTGAATGTAAGTATTTTCATTGCTCTAAAAATAGTTGTTCTTTTTTGAAACAACCAGTTATTTTATTGGAGAACATTTGCAGGGGGTGATTTAGTTACTAAAATGGGTGAATCCTTAAAAAAAAAATTGAAAGTTTTTGGCAACAAATAAGTACCTTTATGAACAGGTGAGCATTAAAATTTTTGTGCTGTTTGCCAAAAGAACAAACTGAAGCAGCATAGTTGATGACAAGAGAGAATTTAATGGCAGATACAATCTGAGAAGTCAACAGGGACACAAAGATCTACCATGGGCTTCAAAAGTTTTCTAATAATCAGTACTTCAAAATGTTAGATTTTTCAGCCATTTACACTTCCTGAACTCTATCCAGGTGTGTTCCTCTATCATGACAATACTCCAAAAATGAAGCTTCAGCAAGTGTGTGTGTGTCTTCTACATACTGTTTATGTCCATTTTACAAACAATTTGTATTCAGTGGGAAAATGATTTGCTGCATTAATGCTATAATTATTTCTCTTATTTGAAACTCTTTCATCAAATGTTGATATTTATTCATTTGTAGAGAAATTATCAAAAATTGTGCAGCTAAAGGCACTATTTTTTTTTTTAATTCAAATTTGCTTTAAAAAGTATAAATCTGCAAAATAGATTTGTGAGAAAAAAAATTCAATAGAAATTTGTGTTGATAGAAATTCTGTTAAAATATTTTTACACTTTCACATCAAACGTTTTGGTTGGCTATTAGAAAATTTAGGCAAAATTCTTGATAGGATTTTGCCAGCAGTAACATAAATGTAAAAAGAAATTGTTGCTTTTTATACAAAGAAATAATTACTGGAAATAATTTTTTTTATGATTTTTGTATAGATTATAGGAAGCAGTTCTTTACAGTTTGTGTTGAATCTGATTTCTAAACTGGAATCCCAACAAGTGAACCTGCTGCGATTCATTGCTTGCAATGAAATCTTTCTAATGCCTGGAATTGTCTTGATGATCTTTTTGTAAGTATTTTTCTCTTTCTGTAAAAATTGTTCAGATCTGCACATTGATAGAAGGGATAATTTTGAAATAATTTCTCTTTTGCTTTATAAATAAAAATCTGTTAGTAATTTTTAGGGAATTAGTTTTTCTCTAGAAAATATTGTCATCAGCAGTTTTCATTATTGTCCAATGAACAATGAAGCATTTAAGAAAATACTGTCAGTTTTAATGACTCCCTTCCATCCGTTGTGTATATAAAGTAGTCAGGATTATATCTTTGATAAGGCATGTCTAACCATCTTTATCAGCTTCTCTGACTTGTCTATTGAACTCGGATGATGACTTTGTCAAGATCCTGTCTAATGTTTCACATTGTACATGTCACTCTTCATTTTTTGTTTTAATGATTAGAAGAAAATGAGAAAAATTTTACCTTTTTTTTAAATCTTTTGTGACAAGATGGCAGTCAATCTGATAAATTACTAAATTTCTAACTTGTGTTTCTTCAAACATTTTTCATTCATGTGTTAAAATTTTACTCGTGTGTGTGTGTGTGTGTATATATATATATATATATATATATATATATATATATATATATATATTACAAAAATGAAACCCAAATTACCCCATTCAAATAGCCATTTAGTCCCTGGGAGATTCTCCCTGGGATTGTCAATGCAAATATGTTTGTTAAAGAAATGTTATATGCTCTATAATAAATATATTGAGCTCTTTTTTGTGGATCATTTTCCTATCTTATATTAATAGGATCTACTTGGATTACTTACCCACGGATTTTTACCTATATATATATATATATATATATATATATATATATATATATTCTCTCCCACAAAAAGAAAATGTATTTCATTTTAATTGAAACTTGTAAAGTTAATTTAAAGTGTTTTCTTTAACAAATTGTAATTATTTACACTATTTGGACTTGTCCTCATGTTTATTGTCATATTCACAATGTTTCAGCTGTTTCAGCCTTCTTCAGGTGATATATGTTGGAATTTAGAACTGAACCCTTTATTTTGTCCATGTGTTACTAAAACAATCTACTCTGGTGGATGAAGTAATGGGTTCACTTTGAAATTCAAATATATATCACCTGAAGAAGGCCAGAGTATATGGTCGAAACATTGTGAATATGACATTAAAGATGAGGACAATAGTATAAATAGTTAAAATACCTCATCTCCAAAATATAGACAGATTATATTGTCTTTGTTGGCAATGAAAAATTGATAGAATTTTCTTTTGATTTGGATAATGAATGTAGAAAAGTTAAGATTGAAATTTTGGGATGCCTTTTTATGATGCAAACATTTCGCTTGTTGCAACATGGGAACTGCCGCCTTTCAAAAGGCTACCGAATCTAAAAGTGGATTTGATGTGTTTTGTACTTAAAAAAAAAAAAATTAAAAAAATTCTCAAACTCTTTTAATCTGTAGGGTGTCTTTTTTGCTTTTCTTTCCCTAGTTACTGACTTAATAAAAATATTTGTAATTCAATGTGTGAAATGGCATAAATATTTGAATTGTTACTGATGTTTTGTGTCCAATTAAAAACAAAAAATGGGAGAGGGTATAAATCCACTTCTCTCTGTCCTGAGTAACCCATCATGACTTGTAACTTGTAGCCCATATTTTCATGATTTAAACTTTTTCCCCATTGTGCAAATCTATTCATTCTCTTTCATCACTTGCTCCGGAAATGACGTACTTTCTGTTTCGTTTGAGGTCGATGTTTGTCACTTTGTAGACGTAGTTATCTCCCTTGTATCATGACGCACTCTCCTCTCTGTCCAATTGTCAAGTATTTTTTATTTTTTTTTTTCAGCGCCAAAGCTTCGCTCTTCCTACCTTTCATTTATTATCGTTTCCTCACCATGAGATATTCATCCCGAAGAAATCCTTACTGCAGGTAAGTCAAAAGTTCGAAAAAACGAAAATTTCTTTTCTCTTCTTTAACATTGTGAAATTGACACCTGTAGTTAAAATTTCATTTAAATCACATAATAAATTTTCATAAACTATATAACCATTGGAACAGATTGTAAAATTTTATGATGTAAAAGTTTTCATCCAAAATGTTGAAACTGAAACATTAAAAAAAATCTGAATTTAATTGAAACAGAATCTGAATGAGTGCAACACAAACATTTTTAAAAATCTGCAGAAAATCAAGGATTATAATGAAATGAAATTTTTCTGTTATTCTCTTACAAAAAGCCTTTAAAAATAACAAAACTTAAAGAAATCTCTGTAAAATGTTGCTGGGTTAGGGTTGGTGAATATAAAACTAAAATATAGCTATAGTTGGCAACACTTTACTTTTGTTAAATTGTAGATTTATTATATAAAAAGATCATTAAAAAATAATGATTTTTATCGATAATTACTGTATATTTGTAGCATTAATAGTTTTTTTAATGAAACTATTAATTTAATCTGTATTGCACCTTTGTTAGAAAGCAGATTATTTCCACTTATGCATTTGCGGTTTGTCAGCGTGACTAAGAATTCTTATGAACACTTTTAGCTGTTTAGGTTTTTTTTGTTTTTTTTATTAACCTTTTGGATTGGAAAATGTTTGAATCAGTTGGAATATTTTCTTCTTTTGCAATGTTGAAACTAAAATTTGCTTTTCTTCTAATCAAAAGTAAAATTTTGTCAAGAAAATTGGAAAATTCTAAGAGGAAAAGTAATTTTATAGTGAAGTCTTTAAGCTGTAAATAGAAGCAGGTCTCTTCTGTGTAATGGCACCAAATTTCCCTCTAGAATTGACTTATTTACACAAAGATATGAGATCACTCTGCTGCAACAAGGTTATTGTTTTTTGCTGGGAGGGATTTTTGTATTTCCTTGTATCGTGGTGGATTGCCTGATACAATAGGTAGATGTTATTGCATCAGTCATTATTCACACATAGTCAAAAATGTTTATCATTGTCAAATTAGCAGCCATTGTAACTACTTGTGTAGTGAATAGAATATGAGAGGAAAAAAAACTTCATTTTCACCCCCACATAAGGGGGGGGGGACAGAATGTGGTTCTATGCAATGAACGCCTATTCTGAATGTGAAACTAGTGTAAAATAGGTTGTAGAAAAACAGCTGTGCACACTATCATGAATTTCCATAATTCGGAAACCTTAAGTGACAAAGGAAGAAATAAACATCCAAGGAAAAAGCAGTGCATTGCTACACTGATCGGCAACAAATTCTTGCAAGAAGATGTGTGTTTTTCTCTGCTTCAAAATGGTACAAATGTCAGATCAATGAAAGTTTCATGTCGGCTCATAAACTGTGATTAATTGCAGCTATGAAATCCAAGCATCTGATATTTACTTAGTAACATGAAAACTGGTGCAAAATTGTTTTCAAAATAATCTACTCTGCAACAGTTTATGCAGTAAAGAAACCTTAGAAGACCCTGCCTCCCCTGTTAAGAGATTAGAAAAGAATATACAATTCAATCAATGAATCACCCACCAAGCCAGATGATCTGGGGGTATCATGTCCAAATCTGGAATATCTGGACTTCTTGCCTCTAGGAACACTGATGAATGGTGCAAGGTATGTTTAATTACTGCAGGATAAACTGGAACAGCATATACACATTCATCGGTGCACAATATTTATGCATAATGTTGTTCCGTTCTACCAGTCAAAGATTGTTTTGAAATTTTTTAACAGGATCAAAATGACCAGAGGCTGTAGACTGGCTGGGGAAGAACCCAGACCTGAACCCAATTGAAAATTTATGGGAAATTATCAAAAACAAAGTTGCAGAAAAACAACTTTTGAGTATGGAAGCACTGAGAGAGGCTATTAAAGAAGTCTGGACAAAAGACACATCTCAGTTGATTGGTATAGGAACTCGATTCTCTCTATCCCCTGCCATATCGAAACAAGCATCGAAAGCATAGAGATCATATAAAATACTGACTGCTAGATTTATTTGTTTAAAATGAATTGAATGGCGCCACGTATGAATTTCTGTTTAAAATTGAGTCAGTGTCTCTAATTATTTATTACAATGTTGTTTTAAACTTTAAGGTAATAAGATTACAAGGGGGTCTTAAAATTTTGTTAATGACTAATATATATATATATATATATATATATATATATATATATATATATATTCTGTCATTTTATTCGATAGCGCGCGCATTCTGTTGTGATGCGGCAACCGCCTTTGATCTAAGGGCGGTAATTATCTTGCAAAAGTTATGCCCCATGTAAATGTACTTTAAATGAAATTTGATTCCTTTTTGGAATCGGTAAAAATATTTCTTTAAAATCTCAGATTCAAATAAATGAATGCAGTGTGTGTTTTTAATTTTTTTTCTCCAGTGAAAGAAGATAACATTTGTGATGCACAATATTATTAACTCTATGCATAGTTAATTTGAAACTAACCCTATCAATGAAACCCATATTCTCCGGCTGCAAAGCATATCAACTGCAAATTTTATTTTATCCATCATTGACATTTTTTTTTTTCTCTAAAATTGCTGTTCAATTTTTAAAATATTTTTGTCTGTTCTTTGTTACTGTACTCACTAATATCTATTTTCTTTTTCTTTTGTGCCAGGACTTTGTTTAGTGAGATGCGTACCACTGTGGAAGTTCTCTGTTCGAAACCTCAGTGCCCACATTTTCTTCGAAATCTCTGTTACAAAGGCATTGCTGTAATCTCACGTCTTGCTCCACAAGTCTACTCCTAGAATTCCTCCTCCACCCTGTCCTCCCCCACCAGCCTTCAATTATTGACTGCCTTTCTTCACTTTTTGACTCTCTTCTTGTCTAACCTGCTTTAAATGAAATATGGTTGAAATACAAAAAACTCGGATTCATATTTATTCCTCTCTCTCCTATTATAAAAAAAAATTTAAAAAAAAAAAAAGAAAAAAAAAGATGCAATTGATTTACCTTTCAGCCTTTGGGAAGTGATGAATTCTTTTATTATATTGTACACTGTCTCTATTTGAATAGATTTATTTTCTTCATAGTTCTTTGGATATTATTTCTATTTTTATTTATTCGGGCTGTCCATAAGCAAATATCCGTCTCGTAGATTTATCCACATGTTGAGGGTTCAAAAAGATGTTGAAGGCTGATAGAATTCTTATTATTTTACTTTACTTGAAAAAACAAAAAAAAACAGCAAAAGAATGCCATTCTTGAATGGTTTCCAAATTTGAATCCAGCTGAACTGTTTTTGAATGGCAAATGCAAGAGATTTTTGGCATTTCTGTCAGCCTAAAGATGAAAACATCATGAGGAAATAATTCTGGAGCAAGAGAATTGCCAATAATCTTTTAAAATGGATGAGTGAAATAGTTTCAATCAGGGAATTGTCATGGGGGAAAAAAAATCCTGAAGCAATCTTCAGCAGTTGCACAAATCTTTCATCCAATTTTCCCCTCTTGAATTGATTGCTTTCTGAAATTCATTGACAATGTAGACTTAGTGTAAATAAAAGTTCTCTCTCGCCTGTTCAAACTTGTAATATAGCACAATTTAAAAAAAGCAGAAGTATAATTTGGTAACTATTGTCTTTTGTTGGAAGATTTATAACCTGGATTTGTTTTTTTTAATATTAACAAAATGATTTCTAACATATTAATCAAGTGCTTCACGTTAATTAATAATAAATTATAAAATTTGGATAATTAAAAATTTGTGCAAAAATATTTTATTGCCTAAATATTTAAATAAATATTTAGTGATATTTTACACTGAATATAATAATAATAATAATAATAGACTTTAAGAAAAAATCTCAAACGTTTGGTTTGGACTTTTGGAAATTCTCGTTTCTTTAATCTCCAAATCTCTTGTAAAATTGGCACAATGGAATCTTTCTCACCACAACTATTTTTCTAATAACTGTTCAACATTTGTTATCCGACCTGTGCTTGTAGAAAGCGCCACCATTGTATATAGCATGATAGACGGCCAGAGATTTCCTTTTCTATCTCCATGATTCAGTTTCTTAAAGAGTGTTCCTCATCTCTGTTCATTTTCTGTTTGTCTAACATTTATATTTAAAGAAATGAAGTCAATAAGATTTTCATCCAATCTGGAGTCTGACCTTATGGAAAAACAGTTTCTCTCTCCTTGGTCGACTCTTCTTATCACTTGTTTCAAATTGAATCTTAAAATAAAATCATCTTAATTAAATCTCACTTTATTTCTTTGAGTTTTTCTTTTATAAAAACTGCCAAAATATTTTTTCTGTCATTTAAAATAAAAAAACGGAACCAAAAGACTTTGTGACATGTGCAACGTATAAATAAGTGCTATTGATAAACAGGCCTTGAAAGGTAAATAATGGGGAGAGAATCCAATGTTTTCAGAGAAATGATTTTAGATTTCAGTTTATACAATTCATTTACGAAATTTTGAAGCAAAGTCATTTTATATTTAATCCAGTTATAAAATCTTTTTTATGAAACTTCTAAAATGTGATTAAAGAATAGAAATGTTGGATTCTTTTGTAACAAAATGATAATTAAGAAAAGAAATCTGGTTAAAACATTTTCGTTTTTTATATAAGTCTTTACAACACTTTGGTTTCTTTGCTCATTATTAGAAGAATAAAAGAATTGTCAGCAATTAAATGGTTGAATAATTGTCCCTTAAAAATGAGTTTCTGTATAAAATGATTTATTACTCATCTTTGTTTTCTGTTTTTGCCAATTTCTTAAGCTTAACAATTTGTATATTTAACATAGGTTGATTTGTTATTTTTGTATTTAAAGCATTTTGATAAAAACACCCGAATGCCTGATGCAGGATTTCAGTTGGAGAAGCATTGGTCACTCTCTACTACAAATTGTGTTAATTTACTGAATTGAAGATTGAATCTGATGATTTGCATTAACATCCTCATCTTAGTTGAGTGTTTAATTCATCCACTTTCATGGAAAGGACAAGATTTTGACTAATATCTGTGACTGAATCTACTTTTCACAGGTTCTTATAATTATTAACTTTTTCTTCTATCCGCTACCCGCCCCCCAGCTGCATCTGTTGAGAAAGATCAGCTTTTCCGATGGCCTCTAGATATGTATTCACATTGTGTTCAACTTGATGCAAGCTTAGATTCACCTCCCCTTATACCAGTTATTTTGATTTCATGCTTTCTGTAATTATCGATAAAAACTCCAGAAAAAAAAAAGGTATAAATAATAAAGTAGATGTCTTTTCGTGTAATCTTCACATGGTGCATAGATAAAGCTTAGTATGGCACAAGGCCACAGGGATAGAACGTCCAATAATTATCAAATGCCATACACAGTAATAATATGAATAAAGAGAAAAGGAAAAGTTGGTCTTGGTTGATGTGTTTGCCCTCCAACGGACTAAGGCAAGTTGTACTAAGACAAACTTTTCTTTTGTCTTTATTTATACAGTGTAACCCGGATATGAGAGTTGTCTATTTTGTTTTATTAACACAGGCTCTAATTTGGGACCAGAGAAAATCTCTCATATCTGGGTTTCTCTTATATCCAGGTTACACTGTATTCTCCTTTTACAGACATATTCTGTCCGGATTTTTTACACAGTAGTAATACTTTGTTAAACACTCCCCCAGAGTAAAAAATATATAATATATATATATATATATGTGTGTCTGTGTGTGTAAGTTAAAAAAAATAATGTAAATTACCACCACACACGTACATAACAAACAATTTTTTTTTCCTGCTTCAGTGAAGTGATTCAAGTAAATGGAGATAGTATATTTTCAAATATATAATTAGTTTTTATTTTTATTACACTTTTTTTTTTTTTTTTTAATTTTTTTTACACTGAATACAAAATTAGGAGATGTTATTCTAGTTTTTAATATCAGAAACTGGTTTTAGCTTCTTTTTATTGTAGTGAAGCTTTGTCAATAATGTGAAAATTAGAATTTCTGGTTAGGACAGTTGTAAGGGAACATGTGCCTCTTTCCTTCCAAGTGGAATTTAACTTGACAACAAATTCTTAAATATTGTCTCGACTGTAAATTCAAAACGATAGTTGTTTTTTTTTTTAAATTACAGGTTAGGCCTAACATTTAAATACATTGAAATAGTTGAGCTAATAATAAAGCCTGCACTGATCTGCTCCCACACCTTTTTTTTTATTTTTTATTTTTTTTTATTGCTGCAAAACCTTACAGGGCAGATATTAACAAAGGGTGAAGAAAAGGAGCAGCTTTACGTTTGTTTAGTCTCTGTTATCTTTAAAGCGATCATATCGTCTTTCAAATTGGAACCGCCCTTATTTTGTAAGGGGTGTCGGCCCACAGAAACCTGCTTCTTTCTCTTGTTCACTGAGAGAGGCAAGCTGAAACGGTTTGTTTTCACGAAAATACATTATAATAGGCTTTTGACGCCTCAAAATAGAAACAGATAGAAATCTACTCATACACGCACACTTAAGTAGTAATGGGGTGAGTCAAATGCTGTTGTATTTTTATGAAGAACTTTCTTTCTTCTTTTTAGACATATTGAAGAGGAGGAAGGGAAATGGGGTAGAAACAAATCTGGCTGATCGATTTGGTGAGATCAGCTTACAATTAAAGTTTTACTGGACTTGATTAGTGGTGCCCAAAACTTGAATGAATGATGACATTTTTTTTTCCATTTAGCAACTAGTTGTTATCCTTGAAAAAAAAAAATTACACGGAAATATTTATTTTTATTATTTCAAACATAATTTTGAGTAGCTATTCATATTTGAGTAGAATTTGCCGTTTTTTTTAAACAGGTCTGATGTTTATCGGCCAACTGCGCTTTAGAGGAAACTTAATAAAGATGTGAATTCAGGCAGGATTTGGACCCACGTCCCCCTTCGCAGGAGAAACCACCACCTAATCCGGCATATTCCAGACCACTCAGTTACAAAGAGTTTCACAACCAAGCACAGCTATATTTGTCTTAAAGCATTCTCCTTGCTTGTCTGTGATGTTCTCCGTAGCCGAATGGTCTGGGACACGAAGGGAGACACAATTTCAAAACCTACCGGAAGGCACATTTTCTCGAATGCGCAGGTCAGTAGACGAAATAGAGATTATTTAAATGACAGGACGTTCGACTCAAATACGCGTATCCACTAAAAATGGCGTTTGAAGTACTAAAAAGATGTTGGATTAAAAATCAAAATCCATTAACTCTTAAATATTTATTTACTTATTTAGTTTCTTAAACATAAATAAAATCATTGACATGCTTGATCGCATCGTATGGCACTGAGCATACCTAGTTTTACCATAACGGATTTTCTCTGGAATGAGACCAGCTCCAGTACGTGTCTTGAGGACACATGGCACAGTGGATAAAGGCGTTAGCTAGATCCAGTGATAGGACCCAAAGAGTGTGAGTTCAATACCCGGTTAAGGAAGTGGAGAACTTGGACAGGGGGATTTACAGTCGATAACTGATAACTGACATCCATTAAACATGGCACGTGGAACTAGAACAGTCTTCCCCGGTGATCGAAATAAAGGGTTCAGTTTGACATTCCAACCACCTGAAGAAGGCCAGAGTGTACAACGGCCGAAACGTTGTAATAAATATGGCGACAAAGATGAGGACAATAGTCCGAATAATGTAAATATTGAGACCCGCTTGCTAGTAATTACCTGACAACGGACGAATCTTGTTTTGGACAAAAAAATTTTTCGTCATTATCGTTAATTTTTGTAAATTTATTCGAATCCTGTGTCAAATCACTTGGTTGTGTTAATTTGCTAAAAGCTGGACTCGTTGTTCGAAGAAAATTGATTTCGTATCCTTCACTCTGCCGACGAAACGGAACTTTCAAAACATTTACATTGAATTTGGATATCCCCCCCCCCCCTCAAAAAAAAAAGTACGTTCCTATTCGTACCCAATGTCAAGCGGCGGGTACAGTTGTCCGCTTAAAAACATTGAAAAGTTTTGTTGTTTACTGACAGAAATTTGCAAATGAAATTTTAATAAAAGAAAGGAATTGCATTTACTGAAAATCTTGATAAATTATCAAAGTCTTTTTTTTGTAAAGTAGGTATCGCCAGAGATTTGCTAAAAAGTGAGCATACCATGAAGAAAAAATTTCCCAAATTTAATAAAAACAGTTTTATCGTCAAAATCTATGTTATATTAAGAGAAAAGACCAAAGAATTTTTCTTATGAAATCATATTTTTGTATCTCTTTTAGAACTTTTGGTTTAAAAACTATGATTTTTCTTCTTGTGTCATCGGGGGGGGGGGACCAAAAATTGAGACATTTTAACTCACTGATTTGGAAAGTCTTAATAAAAATCAGATAAATGTCAGATTTTAATGAAACTATCAGGAATTATTCATACATGAATGAAATTATTTTTGAAATGTTTCTTTTTTTAAAAAATCTTGCTAAAAAGTTTTAATGAAATTTCGAGAAATTCATTTTTGTGCCGCTTAATTATACACAGAACTTGGAGAATTTAAATTATCAATTTTTTTTTTTTTTTGTAAACTTCCAGTTATCGAAAATCTGCTCTAAATCTTAAAATAAAAAAATGCAATAAAACTAAGATATTATTTAATTAGAAAAGTATTTAATTGTTTTTATGAATCATATATTATGGAGACTACTCTCATAAGAAAAAACAAATTTTCGATGAATAATGAATTTTTACAAGAATTGTTTTGATTCTAAAAAAAAAAAAATGAATTAGAATAATATATAAAATTTTAAATCTTAAATTTCTGCATTCATTTGTATCGCTTAGGTCATATTATTATTAAGTAAAAATAATATTTACTAATCATAAATGGAAACACTTACTACAATTCGGCGATCCCCAATATTTAAAAAAGAATTGTGATTTTTTTTTGTGTGTATAAACGTGCCTATTTTTATAAATACGGACGTCTATATACATTATCAAAAAAATCATTATAACTATAGTAAATTTAAAGCCCAAATATTTTCCTAAATTTTAAAGATTACTGGGTAGTTAAAAATTATATAAAAAAGGCGCTTATGTTATATTCCTCAAGTAATTTTTACAGATACATCCCCCTGCAGAAAAAATTAGATAAACTCCCGACTGTCAGTCAACTTGTCAATACCTTAAGTTAACACTTACCTCCATGTTAAAAATGGATTTGTGATATTTTAAACTAAAAGTAATATTTGTTTCAAATCAGATTAAACTGTAAATTAGCTAATATTCTTCACAGTTTCAGAAAAGTAGATTTGATTTTTGAATGATTTTTTTTTAATAAAGAGAATTACTTTGTGCTGACAGATGGCTAAAATTAGCGATTAAAAAAACTCCTTTCAGTCAATTTAAATTTTGAAAATAACTGTTTGAACTCCAACAAATTATTTTGCCTATTGGAAATATTAAATTTAATCTATTAGCTTGAAATTAAAGCTAAAATAAAAGCTTGAAGAAAGATTTTTCATTTTTAAAAATTCATTTTCAACTTTCGGTCTCAAGTTTCTTTGGCGGTGTGCCTATTGTAAAGTAATGAGAAAGACGTAAAAAGCTTGAAAATAAAGAGAAAAAAAAAGTAGCAAATCCTAAAAGAATTATTTTGCCACAATGAAATATTGTCAAATTTTAAGTACCCCCACTTTTAACCCCATTTGAATTTTCTTTGGTTTTCTTTGTTTGGAAATAACTGAAAAAATAAATCAAATCGAAACTCGCCAAAAACATTTAGGATGATTTTTTTTTTCTGAACAGAAGAAAATAATCAAAAAGAGAAAAGAAAAAGGAGGACAGGAATTTTGATTTTTACTTTCCCCTAACTTACAGAGGAAGAATTCTGGAAAAATCTCTAATTCTCTTCAACTTTTCTCAAGGCATTTTTCGACAAAATACCGTTGTTTATTTCTTTCTTTTATTGAATATTTGCCGATTACAACAAGTCTTGAACAGAGCGTGACTAAAAGAAAAAAGAAATTCCCATTTTCATATTTAGAGTGGCGTTTCCAATGTTCTAATCAAGTTATTGTAATAATGACAAAATTTAGAAGGGGGGAAGAAGTTGATATGAAAACAAGCAATTTCCGTGTTTAAAAATTCTGAGTCTGACTAGGGGTAAAAAGAAAAAAAAAAAAAATTCACGTGAAGGTGGTCCCAGCTGACATATCAACGACACAATCTACCAGTGAAAAACAATCTACCATTTGAAAAACAAATAACAACTGAAGAGTAAGACTTCTCCATAGCCACCAAAAAGTCATTTCGATAGTGAGTCTCTCGTACTGAAGCACAAACAAGTAGACTTAATTTTTCACTCAGATTCAACAAATTTAAAATGCAAGTCACACCAGGAAAGTTTAAAATTCCCATGGAAAGAAGAAAAAAATATAGCATTCTCATCGTTAATATTGAATAATAGCAGAAATTTCAGAGCAAGTTATTAAACCGTGATTAAAAGAAGAAGAAAAAAAACTCTCTGGGAATCCCTGGAATCGTTTTTGAATTCTTACACAACGTTTTATGAATTTTTCCAAATCATAACAAAATCAGTTTTCAATTTTGATTATAGAACGTTCATATGTTTATGTATACTTAAAAAAAATGTTATTGATTTTTTGATAGGTTAAGTAATACTTACATAATTTAACCTCGGACTAATGTTCTTTGTTATCATCATAACGTTTCGGCCGTTGTCACATACGGCTTTCTTCAGAGGTTTGTCGATCCGGTTAAATAATGATAAATCCTCATAGTAGAAATTCAGATAGAAATTAATTTATGAAAATATCCAGATTTTATCATAATTGGCTGGAGAACGCCAACAATCTGAAACTTGGCAATATCTGTCTCTACAAGCATCAAGGAAGTCTGTAACCCAATACTGTCTCTATCAATAACCTGAGTGTACACTGTTTTATCCAGCACTGTAGCGTGTCATTGAAGAGGTTTTTGTGAAAGGGGAAAGTGGATTCGTGCATTGGTGAAAGGTGTGAACACAACTAAAATCAGCTGTGTGAGTTGGCATCAAACGTAATCGATGAACAGTCTTCCGTAATCCTTTAAGGCCACAGCAACCCAACATATCTGTGGTGTGTCTAAACTGGTTTATAAATTCAGAGTCTTCCCTTCTGAACTGGTTGTCAACCCAAGCTAATGGCACTGGGGGAAGAATGAATGGATTCATGCCTTTCCCTTTCGAAAGTGAACGGAACGAACTTGACCGGAATTCGAACATGGATTTCATTCTTTGCTTGATAGAGTTGACCAACTCATAAAATGAAAGCAATTAAACCCAGTCTGACATAGGGATTTTATTGTACAATAAACTAGAAAGAGATTGTATTTATAAAGCATGGATTGCTAATTATTTTTCCTCAATAACATTCAACCTTCGTCTTTCAATCATGGGATTTTAGATTGATTCAATTTTCCCTTCGGTATATCAACTGCTGCGTGTTCAGCACATCATGTGTGTAAGAATTAGTATTGCGCCATCTTGGGAAATGTAAACTTTTCACCTGTCTCTACAACATACATATGCTCATGCACTATTACACACATACACACACACATATATATATATATATTGGAACATGTTCCATTGAATGAATTAGACAAGTTTTGTCGACTTATTTTCAATTGGATCCTTTTTTTAAAGAAAGAGAAAATTACCATGTTAATACATATTATTTTATTCCGAGTACTTTCGTCATTAGCACAATGTCATCATCAAGGTGTATACGCTCAAACAGACACCCACAAGCTCATAGATAGACACACGCTTAAACAAACACGATTAGACACATGCACACGCACACTTGCTTATATACCTACGTTTGCATGCAGAGAGAAGCGTACACACACAAATACAACCTTACATATGCTCACAGGCACACACATACATGTATTGCTATATATATTTATGTGTGTTTACAGAAAATTCTATCGACAGAATATATTTGTATGTACTTTAACATGTTTCAAAAACTTGACAAATGGACGATCTTGTTTACACAAAAGTTATTCAGCATTTGTTACTTGTCAGTATAAAATTTTGTTTTTATGTTGTTATGAAGTGAGAATTTGTGAATGCCATTCATAAAAAGAAAAAAATCATGTGAGGTTTGTTCTAGATATATAGAGACTTAGATCTGTCTGACATAAGGTCATGATATTAAGGAGCTCAGACTATTTACTCTTCTTCGATTGAGGGATATATGGCAAAGTAAGGAGTAGGAAGATTATATTGCGCCAGTCTACTTGCCTAGAAAATTAACATTTGATATCTTAGCTTTTTGGAGGAGAAAACACAACTATCTCAATCAGGAGACAATCCCGCAATTATTCACGTTAGCTTAACCTGGCACAAGGTCACATTAAGGAGCATTAACTGAGAATCGTATTCATTCGAAACTGTTCTACGTTATATCTTTGTGCCAAACTATGTTTAATCGCAGTACTAGATTGGCAGTTAGGTCTCATCATTTTACAATTGAAATTGTAAGCTGTAAACATAAGTTATTTTCTAATTGTTTCTTCTCTCGCACTTCTCGTCTGTGGAACGCTCTTACAACTTCTTGCTTTGCAACGTCAATCGCCATCTTCTATCTCCTGCTCTTTTATTGTCCTCTCTCCTAGGCAACGTTTTCTCAGTTTCTTGCATTATCAAATAACCTCTTGCATCTTAGTGACTTTATTGCTTTGCTTGGATTGATTTAGTTCGTTTATTTTGTTTTACGGCATATCCACCTCAATGGGTTATGTAATGCCGACAAAATATTCATTGTTGGTAATATTTTTTTTTTCCAAAAATCTATTTCTGTTAATAATTTTCCTTCAATGGTAATTTTTTTTTGAAAAAATGTATAGCTGGTAATGATTTTTTTTTTTTAAATGTATTGCTGGTAATAATTTTTTTTTATTTAAAAAAATTTTTTTTTACAAATTATTTCTGGTATTAAAACCTATTCTTACACTTTCATAGTGTTTTGACCCCAGTTTGGGGGCTAACTATTTGCCCATAGCTGGGGCCCTTAACAGGTGCTACCACCTCGGGTCAGGATTGACCTGGGAACACCAGCAATTAAGAGGTGGTTCCACGCTCCTCAAAATCTCCTGATCAGAGGCCTTGCTGCTGGATGTAGTTTATCGTCTTACCCAGGGCGTGGATGTAGTTTATCGTCTTACCCAGGACGCGGATGTAGTTTATCGTCATACCCAGGACGGGCTTGAATTGAAATAATTAAAAAAAAAAAGAACCTGTACTTAAACTATTTTTCAAGTGAAGTGAATTCTATTTTCATGGAGCGTTTCACTAATGTTGCCTTGTACCAGACTAAGTCAAGTATAGGGAAGCTATATATTAATAAATTTAGAACATTTGAATTTGGCTTATTGCTGATATAATAATCGTAATATCTTGGTTATCCATTACGTATGGAATGCTGTACAGAACCCTGCTTTATCGTCCGATAATGACGAGAATAGCCGTCGGCTAAAATTAGCAGGAATAATAACAACAACGCATTGCATTTATTTGGTAAAACATTGCAATTCTTATGCTGACAAGTCAAGAAAGAATTATCAGAAGTAGATTTAGTGTTTGTCGGTTGTAAAGGAATGTAAGCCTTTCTTACTCAGTTCAACAAAACCTCTTCTGTTTGGTGAATTCAGCACACGACAGAAAGATATTTCGGCAATTCAAACACAAACGAAAGAAAGGCGCCAAAGCGTTACTTGCGTCCCGTCAAAAAGGAAAAATAAAAATAACTGTCGTCACCCCCACACCCATCATCCACTCCGTTTCTTTCCATAAACGAAGCAGAAAATAAACATGAAGTCAAGGCTTCGTGGTTGGTAAAAAGTAAAAACATTCGTGAAAGACAATTGATCGCTGTATTGAACCAGTGGCAAGGAGAAAGTCATTTCAATATTTCTCAGAAGTAGACGACAACAACAGCCAAAAATTAACTTTCGAGAAACAATGGCGACTAAGAAAATTTTGTGTATGTTTTATAAGTGTATGTGTGTTTGCGTGTGTGTGAATTTGTGTGCTGTTCCTGGTGGCACTGACGCAACTTTTCTGAATTCGCTGAATGAAATACTTTCATAACGTGACATGTCTTAAAATTCATGGACATATACAAACCTAGTGTCGATTAGTATCCATCATTTATTTCTTATATTATTTTTATAAGAAAAGGCAGAGACATTTTTACAATTCTGAAACGAAAGACGTTCAGCAGTTTAGGCTTACATATGAAGAAATCTTTATATTTGCCTTGTAACTCACCAGACGTTCTTCTTATTTACATATATTACATATATGATTATAAACAAAAAATAATTTCCTTTTCATTTAATTTCCTTCTGAATCTTTTTTATTCTATTTTCGGTAATTTTCATATTCTATTTAGTTTTCTTTGCCCACCTTGCAATCAATCACCTTTATTTCTTTTTTCTTCACGTCCTAATGTGTTTTATCGCTCGTCAGATCCAGCAACCCACTTTGTTCAGCCACAACACATTTCTATCAATACTACTTAACAAAAACGAATAAACTGTAAGAAATAAAAAATAAATACAGGAAAAAAAGAAAGAATAAATATCCCGCTGATAGAGTTTTCGGTTCATTTTCTTCCGCCGATCGGACATTGAAAATATTCTTTCTTTTCAACTCGTTCTTATATTTATTCTGTTTCTGCCAACTTGTTGTGACCCATGTTAAATATTGTACCTTCTCCGTCCGTCTCTATTTGCAACAAGCTTGTCACTTGTTTGCGATACAAGTTTGCGAGAAATTTCCTGTTTGTCTAAGCGTCTTCTTCTAATGACACCAAGCTGATAAATAGCAAGTGTTTGCATATCCAGCTCCATCGTGCGTTGCTCACTGTTTGATGTGAGGTCCTTGTTCCGGCTGTCAGACCACACGGGACGGATAATCCAATATGCCAGTCGATCAGAAACTAAGAAGGACAAACTTCACCGACATGTAGTCTGCACGCAAGTCAGCTTGATTCGCAAAACATTGGCACCAGCCAAACAGACACACACAGACATCACTCTCATCATTCCTAGCGCTTACAATTGCCATTTATACACAAGGATAGTCGAATCAAGGGATTAGCCATTTTATTGTTCTTTTCAGGAAGTAGTCTCATGGAGTTACTATGCATATCTGGCGACAAATGTTCGACTATTTTTAGCGTGGAGAATTACTACATAGCTTATTAAGGTAGTCGTGCATGTGTAATGTTAAACTCGAAGAAAAACATCCCATAATTTCGTAATGTTATTGATCAAAGAGTTTATATATTTTCGAATGAGTAATTTTGATTACCACTGTGATATTAGCGTTGTATAGTCTAATAAGAACACGAGACTAAATGTCTCACACGTAAAATTCAACTCTGGACATTGTCAATTAATATCAGCGAGTGGGTGTGTAGCTTTGGGGGTTTTCTTCGAACGTAGATTCTTCTTCTTGCCAGAATGTGAGAGATTCTATGTCTTTTCGCTTTTGCGTAGGTGCTTATATATTTTCCCGTGTGGAGATTCTACACAGAAGTCCTATGTGTGCACTTCCTAAGCACAGCTAGTTCGACCACCTGTTTTCATATTAGGAGTATCCACTGACATCTCGTGGGGAGTGAAATCTGCACTCAGTAGCTCGGAGGTCAACTCGCTGATGCATATAGCTTCTCTGGTGCTCTGGTATAACACTTAGTATAAAATCTATTTTACTATGTCTTAGGGTAGTTAAACTGTGACTCCGAGCTACATACGGTCCGTTTGACTTTCTGAAAGGCACGGGTAATATCACGAGAAAATAGCATTTATTAAAATGTTCTTTATTTCGTTTCATTCTCACTTGTTCATTCATTCACTGTCATATATCACCACATACATAAACAATGATTAAGTAGAATGTTTCTAGAGTTTTGTAAACTTTCCTTGGAACGTTTAAACCACTGACATTTTTCACGAAGGAATAGTTTGCGGTCGTGCCACACGTTTCCCATTTTCAGATGATAGATTTAATGGGATCTTTCAAATATGGGAGATTTCTATAACCTGTCCATGCTTTATAATTCTCCTCAACTTTATCCTTGGCCTGTTTCGAGACTTCCTTAGTCATCATAATGGTGTTGGTTCGGTAATGTTCTCTAACAAATTTCTGGGGATTTCGGAGAACAGGTGTTAAATACACCTGGAAAGTGCATAATCAAGGATCGTAACTCCTTTTCTATTCATTCTTTTACTCATTACTAATTATGATTTCTGAAAACAATAGTTTTTTTTTACTCTATTTTTATTTTATTCAAGTTTTACACAGCAAAGAGGATAAATACATATACACCAACATTTTTCAGATTTTTATTTGTAAATAATTTTGAAAAATCATGTCATATTCCCCTCCCCACTTCAAAGTAATTTATTAATTTAGGTTGGTTCATTACATAAAATCCGAACAAAATACAATTCATTTTTTCATTGTAACGTCATAAAGTATCTGTCTATATTTCTGAGATGAGATATTATGTACACTATTTACATTATTCGGACTATTGTCCTCATCTTTGTTGCCATATCTATTACAACGTTTCGGCCGTAGTACACTCCGGCCTTCTTCAGGTGGTTGGAATGTCAAACCGAACCCTTTATTATATGTCTATATTTCTGAGATGAGGTTTATGTACCTTATTTACATTATTCGGACTATTGTCCTCATCTTTGTCGCCATATTTATTACAATGTTTCGGCCATTGTACGCTCCGGCCTTCTTACGGTGGTTGGAAGAAGGCTAGAGCGTACAACGGCCGAAACGTAATAAATATGTCGACAAAGATGAGGACAATAGTCCGAATAATGTAAATAGTGTAACGTCATGAAGTATGAAAAAGTTATAGGGGTGTGGATGTATACTCATGCAAGACTTGCACAAGTGATCGGAAGACCTCTGGAATGATGCTGAGCCATAATGTCTCGATAGCTGTACGCAGCTCCTTTCTAGACGTATGTGTTATTGCTTTGCTAATAAACCTCTCCATCAGATCCGATAACATTGGTGCATTGGAATCATGTCGAGCGAACGTAGTGACAGCATTAATCTTCGGAAGTTTCCAGAATACTCCTCAAACCAACTTAGACCCGATAACATGGTGCACTGAGATCATGACCTTCATGAATCATTGCAAATGGTCATGAAGCAATGTAACGTAGTAGTTACCAGTCAATGACGTATCTAAGCGGACCAATGGGCTCAACAAGTGCCATATGCACACACTCCATTATTAAGCTCTAACCAGCCTAAACGTTCATTTGTTGACAAATAGGATGTATGATTTCAAGAGATCTGCATCACACCCGAACCTTACATAAAGAACTGGAACCGTGACTTATCGGACCACTCCACACGTTGCCAATCCTCTGAGGTCCAATTAGCGATACCACAAGCCTAGGAGAGATGTTGTTTCCGGCGCTGTGATGAGAGCAGGGATACCCTGTTGGGTCTTCTGCTCCTATATCACACAGAAGTTAAATAATTGACTGAATTGACTTGCTGATATGAATCTGTCACCTCCTGCATTGAATGTGGATATGGTTTGAATCAGTTTCGTTCTCTGTTACCGTACATCATTTACGATCATTACGAACTAGTGATCAGTCACCGTGTTCTCTACAGTGGGGAATAATGCCATCAATCAGTTATTGCTTGCCACCCAATATTGCCTTTTAACGTCGCCTTTTCATAAGCAGCCTGTCCAGTGTTCAGAGCCCAACAGTCTCGCCCTTTTCATGACGTCAATGTAAATTGGCGCCACTTACTATTACATTTATATACGGCTATCCCTTGACTTTGGCTCTCTCTCTCTCTCGCTCCCTCTCTCTCTCTCACACACATACACACACACACACACACACACATATATATATAGATACATACACACACACATATATACATATATATATATATATATATATATATATATATATATATATATATATATATATATATATATATATATCGCCATGTTTACCTTAACCGACGAGGCTATATATATATATATATATATATATATATATATATATATATATATATATATATATATATATAATAAAATGACTAATATGAAATATCTGAACGAAGAATGTATGATGAAATTTGTGAAAATCATTCATTTTTTTTTTCACTAGTCAATGTTTCGCCCTGTATGAGTATCATGAGTACAACTGAAAAAAAATCTAAGTAGAAAATCGTTACAATGGCAAAACTTGTGACTTAGAAACGTTGTTGTTAAATGGAGTAAAATGAACAGTTAACAAAACTGAAAAATAAATATCTGTGAAGAAATCAATGACATTTGGACAGAGGAAAATATTAAAATATAAATATGGTGATTTAATATAGGGAAATATATTTGATGTCTACGAGCAAATTTGTCTTGCAAATGATCGCTATTATAGTGAGTTCGGTTCTCACTAGGAACTCCAATATTTTGGTCTTGTACCAGGCAATGGCAGGGTTCAGGAATTAAGAATATGCTTACTTTTCAACAAAATTTAGATTGTCTATAACAGAACTTAAACACCATTTATTATAATAGTATAGCTGGTATCCTTGAAAATAGATTAATTGAAAACGATCGGAGTCTGTCTATACGTCCCCAAGGACACATGGCACAGTGGATAAAGGCTTTGGTTAGATCCAGTGACAGGATCCAAAGAGTGTGAGTTCAATACCCGGTTAAGGCAGTGGAGAACTTGGAGAGGGGAATTAACAGGCGATAACTGATAACTGACATCCATTAAACATAGCACGTGGAACTAGAACAGTCTACCCCAGTGAGCGAAATAAAGGGTTCAGTTCAACATTCCAACCACCTGAAGACGGCCGGAGCGTACAACGGCCGAAACGTAATAAATATGTCGACAAAGATGAGGACAATAGTCCGAATAATGTAAATAGTGTAACGTCATGAAGTATGAAAAAGTTATAGGGGTGTGGATGTATACTCATGCAAGACTTGCACAAGTGATCGGAAGACCTCTGGAATGATGCTGAGCCATAATGTCTCGATAGCTGTACGCAGCTCCTTTCTAGACGTATGTGTTATTGCTTTGCTAATAAACCTCTCCATCAGATCCGATAACATTGGTGCATTGGAATCATGTCGAGCGAACGTAGTGACAGCATTAATCTTCGGAAGTTTCCAGAATACTCCTCAAACCAACTTAGACCCGATAACATGGTGCACTGAGATCATGACCTTCATGAATCATTGCAAATGGTCATGAAGCAATGTAACGTAGTAGTTACCAGTCAATGACGTATCTAAGCGGACCAATGGGCTCAACAAGTGCCATATGCACACACTCCATTATTAAGCTCTAACCAGCCTAAACGTTCATTTGTTGACAAATAGGATGTATGATTTCAAGAGATCTGCATCACACCCGAACCTTACATAAAGAACTGGAACCGTGACTTATCGGACCACTCCACACGTTGCCAATCCTCTGAGGTCCAATTAGCGATACCACAAGCCTAGGAGAGATGTTGTTTCCGGCGCTGTGATGAGAGCAGGGATACCCTGTTGGGTCTTCTGCTCCTATATCACACAGAAGTTAAATAATTGACTGAATTGACTTGCTGATATGAATCTGTCACCTCCTGCATTGAATGTGGATATGGTTTGAATCA
The DNA here is from genome assembly GCA_964036315.1 of Acanthosepion esculentum. Lineage (NCBI taxonomy): Eukaryota > Metazoa > Mollusca > Cephalopoda > Sepiida > Sepiidae > Acanthosepion > Acanthosepion esculentum. The sequence goes on from OZ038476.1 coordinate 154,496,398, forward strand.
GTTTCGTTCTCTGTTACCGTACATCATTTACGATCATTACGAACTAGTGATCAGTCACCGTGTTCTCTACAGTGGGGAATAATGCCATCAATCAGTTATTGCTTGCCACCCAATATTGCCTTTTAACGTCGCCTTTTCATAAGCAGCCTGTCCAGTGTTCAGAGCCCAACAGTCTCGCCCTTTTCATGACGTCAATGTAAATTGGCGCCACTTACTATTACATTTATATACGGCTATCCCTTGACTTTGGCTCTCTCTCTCTCTCGCTCCCTCTCTCTCTCTCACACACATACACACACACACACACACACACATATATATATAGATACATACACACACACATATATACATATATATATATATATATATATATATATATATATATATATATATATATATATATATATATATATATATATATCGCCATGTTTACCTTAACCGACGAGGCTATATATATATATATATATATATATATATATATATATATATATATATATATATATATATATAATAAAATGACTAATATGAAATATCTGAACGAAGAATGTATGATGAAATTTGTGAAAATCATTCATTTTTTTTTTCACTAGTCAATGTTTCGCCCTGTATGAGTATCATGAGTACAACTGAAAAAAAATCTAAGTAGAAAATCGTTACAATGGCAAAACTTGTGACTTAGAAACGTTGTTGTTAAATGGAGTAAAATGAACAGTTAACAAAACTGAAAAATAAATATCTGTGAAGAAATCAATGACATTTGGACAGAGGAAAATATTAAAATATAAATATGGTGATTTAATATAGGGAAATATATTTGATGTCTACGAGCAAATTTGTCTTGCAAATGATCGCTATTATAGTGAGTTCGGTTCTCACTAGGAACTCCAATATTTTGGTCTTGTACCAGGCAATGGCAGGGTTCAGGAATTAAGAATATGCTTACTTTTCAACAAAATTTAGATTGTCTATAACAGAACTTAAACACCATTTATTATAATAGTATAGCTGGTATCCTTGAAAATAGATTAATTGAAAACGATCGGAGTCTGTCTATACGTCCCCAAGGACACATGGCACAGTGGATAAAGGCTTTGGTTAGATCCAGTGACAGGATCCAAAGAGTGTGAGTTCAATACCCGGTTAAGGCAGTGGAGAACTTGGAGAGGGGAATTAACAGGCGATAACTGATAACTGACATCCATTAAACATAGCACGTGGAACTAGAACAGTCTACCCCAGTGAGCGAAATAAAGGGTTCAGTTCAACATTCCAACCACCTGAAGACGGCCGGAGCGTACAACGGCCGAAACGTTGTAATAAATATGGCGACAAAGACGAGGACAATAGTCCGAATAATGTAAATAGTGTACGATCGGAGTCAACAAACAGTTGGACGATTTCACTTATTAAGTAAAAAAAACAAACTTGTTTGCATACAAAGAAAATATATAAATTTAAAAGTAGTAGCTTGTCAAGTCAACTTTAGCAGGTAATAAAGTCTTGAGAAATTTCTATTTCTTTGCATCAGATCAAAGTTACTATTAATTGCCATTGAGATCAGTTCGCTAAGTTCAGCCCAAATAATAAAGGTGAACCAATCTCCATTTCAGTTGCAAATTGTGTGATATAAGATCCGGGCGATACAGTACTTGGCGCTTTCAAAAGAAACACTTTGCTGGCATCTAACTGCTATGTACAGATTTGAGTGTTGTTAAAATAAACAAATATTTCTGCACAGTTCAAACGATCCTAAAATCTATCTATCTATCTATCTATCTATCTATCTATCTATCTATCTATCTATCTATCTATCTATCTATCTATCTATCTATCTACCAGTCTGAGTATTAAGCTAACGCAAACTTTTACCCATCCGAGAGAGAACGCCACTTGTTAGCTGTTGTACAGCTTAGACAAGGTAGTAAAGCTGAAAGAAACGATAAATTATAAGTAGAGAGAATGTATGGTCGTTAGCATAAGGGACAACCTAAGATCTGAGATACAAATTGGAGATGTCATAATCAAGTAAGTAGAGAAATTTAATTATATGTGAAAGGTTATTACATACTGCAGATAATGGGACATAGAAATCTGTGAACGTATAGTGAAAGACGCCTCCTAAAATCTAAACAAAAGAAACAGGAAAAGTTTGTTAGAAATAAAGAAAACTTTACGGAACTGCTATGTAATATCACTCCTTCGATATGCCGTGAATTCTGAAGAATTTCCTCATTGGTTAAGAAGTGACTTCAGGCAACAGAAATGTATTTTTTATGCAGGGATGCTGCGAATGCTATGGACGGAACATGTGAGCAACGAAGAAGTTTTAAGTAAAATGGAAAAGTCTCTCTATATTTCTGAGATGAGGTATTATGTACAGTATTTACATTAGTCGGACTCAGTTCGAAATTCCAAACACCTGAAGAAGGCCGGAGCGTACAACGGCCGAAACGTTGTGACAAATATGGCGACAAAGATGAGGACAATAGTCCGACTAATGTAAATACTGTAAAATGGAAAACATAAAGATTACTTGTACTTGGAAGCAGAAAGGCACAGTTGAAATTTCTAGGACATTTAATACTCACAGGGCATAGAGAAGGCAAGAGAGGTGGAAGGAAACATTGAGCAGTTTATTTAGCTCGTATAAATGAATGTCAGGAGAGGGAACGGGGGTGAGGATAATAAGGAGTCAAACATTATCTAAAGATACAAAGTATATGAAATCGTAGGGAGCTATGATCACCTGCGTCCTGAGGAGACACGGTACATAAAAGAAGACAGTTTCAGTGCTAAGCAAATATCTCCTGACGAATGGGTTGATTTCATTTCTTTCGTAGTAAAATACTTAATGCAGACAATGTGTAAGTATTTTTAATTGACATTGCAATCTTGAGGCTAAATATTTCATGTGGTTTCTGAGCTATTTTACTCCATGTTTACATTCCCATGTCATTTTGAAATTAAATATCACCTCCAGCTTCGTGCCTTTACACAAATATTTCAACTGATTTTCAACTATGTTGATTTATGTGAAAAGATGATGAAATAAAAATCGTTAAGCCAATAATTCTCATAGATTATAGCGTGCGAATTGCAAAACCACAAAAAACACTTCATTGACTTTCCACTCAATTCCAGGATTTCTTAAAGAAAAAGGAGAGTATATGTGTAAAAATAAATAAACGAGAAAGTTTTTTCCTTTGATTTGCACTTTTGTTGCGCAATGATAGAATGATAGGTATTTGCACTTTACTCACTGTTATGATAGGCACTGCCATCTGACAGGAGTAGGACAGGTTCTTCTTCCTAGTTTCTGACATGATAAATGTTGCCTTCTATACATTGATATTATAGGTACTTGAACTTTACTTACTGTTAAGATATCTGCTGCCTTTTGCACACGAGTACGATAGGTGCTGGCTTTTAGTCTCTGACATAATTAATGTTGCCTTCTACACACTTTTTTTATCACGGCTAAGATAGGTGAAGCTTTCTGCACATGAGTAAGATAGGTACTGACGGCTAGGACCTGACATGATAAATGTTGCCTTCTACGCAATGGTATGATAGGTACTAGCCAATTGCACACTGCTAAAATAGGCGCTGTCTTCTGCATACGAATAAAATAGGCGTTGGCCTGTAATCTCTGGCATGATAAATACTGCCTTCTACACACTGATATGATAGGCATTTGATTTCTCGGCTATGACAGGTGCAGCCTTCTGCATATGAATAAGTATGCTAGGTACTTGCCCTTTACTCACTGCTGATGTAGGTGTTGCCTTCTGTCCAGGAGCGAGAGAGGCTTTGTCCTCTAGTCCCTTACATGATAAATACTGCCATCTACACACTGGTATGATAGGTACTTGCCCTTTACTCACTGCTAAGGCAGGTGCTGCCATTTAGTTTATGGTATATTAAAAACTGTTTATCAAAGGATGGAATAAAATATTATGTAAAGTCGTATCTCTTTTTCCGATTGTCCACATCTCTGGGAGAGGTGGAGCCTCTTTATTGGCAACTAATTTAATTTTTTCTTTTTTGGTTGGGAGGCGGGTAGCGGGATGACGAACCTTATAGTAAGGTTCTCGTTGGGTATCGAAATTGCAGAGTACATAAGGTATTTGAGGACAAGTGATTGTGCACCTGCAGTTATGTGATAATCAACTAATTAAGATTTTTAGAGCATCAATGTCGACCTATCAGCTCACGCACGAGATGAAGCGACAATTTGTAATTGTTGCTTTACATGCAACGTCAGTTTCAATGACACGTTTTATGAAAGTTGCCAGGTCATTTTGGCACAAAATTCGAAAAGAGTTGGAATCCTCCAACGGGGATCTGTCGCCTATAGGGAAGCATAAAACGCATTCACAGCATTCGGACAATATCAGGACACACCACAATTCGTAGAGCGGGTGCGGGACATTGTCAGTGCTAATCCCGGGACATCGATGATGGCCATTGACAGAGAGCGCCCCCAATTGATACAATCCCTAGTGTGGTGCATGAGGTCATTCGGTACAACTCATAGGTAATGAGATAACATCAGCTCATATCGGAATACCCACGATATAAACGGTTGCTCCGAGCAAAAAAAAAAAGTAATGAACAAGTTGAAACGTCCACAAGAACCGGGTATACTCTTTTTTTTTTAAAGAAGAAAAAGATTTCGACCAGGATTAAAAAGCAGCTTCTGTGATGGTTTTACTAGTGAGGGTGACGTTATGTCACCCCGTGTCTTTTACATAGTCGGTTGAATGCCACTGGCTACACTGATGTGCTGGAAATAGTTGTGAAGACCTAGATAAACCTTGCAGGCGAAGTAAGACTGTATGTATTACAGAAGGATTCTGCACCTTCTTACAAATCTATGCTAAACCAAGACTGAATGGCTATCAATATGCATGACCTCATGACACTAAAAATCCTGTCATTTAACTGACCACACCCAAATCCCCTTAACTTTTTCCTCTGGGCCGCATTTTCGGAATTAAAATTTGCTCACACTTCACTAAATTTTATGCGATAAGTACATTAAAAATAAAATAAACACAGGGAGACGGTTAAAGGGAGATAACTGCGGATTCGAAGTCAGAACATTATCATTGATAATTATCTCCTCCAATTTGTGGACCCCAGTTACTATATTCTTAATAGTTGATATAATGCAAAAAAATCACAATAATAAAATGGGGCAATAATTATTTATAAGTATTTATATTGGGGCTCATGCACGCAAATACAAGTAATCCATAATAATATTTTAAATTTTGAAACCATATTTAATTTTGGCATATGAACTTTTTGTAACTGTTTCTAAATTTCTGATTGTTTTTTAATCATTCCTCCTCACCTGCTATCCTCTTCCGCCTCACCTATCCTCTTCCGCCTCACCTGCTATCCTCTTGCGCCTTACCGGCTATCCTCTTCCGCCTCACCTGCTATCCTCTTCCGCCTCACCAGCTACCCTCTTCCGACTCACCAGCTATTCTCTCCCGCCTCACCTGCTATCCTCCTCCGCCTCACCGGCTATCCTCTTCCGCCTCACCTGCTATCCCCCTCCGCCTTACCGGCTATCCTCTTCCGCCTCACCGGCTATCTTCCGCCTTACCTGCTATCCTCCTCCGCCTCACCGGCTATCCTCTTTCACCTCACCAGCTATCCTCTTCCGCCTCACCTATGAGGCGTGCTGCGCCGTTTGGGGGCAACTGCTCTTAACCATGAGATGCGTGGCGTCGTTAAACGGGAGATTAATCAACGTCCCCAAAATATAACTGATTCCTTGAAAACCGCCATTACCCGAGTAATCCCCAATATACAATATAACAACATCTATAATGTTGATTATGATGATAATTGTAAGTACTTCCGGTCTCATTAGAGAATTCTGGGAGCAAATCAAGTTTATCACGTCGAGTGTCGTATTTGTGTTGCTTCAGCTTTTCAGCGGCCAGTTTCATATCATTTACCTTGCCACCATATGCCTAGTGGGACCTTGTCATGCGTGCATTCAAACGATTCTTGGCTGTCATTTTTGCTTTATTAAATGTCTTATACTTTGAATTCTTTCTTAATTATTTCATGTTTAATGAACATAATCTGCTATGCTAATAAAAATGAATTTAAACTTCCATTGAGAAGTTGTCGGCCTTTCTGTTGGTTTGATAAACTTATTAACATTGTTTTTGAATTTTTTTTAGCTAATTGGAAGGAGCAAAATTGCTTGCAAATCAAGAACACCATTGGAAAATTCGTAAACTTAAGGAATCTGCACATATGCTAGGCCACAAAAATCTCCTGAGCCAACCAAGCATAGAAATGAATACAATATGGGAACCAATAATAAGGAGTGACAGAGAAAAGCGACAATAACAACAAAAATTGCAATATGAGCTCTGGTAAAAACATGTAATGATAACAGCAAAAATTGCAATTGAGCACTGGTAAAAATGATTGCTGAAGACATCAGGTTTATAATACCCAGAAATTCATACACAGATGTCCTCAAGGACACATGGCACAGTGGATAAAGGCGTTGGTTAGATCCAGTGACAGAACCCAAAGAGTGTGAGTTCAATACCCGTTTAAGAGGAGAACTTTCAGAGGGAAATTATACAAAAATATCACAATTAAGAGGAGATAACTGATAACTGACATCCATTAAACATGGCACGTGGAACTAGAACAGTCTATCCCAGTGAGCAAAATAAAGGGTTCAGTTCGACATTCCAACCACCTGAAGAAGGCCGAAACGTTGTAATAAATATGGCGACAAAGATGAGGACAATAGTCCGAATCATGTAAATAATGTACATAATAGATCATCTCAGATATCGATTGATTTTGTGCCGATAAAGCAGATTCAATTGACAAATATGTTAAATTGTTTTTCAAGAGGAAACGAGTTACGTAACAAGTACAGATGTCCTTAATATTCGGTTGTATTTTGCTGGCTTTTCAAGGACCTTCACATGTTTTTTTTTCTTTTCCTGTTTACCTGTTAAAATTTTGCCGCACCTTCAACTATTGTCTATGACACACCCTGATGTCGTGACAGACGGTTTGAAAAGCACAACTGAATATTACACGAAACCTTTTTTTTTTTTACTTCTTTGACTTACAAATAATACGGATTAACATGATATTGAAGTGAGAAATAATTTAAGGTTGGGACACATATATCGAAAGGTCAGTTTGGATTGTATTCTGTAATATTAAATGTGTTATCGAGTATTGACAATTATTTTACTGCTTGAAACTTTGGAAGGTGTCGCGTTACATAATGTGGCTTGTGTGCATCTTTAAAAAACGATGAGTTTCCTCAAAATTTCCAATAATCAGCAAAGTGTAGAAATTATGGTGACATTATTTCCTATTCTTTGCATTTTTCTGGCAATTATTTCTGTAACGTTGGTTAAAATAGCGCATCGTCGTTCACCCTACGCATTTTTGTTGTTAAAAGAAAAGAAAAAAACAGGAGTCAATATTTCAGTATAAGATTTATTTCATCTTATTTGATTTTATAAAATAATTCCCAAACTAATCGCATAAGGATTTCCAGAATTAACAAATTACAACAGAAGAATTTGTTTTGAACTTGAAGAACATCTATATATCTATAATTCTCAAAATATGTGTGTGTACGTATGTGTGTGTGTGTGCGTGGGTGCGTGCGTGCGCGCGTGCGCGCGCGCGTGTGTGTGTGTTTGTGTGATCGGATGATTATGCGTTTCCACATTTTTCATTCAATTTCGATAAATTTTTTTTGTTTAATGGATAATTCTTCAGTACCGATTTTGAATCCAAATTGTAGGTGATAATGGCTCTCCACTACTTCCTGTCCATTATAACTCTCAGCAACATTTTACTATTTACTATCTGTTCTTGGATTTATATTTTTCATATAAAAACTTAAAAAAAATAGTATAAATTATTACAATAATATTATCTATATCTACAATTCTCAAAATATGTGTGTGTGTGTGTGTGTGTGTGTGTGTGTGTGTGTGTGTGTGTGTGTGTATGTGTGTGATTGCATGTTGCTTATGCGTTTTCACAGTTTTCATCCGATTTTGATGAAATGTTTTTGATAGATAATTCTTCAGTGCCGGTTTTCAATCCAAATTGTTGGTGACAATGGCTCTCCACTACTTTCTGTCCATTATAACGCTCAGCAACGTTTTTCTAATTACTATCTGTTTTTGGATATATATCTTTCATAAAAACTTTAATAAAAATAAATAGTTTAAATTATTACGATAATACTATCTATAATTCTCAAAATGTGTGTGTGTGTGTGTGTGTGTGTGTGTGTGTGTGTGTGTGTGATCAGATGTCGTTTATGCGTTTCCACAGTTTTCATCTGAACGCTTCTGCGCGCGAGGCTGAAACTGCTGACCAAAGAAGTCAACTTAGGAGAAACGCCTCTTCAATTGCTGCTGTGCGTGAGGCTGAAACAAGATTGGGAACGCAAAAAACGGCCCTTTTCAAGGCCAACCCCCCATTCAAATTATTAAACCCCCATTTGGGGATGTGCTTCAGTGGAACCGAATTGTTGTTACTAATATTGATTTTCGGGTGGGGTGACTTTGAACTTAAACTGTGCCAATTGAACGGCAAAAAATCCCAGTAATGAAAGACCCGGTCGAAGGCGGGTTATCCTGCTAGTTTTGAATAAATGCAAGAAGAATTTCATTTTAAATGAAAATATCGAACCCCGATTCAAAATGGAACTCAAAATTTAAATAAAAGAATACAGTTTTTTGTCAATACAAAAGCAAAAAGTTGACTTTTGGTAACTTTTACACCTTCTCAATGTCGAAGCGAAGTTTCCTTTATCAGTCACTTATTTCTCTTGCCATTCAATCTGTGATACTAACAAATGAGTAATCCATACGCAATGGAAAATGATCGTATAAAAGCCGATCTAATGTAAAATAACGATCTCTTTATTTTTGACAAAAAACATTTACAATTTTCTCTTGAATCGCGTGTAAAAATTATCTGTATTTTGAAAAAAAATTTTCCCTTTTTTTTTTACTACGACAAATTAAATTTGGAATAAGGTAGAATATTATCATCTATGCGTGAAATTCCAGGGAAGAAATATAAACATGAATGGATTGTAATACATAAATATTTTCCGGGTCTGTAAACAATTTTATAATGTGTCTATGAATAATATTTTATTTTACTAAACTCATATGTTGAAAAAGGTAGGTAAGCGCTGAAAAAAAGCTAATGTTAATATGTATTTACAGAGATGTAGAAAAATATTTTTAACATGTTACGTTTCGACTAAATACGAGAATAATTTTGATTGAGGTATGGATCAAATTCAATCTGAAGAAGTAGGATTCATATAAACGTCGACATCCTAAATATTATAGAATTGAAATGGTCGACTTTTACACGAATTATACACCAAATTATATTCACGCATGCACGCACGCACGCACGCACGCACGCACACACACACACACGATGGTAATTCAGATTCGTTAAACATTACATGAAATTAAAACAGCCGATCAATGTTTCTGTTATTCGAAAGTACCTTGAGTTTTACTGCGCTTAGTGAATTTATTATACAAGCTTAGAAAGTGAGTTCGATTCTTAGAGGCGCTTCACAATATATAGCCTTACATCAGAGTTGATTTAAAAATATGGTTCTTAGATGGATGCACTTGGCTCTCAGGGCAGGAATTTCCAATCCAAAGTGAGGAACTGGGGAAGGATTTAGTCAGGGATAAATTGGGGAAGGATTTTAGATATGGGTTAATTGGGAATAGATATCGGTTTGAGAGGAATTGGAGTGGGCTTTTACACAGAAGAAGTTGGGGAGGGATTTTATTCAGAGAGCACTTGGGGAGGGTTTTAATCAGAGGAAGTTGGTGAGAGATTTTATTCAGAGAGCAGTTGGGGAGGGTTTTTAATCAGCGTGGAATTTGGAAGAAATTTTAGAGATGATTTTACCAGCGACAAATTAGAATGAGCTTTTACACAGGGAAATATTTGAGAGGGATTTTCGTCAAGGAGGAATTGGGAAGAGATTTTACTCATGGAAGGAATTGGAGAGACCTTTTAGTCACGAAGGAATTGGGGAGAGATTTTAGTCTGTGGAGAATTCTTAAGGTCTTTTACTCATGGAGGAATTAGAGAGGTCTTTTACTCATGGAGGAATTAGAGAGGGATTTTAATCATGGAGGAATTAGAGAGGGATTTTAGTCATGGAGGAATTGGGAAGAAATTAATTAAGGTGTAATTGAAATGGGATTTAACCAGATTTCAGAACAGATTTTATTGAGGATAGATTTTAATCATGGAGAAATTTGAAGGATTTATTTACGGAGGAATTGGAGAAGGATATTTATCATCGAGGAATTGGGGTGGGATTCTCCACAGAGTGAAAATGGGTAGGGATCTTATTCTGATGTAAATTGTGGGGATATTTTAGTTAAAGAGAAATTGGGGAGGAATATTAGTAAAAGAGGATTTGGGGAGAAATTTTACTCAAGTGAGAAATTGTTAGGGTCATTAACCAGGAAGAAATTGGGGATGCATTTTGTTAAGGAGGAATTGGAGTGGGTAAATGGTGATGTATTATTAGGGAGGGATTTTAATTAGAGAGGAAATATATATTAGTCATAGAGGGGAGAGAGAGAGAGAGAGAGAGAGAGAGAGAGAGAGAGAGATTTAATTAGTGAGAAACTATGGGTGGATTTAGAGAGGAATTGTGTGGAGATTTTATTCCGGGAGACGATATGGAGATATTTTAATCAGAGTGGAATTTTTAAGGGTTTTTAGTTAGAGCGAATTTTCGAACTATTTTAACCAGAGATGAATTCTTCTGGTATCTTGTCAGGGAGGAATTTGGAAAGGATTTTGGTGAGAGGAAATGAAGAGGGGGGGTTATCAAGAAGGAATTGAGGAGGAATAGTCAGAGGTGAACTGAAGCAGGATTTTACATAAGTTGGAAGTGAGGAGGGATTTAAGACAGGGAGCAATGAGTGGAATATTTTAATAATCAGGGAAAAAGACGAACAGGTTTTAGGGAGAAATTGAAACGGGATTTTAGTCATGGAAGAATTGGAAAGGATTTTAGTCAGTGAGAAATTAGGGCGAGATTTTAGTCAAGGAAATTTTGGGGGTGGATTTTACTCAGGGAGAAATTGAAAAGGGATTTTGTTAGGGAAAGGAATTGTGAAAGGATTTCAGTCAGAGATGAATTCCGCAGTTATTTTAATCAGCGTGGAATTGGGGGGGATTTTATTCAGGGAGGAATTAAGGAAGATTTAATCAGCAAGCCCATGGGGTGGGATTTTAATAAATGAAGAACTACGAACGGATTTTAAGGAGTAATTGTAGCCAGATTTTAGTCATGGAAGAACTCGGAGGGGATTTTAGTGAGGAAAGAATTGTGCATACATTTTAGTCAAAGATGAATTCTGCTGTTATTTTAATCAGTGTAGAATTGGTGAGGGATTTTTAGTCAAGAGGTATTGGGGGATTTTATTTAGGAAGGAAATGGTATGGATTGAATTCATATATATAACTCATATGGACTCGTATGGATAACGGTGAAAAAATTTGAAAGGACAATTCCCAATATGAGAAGAATTGTAGAGATCATATTGAAAAGAATATGACATTTGACTCTAAAGATCATTAATTTAGACAAAGTAAATTGATATTTTGCTGTGAAAATTCTTTTTAACTTTTACTCAAAATTTTTTGTATTTATTATGAATTCAATCTAAAATGCGTTTCACTGTTGTAAACTTGTTCAGCAAATTTAGCGAAAGTGTAACTTTATATAATTTTATGAGAAATAAAAAAATCTTCCCTTTTAGAAAAAGTATTAAATCTCATAATTCATAACTACGAAGATATAAATGATCGCGATAATATTCACAAAACCAAGAAAAACAAAAATATATTTTTAAAAATTATCGATTCATAGCTTTTAAGTATATTTTCGAGGTTACACTTATTTTTCTAATTACAAAAATACCTGATGGACAGGGTTATTGAAGGCTACAATCAATTGGCATTTATTCATACTTTTATTTTGTTTTATCGTTGTAAGGAAAAAAAAATTAGAACTGACGACTTTTTCTATCGGTGCCTTCCATTGACAGCGGCTGTCAAGAATATCCTGACCTGAATTCTTTTTTCCATCAGTGAAAATGGCAAAAATCTTCTACACAATCGCAACTAAAAACATTCAACAGCCGAAATGATTTAACTTTTCTTTTCAAAACCTGACGCTACTCCAGATATTTTTTCCACTAGGTGGAAAAAGAAACTGTTTGTTTTTGTTAATTTCCACAATTCACAATTATAGTTGAACAAATTAAATAAACTAGCATCTGTGCCATTGTTTTGGTGATCACGCTTCGATCAGTAGGCTCACCGGCCTTCCTCAGGTGCATCTTTTCTATTCATTTTTTGTTATGAATTTTGAATGAGACCTTTTCAACCCCAAATGCTTTTTCAGTTCATTGAATTACGAAAAGATCAAAGGTTGCTGATACACAAACGAAACTGATTAAAGAGAATATTGAAATTATATCGAAAAAAATATCTTGAACATGGTTGACTCATAAATTACGGTTAGACTTCCATTTAGTCAAGTAAATCTTTATTGGGAACAAAAAGTCTGGAGGCGGATAGAAAACGAATTCCGTGAAGACGCAAAAACAGAAAGACGAGGAAGACAAGGAAGCGTTCTTTTCACCAAATGTATATAACCAATAGAACGTGAGGATTTTGAGTGGACTAAAAGACCTACCCAATGGATATAATATTAACATAAGATAGCCACATGGTACTGTGTTGATGGCAGACTCAGAATGAAACTGATAGAAATCTTAGAAAGTAAAGAAGATCAAGAAGAAAGTAGTAAAACGACTAAATTTAAAAAGACAGAATGCATGCTTATTAGCAAAAGAGACATTCCAAGATGTGAGCTGTGCATTGGGGACGTTAATACCAAATAACTGAACTCTTTAAGTAGTGCAGTCATATGGGATGGAAATTGTGACACGGGAATCCGAAGATGCACAGGAATAACGAAGTTAAGCAAAGTATTAAGAGATAGGAACATTTTGTCAGAAATAATGAAAAGAGTTCTCAACTTCTAGGTAATATCTAATCTCTTTATTTACATTTTGACTACTGACCTAATTATTATTAGATATTAACACACCATTTCGGCAGTTGTGCCTTTAGGGATTTTAGAACTGGACCCTTTATGGGTTAAAAGTTCTCGTTCCGTTGTCTAGAGATATCTCGTTTAGTTTTTATTATTGCTAGTTGAGTCTAAGTACACACTGCCCAACCCAGGGATTGAACTCACAATCAGAATATCACCAAATTCATGAACCAACGTTTTCATCCACTAGGCTATTGTCCTGCGTGAACAATCTCGAGTGGAAACCTTTTGGCCTCAGACCTATCCAACTTTGTTATGAGTTCTCTTGCTACTTGTCACGCTTGATTGCATTCGCCGAGGCCTATTGTTGCTGTCATTTCTCTTATTTCTTCATTAACGACTCCCATATCGTTATTTATTTTTATGTTAGACTTACCAAGGAGATCCTCATAGCCTAGCATATGTGCTGATTCGTTCAGACGTCTGACTCTCCAATGTTCTTACGGTTTATTGACGTTCATCCAGCCTTACTTTTATAGGGGGTGAGTTTCACTTTCATATTCTTTGCCACAACTGCAAGGAATGGGGTCCCTTGAGTTAGTCTTGGCTCAGCAGAGATTTTCCTGTAGGACTGAGTTTCTTCTGAATATTCTCCTGATGTTGCATGAACCGCAAATCTTCTGATCCTTTTCCGATAATCCTTCGACGCGAGGACGACAGATTGTGGCATTTCCGGTTCTCCTACTTGAGCATTCTGTTCCTTCCTGCAGAAATTCAGAGGGAAATGATTTAATCTTCTCTATGGAAGTGAATGCTGGACAATCTCTTCACACAGAGAAATAAGAGAGACTTGAAGCAACAGAGATGTAATTCTACCGCTGAACACTGGGACTACCATGGACAGAATATGTGAGTTACGATGAAGTTTTAATGAAAGAAAGGAACCACAAAGAAATCAGAAAGCGACAATTGTAATTTCTGAGACAAAATATGGAAGGAAGGTCTGAAGAATCTTACATTCACAAGAAATATTGGAGTCAAGTAGCGAGGAACAGCGTTTAAACCACTTAACACGCGTTGTGTGAATAAATGATAGAATTAGGACAAAGAAGGATGATAAAAAGAGACAAGTGATTATGAAGAGACAACATTTCCTCCATGAAGAGACAACATTGCCTCCATGAAGAGACAACATTTCCTTCATGAAGAGACAACATTGCCTCAATGAAGAGACATTTCCTCCATGAAGAGACAATAAATATTAAAAAAAGGAAAAAAATCTACCTGAATCTACAATGATATATTCCAGTATTAAATAATGGTGAAGAATGATTTAGGAATAATTTTATTGATATCAAGGCTTGAAAGAGAGTTTTATAGAAACACTGGATTTTTCCAATCTCTCAATTCTCTAAAGTACGAAATATATCGTCAACGATGGTTGACAAATTGAAATAATTTGACAAATAATCACAGGAATAAGTGCAACAAAAACAGCAGAAATGACAATGACGCAGATTAGGAGTAAGAGGCCGATAAAAGGGATTGCACACGAGCTGCGCAGAGGACATGTAAAGAAAGAAACAAAATCACTTCCAGGAATGAGACAGAACAATTTTATTCTATTTTAAGATAGGCAGGACACAGTAGAATAATAAATGCTGCTTGTGTGTGTGTGTGTGTGTGTGACTGTGTCTGTATGTATGGAAAGAGAGAGAGAGAGAGAGCGAGCGAGAGAAAGAGAGAGAAATCGAGATGAGACTGACAATTACAAAAGAAGCAAGTGCCGCAAGTTGGCCCCCAAGGAATACAAAACACATATATGACTGGGTAAAAAGCTGATACGTAAAATGTGCAAATGAGTGAGATCTGAGCAGACAAACTATTGGTTTACACACCGAAAGAAAGTGAAAAGCTGTAAAGATATCTCAGCCTAGCGATTAAACTGAAAAAGAAATTTAGACCGTAGAGATGAAAGCTGTATTCATAATAATAGCAAAATACTTGTTACAGCCCAAAAGAATCTTGTGGTGTTTGTAAAAGTTGGAAATGTGAGTGAGAACTGAAATCAAGTAAGCAACGCATTAGCAAAACCAGTGGAGGCAAAAGTGTGGAAATATTGAGGAAACGTTGCTATCAGTTGATCTCCAGTGAAAGTCACACGTGTAAACATTCAGTAAGAGCAGAGGTAATCTTCTTTGTGATGGTTTTATCCAAACAGGAGGTAAAAATCAAAAGCATATAAATGCAATAATACAAAAACGTCTTCTTTAGGGAGCGGCCATAAAAATGCACGTTTCCTCTCAGTCACCTCAGATTTCGCACAATCGCAAAAGAGCAGATGATTTTAAGAGTATTTCTTTTAGTGGACAAAAAGAAAAAATGTATTTCCAGCATCCAATATAACCTCGGAAAGAGGTAGAATGTATTCGAGTCAGGTTTCACCAATATTACGAGGCCATCGGAGAAGAAAAGAGTTATCGACTAGAGTTGTCATAATTCAGTGAATGCTTTATCGGAAGTATTCTGGCTCCAAGTAGCGGGCAGAACTGTTGGTATGAACAAATAAAACCTGATAAATAGGCAAAACTGAAAACAATTCACTATGACTACCTTTTGCTCTTTGCTTAACGAGGCGAGAAAATTCTCTTTAATCTTGATTTATCAAAGTTAACTGGAGTTGAAGGTAGCAATAAAAGCCGAAATTCTAGAAAACCGAGATTTTATATTAAATCTTTTATTTTTTAACAATATCCAAGCTTAGATCTAGATCAAAGGCCACTATTTTCTTCATGTCACCCATATCAACGTGAAATAAATCTATTTATCTATCTATCTATCTATCTATCTATCTATCTATCTATCTATCTATCATCAGGGATGAATTCATTTTGATTTTTTACTTAGCTTAACCTGTTGACGTACAACGAACACGTTTTCATTCAATGAATGTAAATACCGTACAAACTTTTGTGCTCCAGCGCTTTTGTTTATATTTATTGCCATTATCAAGATTAAGGAACATCATAGACATTTTTAATTTTTTTAAAAATCTTTATAAATTCAGCGTTCTAACATTTGTGCGTTATGAAGACGTCACACACGAGGCGATATATCCGCTAAATTCTTCACTGGGCTGAATATATCTATCATTTGTGAAATATTTTTAACATTCTACTTCACAAACTAAAGATCTTATTTTGCTTGGGTTTTCCTCATTTTATGACAGTAACTTCAAGACTCCGAATCAGTTTCTTAATATATTTTTTTACAATTGCTGTTGTAAATTTTATACAAAAAGCTACATTAAGCAATATTAACGTCATGCAAATTTTTTTCTCCCTTTGTGAGGTTGTGTCCCCTAAGATGCATAGACATCAAATTCATATATGCAACTATAATCCTATCCCGTAAACTAACTTGTCATTTATTTGTTCAAAATGCTATTCATGCCCATATTAATGAATATAGACAGCAATAAACCGATATTTCAACTAGTATATTCCAATTTATCGTAACCAATATAATAATAATAATAATAATAATAATAATAATAATAATAATAATAATAATAATAACTGTTACGAACACCACCCAGAGCCGGTTACGGAGATAGGACCTGTTACAATTCTATAGGACTACACAATACACACTGACAGAACAATCAAAGCCAACCGCCCAGACATTGTTATTAAAGACCACAAACAAAATAAGTGCCTCCTTATTGATATGGCAGTCCCTGCAGACTGCAATGTATCTTTGAAGATATTCGAAAAACTGTCAAAATACAAGAACCTTGAAATAGAAATCTCAAAAATGTGGCACATGGGAACATCAACAATCCCTGTTGTAGTTGGAACCCTTGGACTGGTTGGAAAAGATTCCAGTAGGCTGATTGAAGGGATCCCTGGAAGTCCATGCCTCAAAGAGATACAAAAAATTGTTCTGACAAGTACAGCCCACACTTTACGAAGGGCTTTATCTATGTAATTTTTTATTTTTATTTATTTATTTTTTGCAGTGCAAAGTGTCATGATGCCGTTTCTAACCTTAGGTCTCTGGGCGGGACCCGGAAAGAAATGTGTAAATGCCAGATATCAAAGGAAATAAAAACAATAATAATAATAACAATAATAATAATAATAATAATAATAATCAGCACTGAATTAATGTCTGACATATTTTTACTGTGACATATATATATATATATATATATATATATATATATATATATATATATATATATATATATATATATATAACGTGTGGCGTATAAAAATGCGAGCGCGCGCACAAACACACACACACACATATATATATATGTGTGTGTGTGTTTATTCATCATACTTTCGTTTCTCAACAGTGTTCAGCTCCTGAAGACCTGTTTGTCTTTTTAAAAAATAGGTTAAAATAGTATCGTTTCGATTTTTAGTTAAAACTATAAAAAATATCACCCAGTTTAGTTATAAGCGTTATCACCCAGTCCTAGATAAATGAACACACCTAATTCCTCTATAGATATCCCTTTAGTGAAATTAAACTACAGAGTATATAGTGGAGAAAGAATATCGTAATCCAAATGTATACTCTCTGGATCTGGACGTGACATTTCTTTTATGTAAACAAAGAAAGTCAAGTGAAAAATTAATTAAAATTTTATCTATCGTATTTAATCATGCTTGTATTAAAGAAGGGATGTTGCCTAAATACAATTTACATATATGAAATTATACTGTTTGTAATTGGTTAGATTTATGGGGAAAGGGGTTTTAATATTAAGAAACCTTATGTTAATATACTTAGTGTGAACATCGAAATTGACAGTTCTATTCTTTAAACAATCATTAAGACCATGTGACCATATATGTATATATATATATATATATATATATGTATATATATATATATATATATATATGTGTGTGTGTGTGTGTGTGTGTGTGTGTGTTTTCACACACACTCATATATATATGTATATATATATGTTTTTTCATACACATATATATATGTTTTTTCACACACATATATATGTTATGTATATATGTTTTTCACACACACACACATACACATATATATGTATGTGTGCTTGTGTGAAAATATATAGTTTTAAGGTATGCTATATTTATGGCTTAAAGCATTCACTATAGACAGGGATAGAGTGTATGTAAATATAAAAGTGGGTGTTCACTTCAGTGTCCACCTTTATATATATATATATATATATATATATATATATATATATATATGGCGTCACACATTATGAAATGGACAAAGTCTGACAATTATTTAAAGACATTTTTATGTTTAACATTCTTTTTATAGATACAAGTATTTAAGTAAATGCTCTGTTTATAATAAACAGTATTAAATAACATTTACCGGCCTGAATGCCCGAGAAACTTTTCATTCGGAGGACGAATATTTTCTATGAAAATTTCTCGGACATTCAGGCCGGTAAATGTTATTTAATATTGTTTATTATAAACAGAGCATTTACTTAAATACTTGTATCTATAAAAAGAATGTTAAACATAAAAATGTCTTTAAATATATGTATATATGATTTGTTTGGTTGAAGAACATCATTTCTCTTTCATTCTTTCTTTTTTTTAAAAATTTTTTTATTAATGTCCGATCAAGAGAAATATTTGTGCGTTTTGAAAAAGCAATTTTACAGAACAATTTTTTCTTAAAAATAGTTTTGCTGCTTTTCATAGAATTTCTCCTTTGGAAGTTTACCAGAGACAAATGATATTTGATGTTGACTAGTCAAAGGAATGCTACATTTGTTTATAGAGAGAGAAAAAGAAAGAAAGAAAGAAAGAAAGAAAGAAAGAAAAAGAAAGAAAAAGAAAGAGAAAGAAGCAGAAATAGAAAAAGGAAGAAATATAAAATGCAACAGAGCGAAAGGGAGACGAGAAAAGAAGAAGAAGCAAATGAGAGAAAAAGGGAGATGGAGATAAACAAAAAGTGTAAGGAAGACAGAGAGTGAAAGACTATGATATGAACAGTGGGTATGAAATAGATAGATAGATAGATAGATAGATAGATAGATAGATAGATAGATAGATCGATAGATAGAGAGGGAGAGAGAAAGAGAGAGAGAGAGGGGAGAGAGAGAGAGGTGAGTATGTTGCACAATTTCTCTTAATCAAATATTTCTCTATTCACATCGCACTCGCAACAGTGGTGTGTTTAACAGGGAATTCATTTATCACAGAGTGCTTCAAAAATCTTGTACGAATATATATATATATATATATATATATATATATATATATATATATATATATATATATATATATATATATATATATATATGAGAAGACATTATTTTTAAAATATGTCCGTTGCTAATTTGGGAAGATTTTGAGATTATATATATATATATACGAGAGGGTAAAGTTCCAACCATCTTCTCAAAGTGTGACCAAAGGACTAAATATCTGAATACTTTTGGGAATCCCTTCTTGGTTGGATCGATAACTTTTTAGCATATATATGACAAAATGAAAAAAGGTTTTTGTGCGACACGTTTCATCCGTTAGGACTTCATCGGACTGAATTTTATTACGATAAGAGATCCTGGGAATTCTAAATTTTATATTCTTTTTATAAATTATAAATTTTTATGTGTTTTGCGTATATAATCGAGCCGATTTCATTTAGATTCTTTTTTTAATTTTTTTTTCCATCACTTTAGTTATAAGACATCCCACACTGTTATGATAGGAGATCTGCCAAAAATGGTGAAATGTTGTAAGAACCTGGGCGCAAATTACTGTGGTTGATCTCTACACATTTTCGTATTAGCGAATTGTTTTCTCTTTTCATTAGAGTAACATTTTTTTACATTAAAATTCTGGTCAATCTCGTTACGGGGAGCAACTAATGTGTTTAATGTGTTGTTTTGTAAAATATCCCTTATGTGTTCATATAATCTTTAATTTAAATTCCTTGAGGTTTCTCCTATAGAAATTTTTTCGTAAACCTTAATGAATATAAAATTAGGTTCCTCCAAGAAAAGCCATATTTAACGTTTAAAAGACATTTTCAATGAATAAAAAATCTTTCTTGAAGCTTTCATTTTAGCTTTAAATCCAAGCCAATACATTAAATTTAATATTTCTAATAAGCACAATTCCTTGCTGCGTTGATTGGAATGATATTTATTTTGATTATCAGTAAAATCGATAAAAAATCGTTCTTATTGACAAATCTGTCAATACAATTCTCTTTATTAAAAAATCTTTCCAAAATAAAATACATTTTTCTGAAACTTTATTTGAGAAAAATTAACTGATTTAAAGTTTAATTAATTTGAATTGAAACAATTATTACTTACTTTCAATTTAAAATATCGCATTATTGTTTTATGAGATTTATACATTTATTGACAGTCTGATGTTTGGAAAATTATCTAAGGAGAAGACAAATGTATTAAAATTACATGATGAATACAACATAAACGCTTATATATATATATATATATATATATATATATATATATATAAAATTCAATCGACCACTTTAGAAGGAAAGCGCAAATTTGTAAACAGTGACTGCTACTGCTGATAATGCAAAAATTCTTCTATGAATAGAGCACTCTGAGTCACTGGCATGTTTATAAAAAAAAACCCCAAAAAACCGTAAAAATTCACCTTCCTCCCTACCGGGAGCTGATAGCTTAGGGGAAAATCTCCCTGATGCCAAATCAGTCGGGTTTCGATCCTGGCTTGAGGCAATCAGATGTCTAGCCACACTGATGAGCTGTGATACAGCGAAACAGTCTGTCTGTGGATGGCAATATATATATATATATATATATATATATATATATATATATATATATATATATATATATATATACCCAGTAATCTTAACAATTTAAAATATTTTAACCATTCTAATATTTTATTTAATTTTAGGTACTTTATAGTTTTAAGTAACGAAGACGTTTTTTGAAAAATTATTAGCAATAAATTTTAAATTTTACAATGATTACTAAAATTTCAACTAAAATTTCAAAAATTTTAAACAGAATTCAAAAAAAGAAATTACATAAAATGTTATTAGTTTTCTTCTCTTAATAACACAAAGATTTTGACGGTAAAACTTTGCATTTAATAAGTTTTGGACATTTTTTCATCATGTAGACTCATTTTTAGCAAATCTTTGAAGGCACCAATATAAAATTATATTTGCATTTCTATAACAATGCACTTAAAATAAAAAAGAATCAAGCATTCAATAATTATCATTAATCACATTTTCTCTCACTATCGTAAAATTTGCTGAAATAAAATTATTTTTTCTGATTATATATTTAGCCTTCTGTCGGTTTACTAACTAAACATTGCACAAACACACACGCACTCACGCACGCATATATATATATATATATATATATATATATATATATATATATATATATATAGAGAGAGAGAGAGAGAGAGAGAGAGAGAGAATCTGAAATATGCAACTGAAATCACCCCCACTCTTGAATATACCCATTCTTAGATTCATTTATGGCAGTCTGCCTGTATCTATCTGTTCGTCTATCTTGACCCGAAAAATTCACCATCCAAACTTTGCAATAACACGAAATTCTAATGATTACTTAAGATTTATTTGGCGCCAAAAGCATTGTTGTTGCTGTTAAATAGTCGATGTCTCAGTGTTACGTCATGCAACCTTTCCCTCTTGAAAATAATATTCTTCCGATCGTAGCATTTTTTCAGCTACCCGTTTCAATGATCACTTTTACGTGTGGAGTCGGATTTTAACATTTGTTTTTTTTTTCAACTGATATTTTTAAGCGTTTTCCAAATGAAATTTGCCTTCTTATAGATTCTCGTTTCCTATATTGTAAATATTGAACCGGGTTGTGTTGAACGGGTATTTTGCTGATCACTTGAACTTTTGCACCCAAAATAGGCTAACAGGAGGTCAATCAATCGAGTCCTTTTCTCCATTTAATCACAAGGACAATGATCCGGAAATATTAATGAATTTCTTCCTTGAGTTTATTAGGAAGCAATTATAGCGAATAAACTAAGACATCCAGCGAAGCAAATACATACTGGCAGATCAAGTCTTTTTCATCAGACAATTGACAGCCGATTTTAAAAATGTAATTAAAAATACTTTGCTGTGATGTGGAACGTCTTCTGCTTAAAAGTGTAGCATCGTGGAACGCTCAATAACTCTGATGACAGGATCGATTTGAATAACATTTATAACATATGTCTTTGTTTTGTTTTTTTTTGCTTAGATTTTACATTAAAAAAATTTTTGAACACGAAAGTTTCACTGGTTTGGGCAACTAAGAGTAAAAGGAGATCCCTTTTGTATATATATATATATATATATATATATATATATATATATCGAGAGAGAGAGAGAAAGAAAGAGAGAGAGAGAGTCAAGGAAAGAGATAAAATAAACTCTGCGAGGCAATCAATGTTAGCGTTGCAGTATATTATTTTCAGTACTGTTTATTATAAACAGAGCATTTACTTAAATATTTTTATCTATAAAAAAAAGAAAATATAACCATAAAAATGTCTTAATATATATATATATATATATATATATATATATATATATATATATATATATATATATATATATTGGCATACTTGGGCATCATATTTTCATTCAAATAGGTTTGCTTAAATATTTTAGACACATGTCGATTATTTTTCGTTGTGATCCTTTCAAGTTTGTGGATTCATTTCTTGGTAGCCTTAGAAAATTGATTAAGAAAAATACCAACATTTTCTTTCAAATAGTTTTTATTTTCCAAATTACTTTCAGTCTCAACTCAGATCATCTTCAGGGGCGGTTAAGTTGTCTGTGAGTATGTAGATGTGTTTCTGTAAATTCAAAACATTTCAACCGTTCGTTTTTACTGCTTATGAAGCGTTCTAGATTTCAAAGTTCAGTGTTTTTTTTTCAGTATAAAGGGAAAAATTATATATGTTTAAGCAAAAATGGAAATGTTCCCTTGTGACAATGGATAGTTTTTGTACTCACTCATTCCAATCAAACGGAAAAATGTAAGAACGCTGGAAAAAAAAATTAATAATATTTTCCTTGTCTGTAATATTTAACGAACGATATTTAAAAGAAATCTTGCTGCCCAAATATACATTCAATCTAATGGTATATATACATACATACATACATACATATATATATATATATATATATATATATATATATATATATATATATATATATATATATATATTACATGAATCATTCATACAAAAAACAGATATTGAAGTTAATGATATAAATGGCGAGAATACATCTTCGCAAACAAATTTAACAAATGACATTAACCCCGAACCTGTAGATGAATGTTATGATTCCTGTTTATAAGTTCGTGGTTAATGTCATTTATTAAATTTCTTTTGCGAAGATGTATTCTCACCATTTATATCATTAACTTCAAGATCTGTTTTTTGTATGAATGATTCATGTAATGTAAATTGAACTGCACCACATACTTGATATATATATATATATATATATATATATATATATATATATATATATATATATGAGTTGAAAATATAGGTAAGATTCGACAAAATAGTAAAATAAAAAAAGTACAAAATGTTAAATAAATGAAATAAAACTCCGAATTATTCCATTCTCAAAATTGCTAATGTGGATAAATAAATATCAATTTATAAGAATTTACTGCTTATTCCTTATTTATCTGTCTCGGTCTGTTCATATCTATCTATCTATCTATCTATCTATCTATCTATATATATATATATATGTATGATCGATGCATATGTTTAATAAAATTCGTTATTTTGAATGGAATTTTGTATCATTTTAATTGCACATTTCAAAATATTGTGGTTGAGAATAGAAGATAGATTTCGTTTATTCCATTTTTAAGCTCGATCAATTGTTTTCGATATTTTCATCGTCTCTCCTTACCATCGGCTGTTAGGAAAATGGATCAGACAATGTCTAATTATTTAATAAAGCTAAACTCTGATATCTTCAGTTATTTTTAGCCAGACATTTTGCCTGAAGTACGTACAAGTCTATCTTAAGTATTAATTATGATTTTTAAAAATTTTTATCCAGGAGTAAAAAATTCAATTAAATTTTAGACACAAACTGCGCTCAGTATTTATTTTTGACTTACGTTTGTGGAATGAAATTTAATTGTTTTTCTCAGGATTTTATAAGCATTTGGTGTACACGTGTAAACGAGAATTTTCGGATTTTATAAGTATTTGGTATACACGTCTACACAAAAGAGACAGTCTTTGTTTTATGAGATTTTATATGAAAATAAACTCGGTGCTAATCAAATTTGGCTAATAAATATTTAAATTCATATATATATATATATATATATATATATATATATATATATAATATATATATATATATATATATATATATATATATATATATATATATATATATGAAAACTCATGGACATACGGATGTGCGGGTGTAATGGATAGTGAGTCGGAATCAGAAAACGAAGAGCCGAGTTCAAATTATAGTCGCGTTCATTACATTCACTTAGGCGCAAATATCCCTGGGGAAGGTATAGGTTATTTATGAATCCATTTCTTTCCCTCTAGCCATGGATTAAATAGTTGAAATTCTATCTGGAAAATCATTATTAGCTTCAAAAAAGTGTTAATGCAATATTCATTCGCAGGCAAAAAAAGAAATTGTTTTTACAATCCAAAGTGTGCTTCGGTTTTCAAAAACCCACAAAGGGTTGATAAACCATAAAAAAATCAAAAATCAATATAGGCACACATGCAAACATACCGACAGCCATAAACGTTTTGATTCACGCAGATACACGATTAAATCTACGCACATATGCATTCAGCTATGTATGCTTGTATATATTTTCAAAAGTTTGTTGATTTACTCTTTGGAAGATTGTATAGCGTCAGTCCATCGATATTTAAAATCAAACCTGTTTTCCATGTACCCCCAAAAATACAACTTTGGAAGTTTACTTGGTCAAATATTTTTATCGTTTCGATTGAGTTGACTCTGCAGTCTTCCTGAGATTTTTGGTATTTCTTCCAATCAAATTTCTATTTTCATCATACCCACCGACCTAAGAGGCAAAGATTTCTCCCTGAGGATCCAAATAACAAAGATGAAGAAAACTGTCATAATGAGTCATCGACCAATGGCAATGCTTCACCTATGAAAATTTTAAAGTAAATGTCTGTTATAGGCAAAGAACGACACAAAGGAAGAGTCCCTAAAGACTGTCCATGAAAAGAAATCAATATTAAAAAAGAGCTAAAAAAAAAAATGTATGAAGACAAGAAGCCTTCAACTGAAAAGCGATGAAATTATTTAAAAGTTTGTTAAGGACTTTTGGATTATTTTAAATATCTATTTGATTATTCGAGCATTTGACAAACGCATGGCATCATGGGATTTTTTTTATTCTGATGATGAGAGAAAGAAAATGTAGAAGAAGAGAGAAAAAGGTTGAGAAAGAATTCTAAGTAGATAGAGAACAGGAAGATGAAGATAATGCGAAAAGGTTGGGTGCGATTGGGAAAGGTAAAATCATCCCTTTGAGCTAAGAGGGAATAGAAAGTAGCAAAAAGCCAGGAGTTATGAAAAGACACGAGGCAACACACAAAGCCGCTTTCCTCTCACGTCAAGTTAATTAAGTCGGCCATTTTATTCTTTAGCGGCTTACACCACAGACTTATGTTCTCTACCGTCTTCCCGATCATCCTCCACACACAATACGAACTGTTGCTCTTTGTTGTGTGATAATTAACATTGTTACACAGATTTTTTGTTAATTATAAAAAGATAATTGGACAACAGGGCTCGACTGATCGCTAAAATAGAAATATTCTTAGGTACAAATCTTTTATTTTCGAATCAAAGATAAAACAATTTTCTTTCATCATAGCAAAAAACAAAAAGCCCCAAAGTGAAAAGATTTTGTCTTCGACCATCAAACAATAAAATTCTCCGGCTTCATTTTTTATGTCATTAGGACTGAAGAATTTATGAATGGAAAGCAGTGCCAGTAATGTCATCTATCTATCTATCTATCTATCTATCTATCTATCTATCTATCTATCTATCTATCTATCTATCTATCTATCTATCTATCTATCAACGTCTTTTCATTATCTATCTATCTATCTATCTATCTATCTATCTATCTATCTATCAACGTCTTTTCATTATCTATCTATCTATCTATCTATCTATCTATCTATCTATCTATCTATCTATCTATCTATCTCAAAAAGTCCATCCATATCTATCTATCTATCTATCTATCTATCTATTTATCTATCTATCTATCTGTATATATATACGATATAGTTTAGTGATATGGTATATTTATAAGGTAAAGGTGCTCAATATCCGGGATAGAGTGTACGTAAACAAAGCAATGTTAACTCAGAGTTTAACACCAAATGGTAACAGTCTACACCATGCTTGAACGTAATCTTCATGACCCGAAGATTACATTCAAGCAGGAAACAAACTGTCACCTTTAGTTTTTCAACAATGTGCCCACACTACTTACACATTTTCTCTCTCTCTCTCTCTCACACACACGCACACGCACAACAACATATATATATATATATATATATATATATATATATATATATATATATATATATATATATATATATATATATATATTATTATTAGTAGTAGTAGTAGTAGTAGTAGTAGTAATCTTATAAGTATAAATAACTACACTCGTTTCGGAAAACTTTCGGTTTCTTGATTTGCAAATAATCAAATCAATATCGAAGGAAAAAAGGTATAAAATAAAGAAAGAGCCGAGAACATGAACGCCTGTCGAAAACAATCGTTCAGCATGCAGGTCCAAAGCCCAAAGAAAAAAAACCGACACGAGTACGCAATTAACTAAATAAAGTGCTCAATACAATAAGTAGAGCAGACCTAGTTAAACCTAGAGAGCCAGACAAACCTACCAAGGTTGTCTGGCTCTCTAGGTTTAACATTGAGTATTATCGAAATGCATCATTTTTCTACACGAATTTTAAAAATGATATATTCTGGAAAGACATTAGAATAATTAAAAACCTCTATTGGCACCAAACAACCTGCATAAAGATAAAAAAAATGATAAAAAAAATTTGAATAAAGAAATGACTCCTATTCAAAATATAGAAGTAGAAAGCCAGAAGATGGAGGACACATCGACAAAATTAAAATGAGACAATATGGACGTCAAGATGTGCAAAAAATCTCCAATTAGTGGGTAGTGTTTGACAAAACATATTTATTGCGATAATTCAACTGTCATATCAATGTTGAAAACTGCTTACCAATTCACCAACCAAGTATTGCATCAAATATATATCAAAGGGGACAGATCAAGGTGTTTTTGCAAACTACCCAACAGAAAATTTCCCCCTTTGATTCAAATTAAATTTAAATTTGAACAAGGGAATGACTCCTATCTAAAATACAGTTGAAGAAAGTCAGAAGGTTAGAGGTCACATCGGCAAGATCATTGAGTATTATCGAAATGCATCATTTTTCTACACGAATTTTAAAAATGATTTAAAACCAATCATCATTTTCTTACAAAAAACGTGTGACACGCAGCAAAGCGCGGGTAATTCAGCGAGCATATATATATATATATATATATATATATATATATATATATATATATATATATATATATATATATATATATATGTGTGTGTGTGTGTGTGTGTGTGTGTGTGTGTGTGTGTGTGTAGTAAGGTAATGAAGGGTTTGTTAATCCGTCTGGATAATTCCAAAGAGGATGTAATCCAGCGAGCTCAATGTAACACCAGACCAAATATTCATTAAATAATTAAGAAAGAGGCAACCTTAAGGTTCCATGACTATAATTTATTTTCCCAGAAATATATATATATATATATATATATATATATATATATATATATATATATATATGAAGAAATATAGTTTTAAGCTGTTCTATATTTATGGGATAAAGTGTTCAATATCAGAGATAGAGCGTATGTAAATATAAAAGTGAACATTCAACACCATCACTTGATAAGACACCAGAAGTGTTGAAACAAAATGGCTATTTTTGTAGTGATTTTATGTTATAATTTTCGAATAAGTTATATATATATTGTTATGGGAACTTTACCTGTAACTACAATGAACTTTCCTGACACTATAAAGACTGCGCCTCTCAAGAGAGACGATAGAGGAAGTGGAACGAGTCGAGACCGAACGAGTCGAGACAATAGTAGTTCACTCTAAACCAGACTGACAGTCATATTAACACCTTCAACTTCTTGTATTATTATTCTGTTGTAATATATCTTTCTTATTCCTACTCTTGTGTTCGTGTTGTTCTTCCTTGGTCCTAACCTTGGACCATAACAGTGGAGAATTCTAACAAAACTTGAGAGTGAACCAGAATTGACGCTACACAAATTGGCTGAAGACTGTCAGAGATATATATGCGCAAAAAAGGACTCGAAAGATATAGAAGAGTCTGACGTCGCTTACATACGAAATGTACAACGACAAACACGTTTTTGTCCCTCCTCAAAAACAAACCAAACCAATTATTCTACTTCAAAAACAAGACAAACAAATTATTCTACTTCAAAAATTCAAATGAAATATCAGAAGAAGCTACCACCCAGCCCATGCTATCGATGTCGGACTTTGCATTGGTACAAAGATTGTCCATACTGCTTTAAGACTTGTCTGTCGTGCAATAAAGTGGGACATAAAAGTTCGCATTGTTGGACTCGGAAAGAAAGCAGAAGCCGAGTAAGAGTCACTAGAACTGACCAAGCGGACGAGACAAATATACGAAAATACGTACAAGAAGAAATGTTAAACAAAAAAGTCAGACTACAATTGGATTCCGGATCAGATTTAACCATTATTAACTTACAGACATGGAAGAAATTAAACAAACCGACCATGTTGAGAACCAATAAAAAGCCAGGTCTGTAACTGGACGAAAAATAAAATTTGAGGGAGAAGTTATTACAAATGTGACATTCAACGGAATGACCAAACAATTACAAATGTATGTGCTAAGAAATACGGAAAACTTATTTGGAACTGACTGGATGCAGAAATTCGACCTCTGGGAGTTTATCGACCGAGGCAGATAAATTAAAGTAGAAATTAAAAGAGAGTTTCCCCGAAGTATTTTCAGCCGGCCTCGGGAGGTGTAAAAAAATGGCGGCAAAAATAGAACTAAAAGAAAATGTACAACCCATTTTCAAGAAGAAAAGGAATGTACCTTTTGCAGCACTAGAAAAATAGAACAAGAGTTGGATGGACTCGTGAAAACCGGTATATTGACAAAGGTAGAATATATTCAATGGGCCACACCTACGGTTTACGTGAAAAAGAAATCGGGTGAGATACGAGTATGCGCTGATTTCTCAACGGGATTGAATGCAGCGATTAAGGATTATCACTATCCTCTCCTTTGTCCAGAGGAAGTTTTCACAAAATTGAACGGAGGAAAATTTTTCTCAAAAATAGACTTGAGCGAAGCATACCTACAAGTACCAGTAGATGAGGAAAGCTCGAAGTTGTTGTGCATAAACACACATAAAGGATTATATACGTCCCAAAGATTACCATTCGGGATCAAGGTCGCGCCGGCAATATTTCAGCAAATAATGGATACTATGCTAGGCGGACTGGATTTCACGATTGCATACCTTGACCGACAGTCATACTAACACCTTCAACTTCTTGTATTATTATTCTGTTTAATATATCTTTATTATTCTTACTCTTGTGTTCGTGTTGTTCTTCCTTGGACCATAACAGTGGTGTGAGGATATTGGACCATAACACACACACACACACACACACACACACACACACACACACACACACACACACACACACACACACACATATATATATATATATATATATATATGCAGATTTAAGTGGAGACCATGTTCTTTTTATGGTCTGAAGTGACAAATTTAATTGTCCAATATCTTCTGAGTGTTTTCGGTTTTCCTGTGCCATCATCAAAAGATTTATTATTTTGTGTTGATAGGGACGTGTCTACGCGTATGCATTGTCTTTTCTTTCGTGTGCGTGCGAGCGTGCTTGTGTCTGTGTATATTTGTGCGTGTGTGTGTATAAATTATCTTCTATTAAATAGAACAAAGAATGTCAATTGAGCCTTTTTGTAAGTTTATCCTCGTATCGAATTAATCGCTTTATTACAGATCGAAAGGAGCAAAGGGACTTGCCCAAATTAAATCCGACTTCTTTCGACCATCGTAGGTCGTTTACAAGCATAGAAGATTGAAAATTTCGAAATAGCCAATATAGCGCCTGTATTACTGTCAATTTAAAGTTTGAAATGAACGTGAGTTAAACTTTAAACTGACAACAATTCAAACGCCATATTGGCTATTTTGGAACTTCCAATCTTCTTTCTTTGTAAACGACCAACGACGGTTGTAAATAAAGGAATCATAACATTTAATTTCGAAAAGTTTCTTTACAAGTTTTCATCTGTGTAAAGCAATTAATTCGACACGAGAGGAAGCTCACCAAAAGCCTCAATTGACCTTGTCTACATTATCCAATAAAATATTTTTGAACGAAGAATATATATATATATATATATATATATATATATATATATATATATATATATATATATATATATTACAAAGAGTTAATCATACCTTGAATCAATTAGCAATATTAATGCAATTATTGGCGAAATCCCTTCGCTAGTAGACATAATTATAAGCATTATACTACTAATAATCCACTGAATGATTAGATCCTTATGTATAAAATGGATATGGTGTATTTTTTAATTCAGCTAGTACTTCCAAATGCTTCACGCATTCATCTTCGGGATGTATTTTTTCCTTTAGAATCAAAACTGGAAGACGAAATAAATGTGTTTTTCCGACCAAAAGATGTTTTTAAGAATGAGCTATTTATCAACGGCTATGTAGTGTTGGAGCGTGCAAATCGCAACGCTAAAGTTCAAATATTACAAGTGATAAAAGTATATGCTGCCTATTTTATTATGTTCATATATATATATATATATATATATATATATATATATATATATATATAACGTTATCTCATATATATATATATATATATATATATATATATATATGAGATAACGATATATATTTTATATATCAAGGACAATATGGGGAAAAATGTATGAAAAGGTGAAAACAGTTTTCGTCCGTTAGGACATCATCGGACGAAATGTGCTATGTTGGCACGACTACACATGCGCACGAACACCCCCAATATATATATATATATATATATATATATATATATATATATATATATATATATATATATATATATATGTATATGGATGTGTATGTTTGTGTCCGTTACTCAAAGCCGCAGATACCACTACAAATGACGAACCAAGCTCCTCACCAAAGCGTCGAGACAAGCTAACAGGGAAATAAAAAAACAATAAAGCCATCATTAAGAAAAGTGACAAATCTAACATTTTTGTTATCCTAAACAAGACTGAATACAATTAAAAACTTGACTCAATTATCAGCAACAAAGTTCAATTTAAAAATAGTCATAAAGAAGTGTGCTTCCGAACTATCTTCTCTTCTCGCTAAACAATACAATAAATGCCTGCTTTTCTGTTTGCAGGAAGTCATCGTCTGTTGATTCAGTTTTTAAGAACTCTGGTGAACCATCTGACCCCTCAAACTCTCGGCCTATTATTAACCTTCTACCTCTTCTTGAGAAACTCCTAGAGGCCCTAGTTAATGTTGAATTAGTTCATCATCGCTCATCACAGGGCCTTTTCTCAGACAAGCGATACGGCTTTCGGTTCTTGCTGATGTACTAATGATAATTACGGAAAGAATCTATCATGCTCTGCATAAAAACGGTAAGACCCGGTCTGTAGTATTGTACATCTCGAAAGCCTTTGATAGGGTCTTCTATAGCTGAAAAGCTACGGTATCTCCGGGTACCTTTTTGAGCTGATCCAGGCGTTTCTATCAAATCGTGAAATGAATGTTGTCCTGAACGACCACTCGTCTACACCCTTTCATACTAACGTGGCTGCCCCCCCCCAGGTCTCCTTGGACCTACGCTGATTTTAATCTTCATTAACGACCTTCTCAATTTCATCAGCTCTCAAATTAACATCTACGCTGGCGACACTACCATTTACACCAGCTTCGATAGTAACGTTGATCAAAATGACAACTGATGTACAAAACGATCTCAAGACCGCCGTCATATGCGGCAAAAGATGATTTGTCAATTCTACCGCCATTAAAACTAAACTTCTCTCTGTTAATAATCTGAGAGACCCCTTTTGCCTGATGCTATCTTCAAAAGAAAGTGACCCAGTGCGCCTTCCCGGCCTAACATTTTCAGTTGACATGAAGTGGAAAGACTATATTGGATCCTTTGATAGGTCAGCTGCTAAGAAAGTCGGTTCACTGTGTCGGATGAGACAATTTTTCTCTCCGGCACCTATCTTGCATATCATAAGTCTACCATGCTTAGAATATTGTGGTTATATATGGTCCGGTACCCCTGCTGTTTACGTTGAGCTTCTTGATAAGGTCTAAAGAAGAATCAGCAATATTACTGGTCCTGATCAGGCGATTCGGCTTCAGTCGCTTGCCCACCGCCGTAAGGTCGACCTAGACTTTTTCAATTTAAGCACAATACCAGACTGGCGTCGAGATCTCACCAATTTATAGTTGAGCTAGCTAGATGTAACCGGAACTTCTGTGCTAACAGTTTCTTATATCGCACTTCTCGCTTGTGGAACTCCCTCCCGGCTCCATACTTTCCAACCAAGTTTAATCTTTCAAAAATTTAAATGCAATGTCAATCACTATCTAATATCCTCTTGATTACTCCTTTCTCTTACTCCTCATTACTAATGTTTCTGTTCTTACTCCCTGCACACTCTGTAACCTTTTGCGTGCTAGTAGCTGTACTGTCTTGCTTGGTGTGATACCAATTAAAATAAAACCACCAGTTTTCTCAAGACACAGATTAAGAAACTGATAATGACTAACAAAGCGGAAACTGGATCCCTCAAATTCCACAAAATGATGGGTGAGTATTACTCTGGCTACGAACACTGTTACGTCCTATAATCTCACAAATCCTAATTCATGTATTTCAATTAACAAAAACTGTAAACCAACTGATACTTCCATACTTACCCAGTAAATATAGCATTGATTCTACGAGTGAATTTCTCAATACATTACAGTCTATGAAACCAAATGACGGCATCCTATCCTCACTAGATGCTGAAAGTGTATTCACCAATGTGCCATTTAAAGCAACTCTAGACATTCTCCTGCAGAATGTATACAATCGTCCCTCGTTCACACCGCCTAAAATTAGACGAATTATTCTGCGAAAACTTTTTCTACTCTGCACAACGCAAATACAATTTTACGGTTACTATGGCAACATTTATACACAAACTGACGGCATAGCGATGGTTTGGGCTCTTGGACCGACTTTATCTAATTTCTACATGTGTCATGTAGAAAAGAAAGATTTCAGATTGTAGAAATACTTGAAGAAAATAATAACAAATATGAACTTTGGACAGATTATCTAAAACTTTGAGCAAATTACTTAACGCCTTATTCGAAGTTTGGTAAAATATTTAATGAAACTTGCTTGGATTAAAACTTGTTGCTTAAATATACTTTATTCAAATGTAGGTACATATGTCTCTATACAGGAAGTTGTGCTGAAAGGTTTTCAGCCTGATCCACTTCTTAAAATCTACCCAAACAGAATTTATTTTGAAATACTTTCCTGGTCGCGCTGAGAACTTTTCAATATATATATATATATATAAGAAAAAATGTTGTACTACAGAATTTATATATGACTTTGAAAATGACGGAACGCATTCTTTTAAAGGGGCCAATTTTGTCTAACACTTCTTCAGAAAGATTCGTTTTTTGTTGTTTTTTTATATTTTATACTCACTAGGAGTTTATTTACAAGGATTTGTTTGTTTTTAGTAATAAATTTATTTTAGTCATGGCTCCTTATTTGCCTCGCACTCCACGTTTGCCTTTTTCACTTTCGCCGTTTTCATTATTGTTGTTCCAACGAATCTTTCTGAACAAAAGTTGAACGAGGAAAAGGTCACTTTTAAATTGCATATGGGATTACTGCAAAGCCCTGTTTTACCTCCTGGTGCTAAGATGTAGAGACATTCTGCCGATCCTACCCTAGAACATCCGAGATAAACCTGCTCATGGCTAAAGCTAGGTGAAGTTTGATTTAGAACAATAACCGCCAGTGATTGTCCTTGAATTTCATGAAATAAAGAGCATTCACCTTTTGCCCTACCAGTCAATAGGGAAGCTTGTATGATGTGAGGTTGTATGCATTTGACACAGAGTCTTGTTCCATTGCATAATCTTTGAGCATCACTTTTCCAGAGCAACATAATAGGGCATTCAACTTTTAGGCTTAACTTGTGTTGGCATACCAGACAATTCTAAGGGTATTACATCTTTCAAAAGTTGAATTCACAGAATAGAAAGGTTTTTTTCCTCACCTGGAATTTCATTGAGAAATTGTTGATTAATAACATACACCAAGTCATCTTTAGGTTATAGAATTGCTCTCTCAGCTATTTAAGAATCACATAGTTTTCTGCTATATTTCGGTATACCTTATTCTACAGTTCTTCAATTGAAGAAACAATTGATGCTAATACTGGAGGAATTACAATGTTATGGCCGCTCTTAGCAATCTTGCCATCTCCTATTCTCAGTAGTAGAGAAGCAAACTCACCAGCCATTGGGTCTCTATTAAGATAGGCTCTCATGTTAGTATTTAACGTTCCTGTCTTGATGTCCTTCCATAAATATAATTAAATGCAAGCATTGAATTCATCAATGGGGTTTCCACGTGGAACAACATGAAGTGTTTGTCGGAAGTCACCTGATAATAAATGCGTAATGACACCCATCAATACATCACATCTCTTGAGAATACGCAATGTTTTTTCTAGAACTTCAAATGCTATTCTATGTGCCATTGTACATTCATCCCATACAACCAATGAACAATTCTGTAAAACTTTTGAGGAATCTGATCCAATGTGTATTTGGAAAATTCGATCAATGTCAATGTCAATGTCAATGTCAATTTAAATGGTGAATGTGCTGTTCTATCAGCAGGAAGTAGTGTGGCTGCAATATCAGAGGAAGCTACAGCCACACCTACTTTGCTTTCTGATCTCACTTTGGTAATAATCAACTTAGTAACAAACGTCTTTCCTGTACCTCCTGCTGCATCAAGGAATATTAGACCACCATGACTGTTTTTCACACAGGCAAGTCCAGAATGATACACATGTTTCTGATCATTATTGATTTGTGCGAGACCATCATGAACAATTTCATTTTGCTGATGTTGCCGATAACTAATTTCACGCATCCATACATTATTGACAGGATGTGTATAAGTTCGATCAGATAAATCAAGACCCAAGTTCGTAAGAGTTTTGTCATTAATATGAGAAATGATATCTTCATTATCAATCATAGCCATATTGAAGATGACATAGGAAAACTGTATATCAACTCCAGGATATTTGTTGCGTCCATGAAGAAGAAAATCATCGCTTAAGGATTCTTTGTGTGCATCCCAAAGTCGTTTTCAATCTGACATATAGTCAACATGATGGCAAAAAATGCCTCAGTTTACTTGGCGATTCCGATATAGATGTTTCCTGTAATGTAGTATTCCAGTGTTTATCATCCTCAAGGAGTCCATGGACAATACACGCATTCCCAGAAGTGTTCTAAACTTGACCATTGATGCTTATCAGGTCATCAAAGCTCTGGGGTCCTCTAACACCATGTAGAAGTGTCAAACAGAAGCATTCAAATTGATTTGGATGCACTGCCTAAAACTTCATCTTTCCTTATGTCCTCATCGCCTGAAAATAGTTTCACTTGTACTAGTCTTTTGAAGACGTTAGATTTAGTCTCCCATGTGTAATATTTGAGAACGTTATCATACGAAATGGTACTTGCTAAAACATCAGTTCAACACAATGTGAAGAAAGCCATCAGAGTTGTTGGCCGTGAATTTTCAATTCTATCTGCGATATTGCTTTGATTAAAGTATATTGTCCATAATTAATGCACTGTCCGCTGGTCAGACAAAAAACATTATGCCCTCGTAGCCTGGAAAGGGTTTCCCCTGTACTCGTCTTTTGAAGACGTTAGTTTTAGTTTCCCATGTGTAATATTCAAGAACGTTAACATACGAACGAGTTCTTGCTAAAACATCATTTCGACACAATATGAAGAAAGCCATCAGACAAGAAAATTATGCTCTCGTAGCCTAGAAAGGGTTTCCCTTGTAACAGCCATACCCAACTGGTCGTCCAGAAAAAAGCGTTCAATTGGAATGGAGCAAAAACAGCATCATGTTTAGATGTAACAGAGTCTCTCTTCTTCAATTACTTGAAAGTATTTTCATTAAAAACCTTTTTGAATTAATGCAATTACTGATATAACTGAAGTAGTCTATTTATTCAATCGAAGTTAGTCGAGGACATGAACGGGTAAAACAGGCAACATGAAGACACACTTCGAACCACAATTATTTTGGAGGTTTTGAAATTCAATTTGTCAATGTGTGTTATACAGGAATAAAATGTCGCTGCCGACGCTTGAGTTTGAACATAGATCGCCAGTGAGCAAACACAGGCGATCCCATTATTGAATTAAGTTGACCACGTGACCATA
Source organism: Acanthosepion esculentum (assembly GCA_964036315.1). Taxonomy (NCBI): domain Eukaryota; kingdom Metazoa; phylum Mollusca; class Cephalopoda; order Sepiida; family Sepiidae; genus Acanthosepion; species Acanthosepion esculentum. The sequence goes on from OZ038476.1 coordinate 154,533,397, forward strand.
GAGTAAATGCATCAGTAGGAAGTCGCGTGGCGTTTCATTGATTGCCATTTCTCGTCTATCCTCTATTGCTATACGGACCGCTATTCTCTACTCTATTCACTATACTATTTCTCTATTCAGATCACTATACGGATTACTATTCGAGCGAGTATTATCGAGAAAGTACTATTAGTGCGAGTGCTATTCGAAGGCGTCTGACACCAGTATTGTTTAACGGTGTACTATAGTTGTATCTGCGATTACCAAGTCTCTACTACAACAAGCATTACGAAAGTGACAACGAGTATTCGTTGACATAACAAAAGTGTGCTATCGGGGATGTAAAAGAGGATACATTTATAAAGCAATTGTTAAGTTTGATGAAAATGGTGAAAGATCAACGAAAAATAAGAATCCAGTAAAAATCGCCATTTTTCGTTATTTACGTGGGTTTTCACTATATGATGAACTCAATTATCAAGTTAAATAACTGTTAAACAATCAACTTATTGTTGGCTACATTTGAGTGACGTTTGTATAAGATTGCTTGAAAACTGAAGGAGTTTTTAGTTTAAAATTTATGCCGAAATCGATTTCACTTGAAATCTCTTCTTCGTTTTTCGCTGTTTTTCACTAAAAGCAGTGGCGTAGAAATAAAAATGAGGTGCCGTTGCGCACACCATGATTTAAGTAACCTACATACCGAGTTTGAACGAAATCGGGGGAAAAAATTGAATTTATCGATTTTTGATTGGCTTTATCGATTATTGATTTTTTAAAAAATTATCGATTTTTTACGCTAAGAGCCTATCTCTTACATTGTACACTGTATGTAACAAGTTTGGTCAAAATCGGTTGGATCACGAGTGAAAGGTATCGCACAGAAGTCAACACTTAGAGGCGACAGTCTCTTTCATGCTTGACGCAATCATCAGGCCACGAGTGGTGTTATTTTTCTCGGCTATTTATATATACGGGTCAGTGGTGAATTGTGGGTAGTCTATTTTGGCGGTTATTTTGCCGGAAGTCGTTTATTTGTTTATTTATTTATTTGGGTCAAATTATTTTGCTTGTCATTATTTATTTTTATTTTTATTTCTTATCTTGTATATTTCTTTTTTATTTTAATCGGTGTTTTTATTAACGTAGTAAGAATTTGTTTATATCACTTGCTTAATAGTTTTGTTTTGATTTGGGAAGATAATTAAAGCTTTTTATTCAATGTTGGTGTTGATTTTCGTAGTTTATTATTCAAAATTATTTTCAAGTATCCAAATTTCGTTCTGCCAGTATACAAGTGTGTATGTGTGAGTGAGTGAGAGAGAGAGAGAGAGAGAAAGAGAGAGAGAAAGAGAGAGAGAAAGAGAGAGAGAGAGAGAGAGGCACACATACAGAAAACTTGATGCTGAAAGAAAGGAACCCACGCACAGACACACATGGAAAATACCATTAACGTGCGATAGTTGGTCAAAACTTGCCGTATCCAATATAACTGCCTGAAGGCGAACAACTACAAACTTAACATCACAGCTTGACAAGTTGAGGTTTGGAACGTAGATAAACGCATCTTATTTATCAGAGAATTCGTTCAACGACAATTTATATTGGCAAACATTTTGAAGCAAATCACTCTCTTTCCCCTGCTACTCTCGTCCTGCGTTCAAAAAGCTTCAAGCCGAATATGTGATCAATCAAAACAGTTAATCACGACAAAACGGGTGCGGTTTCATTTCAAAGCTAACTCGCACTAAAGCAGAAAGTGATAACGAGAAAGAAAGCAACGTAGTAGAGAAGGAAAGGAAACAAGTATTAGATAAAAAAAATAAAAAAAAAACGAAGCAAGGAGGAAGTTGTAAGCAAAATAGCTTTGTCTTAGAAACATTAATTAGTCTTGACCATTTTTTCCTATAGTACTTTTTCTTGTTAAGCTGATAAAGCCAAGCTCTGTCTTTTTTCAATTCACAACATCACTCACAACTCCCGTGTAAAAAGTTAGCAAGCTACACACTTATCCAAGGTAGCGACACCAGATCCGCCGGAACCAGAGTGACAATGGACTCACCTCTACGGTCGCTGTGTAACCACTGACCGACCGACCGATCGACCGACCGTCCGTCCGTCCGACCGACCGATCGACCAAATCAAAAAGGAAGGTGCATTATTATTATTCAACTTATATTTCATATCGCAAAATATCCTTCCAACCCATTGTCATTCTTCAGTCTATAATAATAAACACAATGACAACAACAATGACATTTAATCAAACAAATCCACTTCCTCAGGCATTGACTTTTTGTCTTCCACTGGTGATAATACAAAATTCAGTCAGTCAGTTATGTGCGTAGGCGATCATGTATCTTTGGATACATGTCTGACGAAGTAGATGTTTTTCCCGCAATAGGTTGCCATTTCTTTCTGCATTAGACCAGTTGCCATCCAAGGCTATAGAACCCAGTCTACCCCGCTATTAACCCATAGCTGGGAAGAGAAGTAGAGGATTCATACTTTTCCCAAAGTCAATGTAACGGATTCGACTGGAATTCGAACTCAGCTCTCCGATTCCTCAATTCAAGCCGATATCCATTACTCCACCGTACATCCTCCTCATACAAAATTACTAAATTTATTTCTCTTATTTGATTCTGACATTTCCCTCCTGTCAATTCTGTTTCTGGTTTTCTTAATTTTTCCACTTGCAGTTTTTCCGAGTTATTTACAATGCTGATCAGTGTTGATTGGCAATATTTCTAAATTCAATAGTCACCATCTCAACACGTAAAAAACAACAAACGCTGAATACGTGATTAATCAACAGGATTAATAACAGAAAGGATCAATGAACCAGAATCAATATCGATTGCTTTAGCCGTGTTCTCTTCTTTATGTACAATATGTTTTGCCTCGAGAAATCTAGATTTTATCGGTCCCATTAAATCATTCGAGGATTGAAATCGAATCAAGGCGCAAGCGGTTTTCTATTCGCTTTGTTTTTCTCCTGATCAGTTAGAACATCGAATTTAATTATTCATCATTTCTAACGAACAATGCAATCGTGATGTTGCAGTTTCCTCCGTATTGCGCACGCGCGTACAGACACACATACACACACACACACACACACACGCAAAATAATACAGGGTGCGCAGGTAACTGAAAGCAAATCATATCAACGAAGATATTCAGTGGAAAAAACAAAAAGAAAAAACAAAGGACATCTTCGAAAACTCTGTACACAAATTCAACTTAGAGAAAAGTTATCTCAATAAAACCGCCTACAATCTCGTGGATGTAGTCGATGCGACTGTGAAAGTGACCACACGATTGGATCAGGTGTTTCTCGTTTATGTTGACCGCCATATCCACAGTGTCAATCTTCAGCGGGTCCTTGGTATTGTGGGTCCTCTTATTGTTTTTCTTCTCGACGGCATGTTGCAGTCGAGGATATTTAAAACAGGACTGTTGTGGGCTGATATGATCGAGAAAATTCTCGATCAGGAACTTCCGGGTTATCTGTTCAATGCAGGAGAGAATAAAGTCCTAGTGGAACAGGGAACGGCCACTTCTTTGTTCCAGGACTCTCCTTGATCATCACATACAGCAAAACCTGATGAAGCCCACGAAGCAAAGACATGCATCTTATTGCACAAGACTCCGACGACCATCATAGGCGATGAAAGGAGGGTGAATCTTCAGGTGTGTCTATTTGAAGTCAGCGCTGAGGTAACTGTTGTTTCTTCTTACCTGGCCACTTTAAAGAAGCTGGTTATCTGCGAGTCACTTTGGTTGACGGCAAATGCCACGAGGTCTGCCTGATTTTTCATTTCTTGTATCAGACTGGAAACTGAAATATTAATGATATTGATACGTCTGAAAATAAAATGAAGATGTTGAAATCTAGCGCGTATCTCTTAATATTGCACTAAGTCATTCATTTGTTTTCAAATACGTGGAACAACTTTGATGTCTTTTTTTTTTTACATATATAGATTAAAATGATGTGTCTCCATCAAATTATATATTTCATTGTTAATAATAATAATAATAATAATAATAATAATAATAATAATAATAATAATAATAATAAAATAATAAAAAAAAATAATAATAATAGTAATAGTAATAATAATAATATTGATAATAATAACAGTAATAATAATAATAGAAGTTTCCTATAGTCTCATTGAAGAGATCCCTAGTAGCTCACACCTTAAAGAAATAAAAAAATTTTACTCACAAGTAAACACAGTTCACACATTACAAAGAGTTCATATCTATGTAAAATTTGTGCAAACTTAGGTTTTCTTTTTACAAAAATGATCAGTGTCATTATGTCTCTGGTTGGGACCCGGAGGAAATGTGTATGCAACATAAATCAAAGGAAATAATAATAATAATAATAATAATAATAATAATAATAATAATAATAATAATAATGTTCACTTATATAAATGCATTAATTTGTAGATGCTTTATTTTATTATCAATTTTAAAGAAGATTATTTTTCACTCACCTGAATACATCATTAAATGCATTTCCTGATAAATTTAAATAAGATTATTTTTCAAAGACATGATTACATATATTTCATGTAAATACTTTATTGTGTTAGCAACATGGAAGAAGATATTCATCGCTCATAATACATTAAATTGTAAATGATTTATGGACAATATAAATTTTAAATGTGTTATTGACTATGTATCGTTCATTCATATGAATTTATTAAATATTAAATGCTTTATTTAAATTTTTATGAGTAAAAAAGAAGAATACTTTTGCTCCTTTAAACAAATTAATATTTAAATGTTTTTTTTCATTGAGTCAGTTAATTAGTATTATGTTCAAATTAAATAGATGGCTTGAAGGTTGAAATACTTTCCTTAAATGTTCAAGTATAAACAGAAGCATTTTGTATTCAGATGTAAGAATATTTTTTAAATACATTATTTTATTGAGATAGTTGAAGAAAACATTATTTACTCATATGAATTCTTAAATGTATATTATTTTGTATTCAGATGTAAGAATATTTTTTAAATACATTGTTTTATTGAGAAAGCTGAAGAAAATATTGTTTACTCATATGAATTCTTAAATGGATACTATTTTGTAATCAGATGTAAGAATATTTTTTAAATACATTATTTTATGGAGAAAGTTGAAGAAAACATTGTTTACTCATATGAATTTTTAAATGTATACTATTTTGTATTCAGATGTAAGAATATTTTTTAAATACATTGTTTTATTGAGAAAGTTGAAGAAAACATTGTTTACTCATATGAATTCTTAAATGTATACTATTTTGTATTCAGATGTAAGAATATTATTTTAATATATTGTTTTAATTGAGAAAGTTGAAGAAAAAATTTTTTACTCATATGAATTCTTAAATGTATATTATTTTGTATTCAGATGTAAGAATATTTATTAAATACGTTGTTTTATTGAGAAAGTTGAAGAAAACATTGTTTGCTCATATGAATTCTTAAATATATACTATTTTGTATCCAGATGTAAGAATATTTTTTAAATACATTGTTTTATTGTGGAAGTTGAAGAAAACATTGTTTACTCATATGAATTCTTAAATGTATATTATTTTGTATTCAGATGTAAGAATATTTTTTAAATACATTGTTTTATTGAGAAAGTTGAAGAAAACATTGTTCACTCATATGAATTCTTAAATGTATACTATTTTGTAATCAGATGTAAGAATATTTTTTAAATACATTATTTTATGGAGAAAGTTGAAGAAAACATTGTTTACTCATATGAATTCTTAAATGTATATTATCTTGTATTCAGATGTAAGAATATTTTTAAATACATTGTTTTATTGAGAAAGCTGAAGAAAACATTGTTTACTCATATGAATTCTTTAATGTATATTATTTTGTATTCAGATGTAAGAATATTTTTTAAATACATTGTTTTATTGAGAAAGTTGAAGAAAACATTGTTTACTCATATGAATTCTTAAATGTATACTATTTTGTATTCAGACGTAAAATATCTTTAAATACATTGTTTTATTGAGAAAGTTGCAGAAAACATTGTTTACTCATATGAATTCTTAAATGTATATTATCTTGTATTCAGATGTAAGAATATTTTTTAAATACATTTCTTTATTGAGAAAGTTGAAGAAAACATTGTTTACTCATATGAATTCTTAAATGTATACTATTTTGTATTCAGATGTAAAAATATTTTTAAATACATTGTTTTATTGAGAAAGTTGAAGAAAACATTGTTTACTTATATGAATTCTTAAATGTATACTATTTTGTAATCAGATGTAAGAATATTTTTTAAATACACTATTTTATGGAGAAAGTTGAAGAAAACATTGTTTACTCATATGAATTCTTAAATGTATATTATCTTGTATTCAGATGTAAGAATATTTTTAATACATTGTTTTATTGAGAAAGCTGAAGAAAACATTGTTTACTCATATGAATTCTTAAATGTATATTATCTTGTATTCAGATGTAAGAATATTTATTAAATACGTTGTTTTATTGAGAAAGTTGAAGAAAACATTGTTTACTCATATGAATTCTTAAATATATACTATTTTGTATTCAGATGTAAGAATATTTTTTAAATACATTGTTTTATTGTGGAAGTTGAAGAAAACATTGTTTACTCATATGAATTCTTAAATGTATACTATTTTGTATTCAGATGTAAGAATATTATTTAAATATATTGTTTTATTGAGAAAGTTGAAGAAAACATTGTTTACTCATATGAATTCTTTAATGTATATTATCTTGTATTCAGATGTAAGAATATTTTTTAAATACATTGTTTTATTGAGAAAGTTGAAGAAAACATTGTTTACTCATATGAATTCTTAAATGTATATTATTTTGTATTCAGATGTAAGAATATTTTTTAATACAATGTTTTATTGAGAAAGTTGAAGAAAATATTATTTACTCATATGAATTCTTAAATGTATAATATTTTGTATTCAGATGTAAGAATATTTTTAAATACATTGTTTTATTGAGAAATTTGAAGAAAATTTTGTTTACTCATATGAATTCTTAAATTTATATTATTTTGTATTCAGATGTAAGAATATTTTTTAAATACATTGTTTTATTGAGAAAGTTGAAGACAACATTGTTTACTCATATGAATTCTTAAATGTATATTATTTTGTATTCAGATGTAAGAATATTTTTTAAATACATTATTTTATTGAGAAAGTTGAAGAAAACATTGTGTACTCATTTGAATTCTTAAATTTATATTATTTTCTATTCAGATGTAAGAATATTTTTTAAATACATTATTTTATTGAGAAATTTGAAGAAAATATTTTTTACGCATATGAATTCTTAAATGTATACTATTTTGTATTAAGATGTGAGAATATTTTTTAAATACATTATTTTATTGAGAAAGTTGAAGAAAACATTGTTTACTCATTGTACGCTCCGGCCTTCTTCAGGTGTTTGTAATGTCGAACTGAACCCATTATTTCGCTCACTTGGGTAAACTTAAGGAATCGGCACATATGCTAGACCACAAAAATCCCCTGAGCCGAACAAGCATAGAAATGAATACAATATGGGAACGAGTAATACGGAATTCCACAGAAAAGCAAAAAATGCAATATGAGCTCTGGTAAAAACATGAAATTGTAACAGCAAAATTTGAAATAGGAGCACTGGTAAAAATGGTTGCTGAAGACATTAGGTTTATAATACCCAGAAATTCATTCAAGGACACATGGCACAGTGGATAAAGGTGTTGGTTAGATCCAGTGACAGGACCCAAATAGTGTGAGTTCAATACCCAGTTAAGGCAGTGGATAACTTTCAGAGGGAAATTAACAGGAGATAACTGACAACTCACATCCATTAAACATGGCACGTGGAACTAGAACAGTCTACCCCAGTGAGTGAAATAAAGTGTTCAGTTCGACATTCCAACCACCTGAAGAAGGCCGAAACGTTGTAATAAATATGGCGACAAAGATGAGGACAATAGTCTGAATAATGTAAATAATATATCAATTTCTGATGATACGTATACGTATTTTTTTTTGTTTCCATTTTCTCTAAAATGTCGTCGTTGCTCCTGTTTAGTCCATCCCATTCCCAGTATCTTTCTGTCGGACGACATTTCTCTTCCGTCAAATCTCTTCTTCAGTACGTTTTTTTTTGCTATTTGTAGAATGTTTTTCTTTGCGATAGTAATAAAAGAACATTAAGTTACAAAAATGCGTTTAATTTTACTTTATTGTACTTTTAATGAAAAAACATGTAAAATTCACAATCTGCAAAGAAAGACGCATTGAAATGTCACCTTTCAGAATATTTATATATAATAATGTGTCGCTGGATGTTATTTTTCAACCGTACGATCGTATAAGATTATGTTCCTGTTCAGGTAGGTTATACAAGGTTATACAATATGGCGCTTTTAGTACTGTCGATACATTTCTTATTTTCAATATACAGAAGAACTCGCCAATTCCAAACATAGCATAATCTAAAATTCCTCGAATTTGGACATCTTCAAACCCGAACTTTTGTATTGTCATAAATATGAAGCCTTTTCTTCCTCGAATGAGAACAGTACGCGCTCAATTGACTTCTGCCATTGGATTAGTCTTGTGTATCGCTCTCCTATTGCTGTGCTATAGGTGAACGGAAAGCGGGCGCGCGCTTTTACGCTGTCTCGATCGGTTCGTCAGGATTGCCCGCTGTCGCCCCTATTTTACGCACTGGCGTTGGAGCATTGACTTCGCTGACTGAGGTGCAGGGCGTGCAGTCCGGCCTTACGTGGAATTGCTGTCCCTGGTGGAGCTCGAGCCCGGGTTTGGGCGTAGGTCGATGATGTGTATACTTTCGTGTCGTCCCGCAACGATATTGAGGTGGTATTGAAGGCGCTTGAACGGTACAAAATTTCACGGAGATGAATAAAGGCGACAAATTTTCTGGCTTGCGGTTAGGTGCCTGGAAGGGGGTCGATCTTATGGGGACCTTTGGTTGGACGGAAGGTCCTGTCTGCATTCTCGGAGTCTGGTTTGGATCCGACCTCCAGCTGGAGAAAAATTAGTCAGAAGTAGAGACAAATTATTTCTGAATGAAGTTTTAAAATTTCCTTTTCAGTTTTTTTTTTTCACACCTAATTTTATTAGGTCTTTTGATTTATTTTATCTTTTGAGTTATATTGAACTTAATTTTTTCTGTTTATTTTATATTCCCCACCCGACTTTAATTTCAGTTTTTATCCTTTTTATAAATGTTGTTTATATTTGCATTGTTACATGTTACCTCGTTTATCTGTTTTGTCGTCCTGAGTAAAGAGTTCTCAAAACTTCTGTGTTTTATTTTCTTGTCTATCTTACCATTTTTTATTTTGTTTTATTTTTATTTTTTTATTTTTCGAAGTAATATCGGCCATTTTCGGTTTAAGTCGTAAGACTTGTTATTCTTACGTGTTTCGATCTTTGTAGCATTTTGTTTCCATGTTTTTTATTTTTTGCTGTTGTATTTTTTTAAACAGACCTTTTTACACGTTTATATATTACGTGTTTTGTTTCTTTTTTCATCAGTCTTACATTGTGTATTTTTCTGTTTGCAGTTTATTCTTTTTAAGTAGCCTTTTTTGAACATCCAACCGTTTTTTGATTTGAACCAAGTTTTGTCTTTTTTCATTATATCTTGTTATAATTGTTTTCTTCAGAAGGAAATTTGTGTTTTGTTTTTTGTATTTAAACTTTTTCTGTATTTGTCTTTTCTTCTCTTTTATAATTTTGTTTAATTTCTATATTTCATTTGTTTTTCAAATTTTGCTTCGGAAAAAATTAATTAATTGAAAAAAAACATAGCAAAAACACAATATGGCTTCCAAATTTAAGATGGGCAAAAATGTTTTTGGACCAAAGAAGTCGAAAGGCCCTCCTGATAAGGATAAAGGAAAAGATGCTAACTCGCTGAAAAATCAAGAGTTAAAAGAAAGTATAGTGGCCAGTAATAGCCAAAATCCGGAGGATATCATAATTGCATCTTACCAGAGAAAACACTCAACAGCCGAAAGTATGGTGGCCGATAAAGGCCAAACTTCAGAAGAAAAATAATTGAGAAAGACAAGAACAACAAAAAAAACCCCAAAAAACGAAAATTTTACGGCCGAGGAGACGTCTTCTTGCTGGAAGTCCCCACCAAAATGTATAATCAACATGACGGAGTTCCTCGTAAAGCCAAGAGCTACGCACATGTTTTTACAGAAGATGGGCTCTTGACAAATCTCGTGTGATTACAGAAATTTGAAAAAAGAATTGTGTGAGTATTTGTGGTGGACAAGCGTTTGCGCAAAATTTGTTGCTCCACAAAAGACACCTTTATAAAATCGTTGACGACCCTGGGGGTTAAACCACAGAAATTCATAAAAGGGAAAGGGTTTTTCATGTGGGACGTACTTCTACCCACACCTACCGACTGTAGAGCCGACACCATTCGAGACTTAATAACTAAAGACCTTATTCTGAGAACAGTATGAGGGCTGGCGTCGGACCAGATTATCAGTATATGAGATCCCTCCTCAGATCGTAGGGAGCACTTGGATGCCTGTGCCAATTCGGACAGATACTCAGTGCTTCCTCTGACAAACTGACCGGTGGGGAGCTTCGTGTTGATGATAGATCGCCAGGCCTTCATCTCCATCCCCAACTGTTTGGATGTAAAGAGTCAGAAAATGCCTATTATCCTAACCGACTGGTCACCTATCACCTTCCTACCCAGAAATAAAGGTCTCTGAAAGAATTCTGTCCCTCGCCAACAAAAATCCCTCTTCTAGTTGAGTTTGTTGTTTCGTCTTGCCTGTGATGGGCATGCCAGCCACCGGGACCGGTGTGGTTAAACCCCCGGTAGGGTCCGTATGACGACCCCCATCCCCCGAAAAGCCATTGCCCACCGCTTATGCGGTTGCGGAGAAGGAAAAGGGAAATGGCAGTTCGTTGGCAGGGCTAGAAGGAAGCTCTTCTAAAAAGAAGCTAGTGTTGCAGAAATTCATTGTTTAGAAAAAGAACCAAAGGTTGCAGAAAATTACTGAAACTTGCCAGCTTCATACTGAACACCCTCTTCTAGCCCTGCCAACCTCATTCCACAGAAGCACCTACGTGTAATGGCACAGACAGTCCCGCCTTCTTTACCAGTTTTAAGGGCGATTACGTAGATTATCTTAGACAACAAAAAATAAAATACGAACCATCATTTGAGAGAGCCAAAAAATTACCGAAGCTGAAAGAGGCACTAAAGTAGTAGCGTCTCCCTAAAAGAAGTGGACCTTCTTCCTCAGTACCGTCTTCCCTATCCACAAAACAACACATCATGGCTCCTCCTCCAGTGGTTAAATCCCTATCTCCCACTCCTCCTAAAATGACCAACTTAAAGAAAGGTCCCATTCCCAAATCAGCATCAAAGAAATAACCTACTCCTAACAAAACCCCTAATCTGCCCCCTTCCCAAACTCCCATCAGCACACCAAAGAAATCCGAAAACAAAAAGCGACAAAAAGTCCATCACCTGAGTCCATTGGATCAACAAATAAACAAAGTCTAAACCCATTTATAACACAGGGGAAGACGTGTGCTTGGTTACGAAAGATCAAGAAGAGATGGCATGACTCAATCGAGGAAAATTAAAGACCTTACATTTTTAATTAATTTCAAATCTCTAAATGGTTTAGACATTGAAAACCTGAGAAATTCCCCCAAGGTCGAAAGACTATTAACTGTTGTAAGAATTGGTCAGGGTGGTCAACAGAGTTAAGACATGGTGGATGAAGCGAACAATACTTTTGTAATATTTCCACCTTTTATAATGATTCAGATTCCCTCAAAATAAAACAGTTTTGTTCTGGGAGTCTCCCGCTTTTTGTTCACCCCCTATCGTTATAGAGCTTTGAAATTAACATTTCGCTGGGACATTGGTGGCCTGTCTCATGATGGTACCATCAATACTGAGATGTGAATAAGTTCAATGGGACAGGCCGTCGGTGTCCTCACTTCGGCCATGTTCAATGCAAAAAAACAATCCCTAATCGGTCTGATAATGGCACTTGTTAACTAGTGTGAATGCCCGGGACCTGAGTCCGGAGTCTCGCACAATCGTGGAATGATGTGAAAGCTGACATTTTAAGAAGGTCATGGGGAAACGTGAACCGAGGTAGAGCTAGTGAAAAGAAATTGTTTAGAAAAAGAACCAGAGGTTGGAGAAAATGACTGAAACTTGCCAGCTTCCTACTGAACACAAAAATCTTTCATTTCTTGCTGCATATCATTTTGTAGCATGTGTCGGTCAAGAATTGAAGATGATACTCATAATAAAGAGAATATTCAGGATAGAGAGTCAATAGTGAAAGTTCCAGTAGTAGTGAGTCTATATTAGGCGATCAAAATGATGATGAAACAATATCACGAGTAAAAGCAGAGAAGTCTATTAAAACACTACTGAAATTCATTGAGCAAAACCTTTGTTTCAATGACCACTGGAATATCCAGACATGCACATTACATAATGAATGTATCAAAAAGAAATCGTAGCATGAAAGAATGTCGTACTCGCGTGAAAAGCTTCATAAAGACAATTGTCATGAACGCAAATGAAGAATGCAGTGAAATTCAAGAAGATCTGACAATGAACGAATTATAAATTTATAACTTTCATTAATTTTTAAACATTTCATAAAGTGTCTTTTTTTTCACAAATTAAAATATTATTACAACGTTTCGGCGTTGTATGCTCCGGCCTTCTTCAGGTGGTTGGAATGTCGAACTGAACCCTTTATTTCGCTCACTGGGGTAGACTGTTCTAGCTCCATGTGCCATGTTTAATAGATGTCAGTTATCAGTTATCTCCTGTTAATTCCCCTGCTTTAACCAGGTATTGAACTCACACTCTTTGGGTCCTGTCACTGGATCTAACCAACGCCTTTATCCACTGTGCCATGTGTCCTTGAGGAAATAAAGGGTCCAGTACGACATTACAGCCAACTAAAGAAGGCCGGAGCGTACAACGGCCGAAACGTTGTAATAAATATGGCGACAAACATGAGGACAATAGTACAATTAATGTAAATAGTGTACATAATACCTCATCTCAGAAATATAAACAGATATTACAATATTTGTTTAGCATAAATTTTGTCATTACTATTGGTTATCAATTATTCTTTGTATATTTATGTATTCAATCTAGACTTGAAATAAAAACGAATCAACGTTACAAACTACTTTTTGTTTTCTAAACTCTAAAACTTAATAAAAAATTCAAGCTTACGACAGCAGGCTTTTTTTCCTCGAAACCGGACAGTACCCTCAATACCGAACGTCTCGGATGTTCGGTTTAGATGTGTTGTACTGTATATATATATATATATATATATATATATATATATATATATATATATATGAGTGTGTGTGTGTGTGTGTGTGTGTGTATGTGTGTGTGTGTGATAAATTTCTGTCTCGTATGAAACGAGATCATATCTTCAAACGTCACCTATTGAAAAACGGTACGCACTTTTGTTTCAGCCCACAGCATAAACATTCGCTGGCGATCATTCCCTCTAAACGTACAACAGAGTTTGTTTAAATTACAATGATCTCGTATTTCTGAATCGTGTTTTTAAATAATTTAATAATTTGAGCTTCACAAACATTACAAGCATAATCGTATTTCATAATAGAGCAGTTCTTGAATAGTGTAGTTCAGAAAAAATAATCTACTTTCACCGGAAGGTCCACAGGAGTGTCAACACGCACAGTTGGGTATCATTTACTTACAGAAGGGACACGCCTATAGCTAACCAGCCTTTCATTTATCTGTATAATTGTCGCGCAAATCTCCAGTGATATCTGTGGGATTGAGTAGCGTTCAGTGATGAGCGCAGATTCTGCCTTTATGCAAGTAATAGTCTTTTTGCGTGTGCCACGTAGACTTTCAGAGTAAAACAGCAAACAGGCAACACATATGACCTCATCGTATCGGGTACTGTATGTTACAAATATTGCTTGCCTTTCTTGTTTTGTAAAGTGAATATCGAATAGCGCCATATCTGTCCAGAACATTTTACTGTCACTGTATTGGTAGGAAGACAATGTGAGCGATTTCAGAAGGATAGTATCTGCTTATAAGATGTCCATGCTATTCTATTTGATCTTCAAAATATTTGCTAATTTTCTTGATCAACACGATCACCAAACCTGCCCGACCCCTATTGGAGATGTATATCTCATGAAGGATCGCATGTCACAGGATTATATTCATCCACAGTACGTATATGATTATGTTCTTGTCCAGGGATGATATACAGTGTATCAATATGGAGCTTTTAGTACTGTAGATAAATTTATTATTTTCAAATCTACATATTAAATTTAATCATTATATATATATATATATATATATATATATATATATATATATATATATATATATATATATATATATATATACATACATACAATGATGTTTAGTAGGGATACTTCCAAGGAGGATATGAATCCAAAGAGAGGTCACTATAAGAACAGAGCAATATTATAACAATAATAATGAAAAGGGAATCCTTAAAGATCCATAATTGGTGGTAATAAATTTATTTCATTGGCAAAATTCCCAATCGTTCAGACCAATTTTAAATTAAGAAATGGATTTTTAATTTGTCCAGACTGAAGTAAAGGGAAAAATGAAAAAAAAAAGATACGAAAAAAGAAAATCAGAAAAAATGAAAAAAAGAGAAAGAAGAAGAAGATAAAAGTGAGATAGGAATAAACTTTAATATTAAAAGGGAGAAAAAAGAAAAGGGGGACATTTCAATATACGGTTTGTTGTGGGAAGAGAAAGGGAGATAAATATAGGGAGGGGAGAAAATTGGTCTGAATGATTGGGAATTTTGCCCATGAAATAAATTCATTAACGCCAATTATGGATCTTTAAGGATTCCTTTTTCAATATATATATATATATATATATATATATATATATATATATATATATATATATTACAGTATATTTAGGCAGCAACATCTTAAACATTTTTCATTAAATATGGCAATATGGCAGACAAGGATATATATATATATATATATATATATATATATATGAAGAAATATAGTCTTAAAGTGTGCTATATTTATGGGATAAAGTGCTCAATATCAGAGATAGAGCGTGTGTAAATATAAAAGTGAACATAGAAGTCAACACTTAGAGGCGACAGTCTGTTTCATGCTAGATGCTATCGTCGGGCCACGAGTGCTGTTATTTTTCTCGGCTATTTATATATACGGGTCAGTGGTGCATTGTGGGTAGTCTTATATATATATATATATATATATATATATATATATATATATATATATATATATACAATAAACAATTTTAGTGGGTATGACCTTCTTGGTCAGGCTGATAGTTTTTTCTCATCACCCTTATATCTTTTATTTACGGAGATCACTCGGAAAATAATGTCTCCTATTCTATCATGCTGTTTCACGAAGTCTGTCACTGGATCTAACCAACGCCTTTATCCACTGCGCCATGTGTCCTTGAGGACATCTGGGTATGAATTTCTGAGTATTATAAACCTAATTTTTCAGCACTCATTTTTTACCAGTACTCATATTGCAATTTTGCTGTTATCATTGCATGTTTTTACCAGATCTTATATTGCAACTTTTTTGTTATCATTGCTGTTCTCTGGCACTCCTTATTACTGGTTCCCATATTGTATTTATTTCTATGCTTGGCCGACTCAGGAGATTTTTGTGGCCTAGCATATGTGCTGATTCCTTAAGTTTACGAATTTTCCAAGAGTGTGAGTTCAATACCCGGTTCAGGCAGTGGAGAACTTTCAGAGGGAAAATTACCAGGAGATAACTGATAACTGACATCCATCAAACATGGCTCGTGGAACTAGAACAGTCTACCCCAGTGATCGAAATAAAGGGTTCGGTTCGAAATTCCAACCACCTGAAGAAGGCCGGAGCGTACAACGGCCGAAACGTTGTGACAAATATGGCGACAAAGATGAGGACAATAGTCCGACTACTGTAAATACCGTACATAATACCTCATCTCAGAAATATAGACAGACTCTGAAGGATCGGTACGGACCCGATATACTAAAAATATGGAGAAAAATTGAAAAATCCTACCAGAAACTGGCACGAATATCGAACCATCTGACATTCCTACACCGATGCAGAGACCTACAACTCATCCCTTCAGGCTTGGCACCAAGACTTCCCATCAATTCAAGGAGAGCTCGTCGGGTCGCTGAGAAAGCGGGACATGCCTTTGTCCGAGAGAGAATCCAGTACAATCGTTGGATAAAACATCGACTACAAGCTCATATCTCCCAGACGCTCGAGGACTTCTTCAACAGAATTACTAATGAAGAAGACCAGAGAAGGATCCAAAGTGACTTGGATAAATCCTTCAGACATGAATTTGATGTGGTCAAGGCTCGCCAAGTGCAAAAATTAAATAAATTGAAAGATCAGAAGGTGACGCACAAGGTCCATCACCCACCAGTGAAAGCAGTAGTCAACACCAGCCAATATCAGCTGAGTTCCTCTGAAGAGTCAGTATTGAATAAGGGTTTCAACTTCGCCACAACCATCAGGCGGGTGCCATACTTGGACATCATTGCCAGAGTTGAGGAGGTGGCCTTGAACATCCCTCAGGCTCAGGCGGATGAACTGAGATGGAAAGTGAGACAGACCTTGGAGAGAGCCAAGCTGCCCAGGTCTAACATAACAAAACTGGAGAGACTGGCGATTGGATCCCTACAGAGGAACGAAAACATCATCATACTACCGGCTGACAAAGGTAATGCGACTGTAGTGATGGACAAATCAGAGTATACAAGAAAACTGGAAGACCTCATTAGCAATGGTAGCTACAGCAAAGTGAAAAAGGATCCTACTCTGAAAACGGAACGCAAGCTGTCACAGATTCTAATCAAGAACAAGGATCACTTCGCACCCAAAATGTATAGGCAGTTATCGCAGCGTTACACCAAGCTACCTCACATATACGGTCTCCCTAAGATTCACAAAGACGGTATTCCGCTCAGGCTGATTGTAAGTTGCCAAGGCTCGGTGTGCTACCCTCTGAGTCGCTTCCTTGTAGATATAATTGACCCATTGATCGGAAAGTCTCCTTCATATGTCCGAAACTCAGCCCACTTCGTGGAAATAATCAAAGGTGCTCCCATCCTATCCAACCAGATGGTGAGCTTGAACATGGTGAGTTTGTTCACCAAGGTACCCACGGAGGAGGCACTCTCGGTAGTCAGAGATAGATTGACCTCTGACTCTTCCCTAGAAGAACGGACCAGTATTCCAATAGATAATCTGATGGAGATGTTGACTTTCTGTACACAAACAACACACTTCGGAATGGGATCACACATATATCGACAGGATGAGGGCTTAGCAATGGGCTCGCCATTATCACCAGAAATGGCGAATATATACATGGAATACTTTGAAGAAATGGCATTAGAATCCATATCTCTAAAGCCAACTATATGGTTAAGGTACGTAGATGACACCTTCATACTCTGGCCACACCAGGAAGATGTCCAGGTTCTACTGGACCATGTGAACTCTATAAGACCATCGATAGAGTTCACAATGGAGAAAGAGAGTAACAACACACTCCCATTCCTGGATGTACTAATATCTCGAACAGAGCATGGGTTCAAGACATCCGCATACCGTAAACCAACATTCACCGGACAGTACCTCAATTTCAACTCCCACCATCCATACAGCGTAAAGAAAGGGATCGTCCGTTGCTTACAACACCGAGCAAAAGTCATAAGTGGCGACCCAGAGACGTTAGATAAGGAATTGGTCAGTATAAGTAGTACCCTACAACGTAACAACTACCCTGGGTACATGGCAGCAGCCCCCCAAAACTGGGATAGGCGGGTACAAGAGGAGGAGGAGGAGGAGGACAACAACACTCAGAAAACAGCCTGCCTGCCTTATGTGAAGGGGTTATCAGAGAAAATACAAAGGATCTGCGGTCCATATAACATCAGGACAACCTTCAAAAGCGTGACAACACTTCGCAGATATCTCTCTCGAGTGAGACCCCCCCCATAGAGGAGAATATGACTAAAGACTGTGTGTACGCTATCCCGTGCAGCTGCGGAAAGGAATATAAAGGAGAAACAGGCCGCCCCCTCAAGGTAAGGCTTCAAGAACACCAGAAAGCTGTAACGCGAGGGGAAGTAGAAAAATCAGGCGTGGCTGACCACATATGGAGAGAGAAGGGAGATCACCGTCCCCTGTGGGATCAGGTTGAGAACATAGACAGGGAACACCATTGGAAAATTCGTAAACTTAAGGAATCAGCACATATGCTAGGCCACAAAAATCTCCTGAGTCGGCCAAGCATAGAAATAAATACAATATGGGAACCAGTAATAAGGAGTGCCAGAGAGCAGCAATGATAACAAAAAAGTTGCAATATGAGATCTGGTAAAAACATGCAATGATAACAGCAAAATTGCAATATGAGTACTGTTAAAAAATGAGTGCTGAAAAATTAGGTTTATAATACTCAGAAATTCATACCCAGATGTCCTCAAGGACACATGGCACAGTGGATAAAGGCGTTGGTTAGATCCAGTGACAGACCCAAAGAGTGTGAGTTCAATACCCGGTTAAGGCAGTGGAGAACTTTCAGAGGGAAAATTACCAGGAGATAACTGATAACTGACATCCATCAAACATGGCTCGTGGAACTAGAACAGTCTACCCCAGTGATCGAAATAAAGGGTTCGGTTCGAAATTCCAACCACCTGAAGAAGGCCGGAGCGTACAACGGCCGAAACGTTGTGACAAATATGGCGACAAAGATGAGGACAATAGTCCGACTAATATAAATACTGTTACTTGATCTATGACGTGTAATTATGCAATAATAATAATAGGGGATGTGCGGGCGGTGTAATGGATAGCGGAATCCGATGAGAAATCGGTGAGACGGGTTCGAATTCCACCCGAGTACATTACATTCATATGCACATATGTATTCTATCTTCGTCTCTTAGTTAGAGTATTGGTATCCAGTCTAAGAAGCGGAAAACCTGGGGAGGCTCGTTTGTAGACCTTGCCACATTAGGAGCACCAGTTACATGGTTGGTTCTACACAAGCCTTTGCCACCAGTATCAAATTATATGTCCGGTGGATATATATATATATAAAAGTGAACATAGAAGTCAACATTTAATCGTCAGGCAACTGCATCTAGCATGAAACAGACTGTCGCCTCTAAGTGTTGACTTCTATGTTCACTTTTATATTTACACACGCTCTATCTCTGATATTGAGCACTTTATCCCATAAATATAGCACACTTTAAGACTATATTTCTTCATATGTAGGGCACAGGTTAGATTCCTGTTGGAAGGCACATATTTTCTTTCAGATTT